>PVLA01000518.1:0-324301 GCA_004027455.1 Hydrochoerus hydrochaeris | reverse complement strand
ATAAGAGTTTTGGGAGTATGGCCATTTTCACAATGTTGGTTCTTCCTAAGAAAAAGCAAGGAATGTCCTTCCATTTTCTAATATCCTCTTCAATCTCCTTTTTCAGTGTAGTATAGTTTTCAGCATATAGGTCTTTTACATTTTTAGTTAGGTTGATTCCTAAGTATTTCATTTTTTTACATGTTATTGTAAAGTGCAATATTTCCATAATTTCTCTCTCAGTGAGTTCTTTGTGTACAGGAATGTTATTGATTTTTGAGCATTGACTTTATATCCAGCTACACTGCTGAACTTGTTTATTACCTCTAGTAGTCTTTTAATGGAGTTTTTTGGGTCTCCTATACAGAGTATCATGTCAATTGCGAATAGTGATTATTTAACTTCTTCCTTTCCTATCTTTATTCCTTTTGTTTCTCTCTCTTGTCTGATTGCCCTGGCTAGTGTTTGCAGAAGTATATTGAAAAGAAGTGGTGATAGTAGACATCTTTGTGTTGTTCCTGATTTTAAAGTGAAAACTTTCAGTTTTTGTCCATTTAATATAACGTTGGCTGTTGGTTTGTCATAGATGGCCTTTATAAGGTTGAGGTAGACACCGTGTATTCCAAGTTTCTAAAGGGTTTTTATCATGAACATGTGTTGGACTTTGTCAAAAGCTTTTTCTGCATCTATTGAGATGACCATGTGGTTTTTGTTTTTGGCTCTGTGGATGTGGTGTATTACATTTATTGATTTGTGTATGTTAAGCCATCCCTGCATTCCTGGAATGAACCCCACTTGGTCATGATGTATAATCTTCTTGATGATTTGCTGCATTCTATTTGCCAGTAGTTTATTGAGAATCTTTGCATCAATGTTCATTAGTGAGATTGGCCTATAGTTCTCTTTTTTGGTTGGATCTTTCTCTGGTTTTGGTATGAGAGTAATACTTGCCTCCAGGAATAATTTAGGGAGGATTGCTTTTTACTCAATTTCATTGAAGAGTTTAAGGAGTACTGGCATCAAATCTTCTCTAAATTTCCTGTAGAATTCAGATGTGAATCCATCAGGACCTGGGCTTTTCTTTGTTGGTAAGTTTTTAATTACATTTTTTATTTTAATAGCTGATATTGGGTTGTTCAAAATTGCTATATCTTCTTGGTTGAGCTTTGGTAGTTCATATGTTTCTAGAAATCTGTCCATTTCCTCTGTGTTTTCAACTCTATGTGAGTAGAGATTTTCAAAGTAGGTATTCATGATCTTTTGAATTTCCATGGGATCTGTAGTAATTTCTCCCTTTTCAGTTCTTATTCCATGAATTTGGGTTTTTTCTTTCTTTCTCTTGATAAGGTTAGCTAGTGCTTTGTCAATTTTGTTGATTCTCTCAAAAAACCAGCTTTTTGATTCATTAATTCTTTGTATTGTGTTTTTAGTTTCAATTGCATTGATTTCTGCTGTAATCTTTACAATTTCCTCTCTTCTATGAGCTTTGGGTTTAGCCTGTTCTTTTTCTAGAAGCTTGAGATGGAGCATTAGGTTGTTTATTTGTGCTTGTTCTGTTTTCTTGATATGACAGTTTATTGCTATCTATTTCCCTCTTAAGACTGCTTTCATTGCATCCCACAGATTACAGTATGTTGTTTCTATATTTTCATTGAATTGTAGGTATTGTTTTATTTTTTCTTTAATTTCATCTGTAGCCCACTGTTTGTTCAAAAGTCTGTTATTTAATTTCCATGTATTTATGCAGGTTTTGTAATTTCTTTTGCCATTAACTCCCAATTTCAGTGCACTATGGTCAGATATTATTCATGGTATGATTTCAATACCTTTGCATTTACTTAAGAATGTTTTATGGGATAATATATGGTCTATTTTGGAGAAAGTCCCATGTGCAGCTGAGAAGAATGTGTATTCTGATGTGGTTGGGTGGAACACTCTGTAAACATCTACTAAGTCAATTGCTCACAGGTATGATTCAGTTCTGTTATTTCTTTGCTGACTTTTTGTCTAGTTGATCTATCTCTTTGTGACAATGGGCTGTTAAGATCTCCTGTTATAATTGTGCTCTTGTGTATTTGGTTTTTCATATCCATTAGTATCTGTCTTATATAGTTGGGTGCTCCTGTATTTGGCGCATATATATTTACAATTGTTAGTTCTTCCTCTTGAATTTTACAACTAACAAGTATGTAGTGACCTTCTCTATCTCTTTTAATCATTTTAGGTTTGAAGTTCACATTGTCTGCAAATAGAATAGCTACCCCTGCTTTTTTCTGGCTCCTGTTGCATGGAATACTGTTTTCCATCCTTTGACTTTTAATCTATGAGTTTCCTTTTGGGTCAGATGTGTTTCTTGTATACAGAATATTGTGTGGTCCTGTTTCTTGATCCATTCTGTCAATCTATTTCTTTTTATAGGTGAATTGAGGCCATTTATATTTATGGATAGCACTGATATGCACTGGCTTGACTTTGCCATGTTATGTTCCAGTTGTTTCTTTCTGCTTTTCCCCTTATTTAATTGCTTATCCTACCTGGTGGTTTCTTTCTGTTGTTTTTGGGATAGTGGTCATTTTTATCTCTGTCTAGTATGTCTTTCAGTACTCTTTCTAGGGTTGGTTTGGTGGACATGAATTTCTTCAGTTGTTCTTTGTCATAGAAGTATCTTGTTTCTCCATTAAATTTGAATGGAAGTTTTGCTGGGTACATCAGTCTGGGTTGAAGGTTGTTTTCTTTCAGGGCTTGAAATACCTCACTCCAAGAACTTCTTGACTTGAGGGTTTGTGCTGAAAAGTCTGCCATGATTCTAATGGGCTTTCCTTGATAGGTGAGTTGTGTCTTTTCTCTGATAGCTTTTAATATTCTGTTTTTATGCTGTATGTCTGAGAGCTTAATTATTATGTGTCTGGGTGTGCATTTATGTTGATGGTGACTGTTTGGTGTTCTATATGCCTCACTTATCTGCATATCAGATTCTTTCCCCATGTTTGGGAAATTTTCTGCTATTATTTCTGTAAATACTTTATATATGTCATTTGCCTGGACTCCTGTATCTTCGCTAATGCCCATTATTCTTATATTGTTGCTCTTGGCATCATCATGAAGCTTCTGGATTGTCATTTCATGCTGCTTCGTTATTTTTAAAAGTTCTATCCTTTCCTGATCACTAAATGTGATCCTGTCCTGAAGGTCTGAAATCCTATCCTCAGCTTCCTTTAGGCAGTTTTGCACACTTTCAATAGAGTTTTTTGTTTCTTGGCTGCCTCTTTGAGTTTGTTTCATGAATTCTGCTTGTTTTCTATATTGTTCATTCAATGTTTCAATAGTTTCCCATGCTTATATACTTTTTTCTCTATTTCTTCTTTAGCTGCATTCAACAACTCCTTTCTAAGGTTGTTATTTCTATCTTTACATGGGAGAGTACTTCTAATTTGATTTCCTCTATGGCCTGATGCAGTTGTTTTTTTATTTCACTCGCTATCTTATCAGAGATTCCTGGTGTGTTACTTTTGGGGTCCTCTATTTCAATGTCTCCTATAGTTGTGAACTATATGTTTGAGACTGCATTTTGATTTTTCGTTTTGTCATTTTCACTCTGCCTGATGTTTTCTGTGTAGGAGGGGATCACACACACTCTTTTCAGACACACCAAAGTCTTACAGTTAGTTGGAGGGGGTTTTACTACTGGCCCTATTTATCCCCTGTACACCTCTATTTTAGGGGTATACTCACCACACTGATACAGTATACCTCTATTTAATTTCATGCAGGAGAAAGGGAAAGAAATTCGGGGTTAGGTGCTAAAAATAAGCTCCTTAGGAAGCAAAAGTGAAAAGAAAGATTAAGCAGCACTAAAGCAAATCAAACTGAAACTTTGTTACCAATTTTCATGTAAATATAAAAGCATAATTTATAACAAACCACAAAATCATTTTTTTACATATTTTCTATGTATACTTTCCTATATAAAAGATGAAGATTTTGCTGTTAAAAGTGTACTCATACTCTGATCCTACTTATGCTGACTTCAGTGGGAGAAAAGTCGAATCACTGAAAGATCTTCATGTCATACAGGTTCCTCTTGGCAGTTCAAGTCAGATATGTTACTTTAAAATGGTGGCACTCTCAGACATCTTCTCCAAAAACTTGACTTCTTGTTTTTAAAGGGTAATAAAAGAATTTATATGAAAGAATTATGTAACTAGCAACACATGGGCCCAGTATAAATACTCATGATTTTTCACATCAGTGTAATAATCCCTAGGAAAGCTTTACAATATATTTACTAATGGGCCATCTGCTCTCTAATTTTTATTAACTGGTTGGTGTTTGTTTGAAAAAGAATTATTACTAAGTAGGTATTTGAAAAAATATTATGTTGGTCATTGCAGCAAAGAGATCGGTAGAGGTAACATAAAGTCAAAATTGGGTCTTTAAGAGGCTTGAACATTTCAGCTTTTTCAGTTTAGTATTTCTTATTTTAACTTTCTGAAAGGAATCATGAAAAATATGACCATGTTTTTAAAGCTTCATTTACTCTTTTCTTGCACCTACTAATTCCCAGCTACAAGTTCACCTGCATTCCAAGATGAAATAGTCATAAATATTACAATAGTAGAATCATCAATCAACACCAGGCAGCATACATTCAAATATCATAGTACTAAGTCAGAGTTACTTTTGCAATTGCTACTGTAGTGGAGTAAGACAATTTTGTCACAACCGTGTGATTTGCAGAAAGAAGCAAAAATGAACTGTGATTCTGGAGTGGGATTCAGCAAAGAATAGCATGCATTTCTTAGGAAATCATAGAGAGATTAACAAGTAAATATGAGCTCTTTCAAGGGTCACTTGTCTCTACTCCTACTGAGTTGACCCTTGACAGTCAAACAACACAGGTAGCAAAGTTGATTCCACTGACTTATAGAAGACAGACATGAAAAGGTGCTAATGACTCCAAACAGAAACGGGGTAGTATTTAGGATTATTGTGTGTGCTGCTGCTAGAATAGTTCTATAAGTAATCAGTGCCTTGCTGAGAAGTACATTTCAGATGGTTTCATTAGCAAGGTAAATTTTCCCTAAACAGCCTTCTAAGAAGGATTGCTTAACAACCTATTATACGAGTGTTATAAGTGCACAAGTCCAAAATTACCCATATATCACAAGCATCTTCCTATTCTGTATTTATTTTTATTTATTTTAGTTATTTTTTGAGGCAAGGTCTCACTCTGTAGTTCAGACTGAACTTGAACTCACTTTGTAGCCCAGCCTGGCTTCAAACACAAAGTGATCCTTTTGCCTCTCAGCCTTTTGAGTGCTTACAAATATGAGGATTGCAAAGATGTACCACCACACCCGCAAGCATTTATTTTAAATTTTCTTTAGCTGCATGGATCATCCTGTGTGGTGTTTTTCAACCTGGGCAATGTAGCAACAATATCTTATTGCTGTGACATTTAATTACCTGTAGCCACTTTTGGTGATGATGATCAGAGAGTCTTGATCATTTATTCTCTTTTTGATGCCCTTTGAACTTCCAAAAGCACTGTGCAGTAGTCCCCCTTATCTGAAATTTTGCTTCCTGAAGCTTTACTTAGCTACGGTCAACCAAGGTTCAAAAATCCAAAAAGAAAATTCCAGACATAAGCAATTCATCAGTACTACCAAATAACTTTTATTATACTTATCATATTATGATTGATTATATTGTTGTTTGTCTTTACCTATGCCCTAATTTATAAATTAAACTTTACCCCAGAATATATATATATATATATATATATATATATATACAGTATATGTAGGGTTCCGTAATATCTAAGTTTCAAGCATCCACTCAGGGTGTTGAAACTTCTTCCCCATGGATAAGAAAGAGCTACTGCAATTGCTTTATGGTGGTTACCACTTGGTGACTTCTGATCAGAACAGGGAAATGATGTGAACACTGTGATCATAGCACCAGGTTCTGATTACTGCCCTGATGCATCCACCACTCCTTTTACTTTGGATCTAAATATAGAGATCCAGGACCAGGGATTTAGCCCAGTGGTATAAGAACAAGCTTGGCCAGCACAAGGTTGTGAGTTCAATCCTGGGTACAAAAAAATTTAAAAAATACAGAGATCCAAAAAACTATAGACTTTTATTGCTATTTTAATGTCCTCTGAAAACTCTCAAAAAGACATGATTTAAAAGAAATTATTCTCTTGAAGAAAAAGTCAAGGGATTAGTGGAAAATGTTCCCCTAACAAGCTGTAAATCTGTACTTAATTTCAGGATTTCTATTATCTGAGTCATAAAATAGCTATACCAAGAAACTCCAATTGCTGAAGAAATAGCACACGTTTACATTTTAGCACATTTTTATTTACCTTTTTAATCTCCCCCTAACTGAGCTAGTGTCAAATGGAGTATGAGGTAATGTTTGCACCTAGTCAACAGTCTCAATTCCAGCCATGTGTAATAAATTTTTAAGGGCTAAATGCTGGTGCTGAATACACACCTGGAGTTTGAAATAAGTTATTGTGCTGCAATTCCATACTCCCAGGATTTGCTAGCTTGCATAAAAGGTGAGAATTCACCTGAAAACCCAAATTCTGCAAGAGATGGAGAAGAACTTTAAAGAGGTCTCCTTACCTAACTTCTTTAAATTCAACATAATTTTAAGTTGGGCATATGTCTTTGACAAGGACAGGTACAGAAAACTGGAAAGATGTAAGGATAATGACATATGATCACAGTATCTTCTGGATTATTCTTACTTTGCAATAAGTGTTCACACTGAGTTTTCCTCACCTATTTCCTCTGCCTCCTACTTGGGGATGTACTCAAGATTATTGACTTTGTGTGTCTTTTCCAAAAGTCCTAGGCTTCCATCACGTGAATAAAAACTGAAGGTATGGGCCAGGAGAGAGCTAGTAGTTAGATCCCAAGGACAACAGCCATTGGACAATTAAATCAGTGTGTATCATCTAACACCCAACTTACCCTAGGCAGAAGCCCTTGGAACATTGAACCAGCATTATAATATTCCTTAAATCATACTCCTGAAAACCTTTCTGTACTCATGAACTGAGGCTTCAAGCAATATCGAAGGATCAAGAAAACTACAAATGATTGAACTGTAAGCGATTTGCTTACAGTTATTAACCTCAATTCATTTTGAATTCCCTTCATTTATCAAAGAATTTCAGGATAATAAAATCATTTGTTATTCTCCCAGTATGTGTCTTAGTCATTGTAAAAATCATGGGAACAATGCTCAAGGCCTAGATTCTGATTTATCACTGCCAACATCTTTCATATTTACCAGACATCAGTTTCCCATTGTATGAAGAGACTGGTGTCTGTGACTCGCACTAATAAAAAGCCCAGAAGTTGCTCTTTAAGGAAATTATTTTAAAAATCATATATATCAGAATCTTCCTGAATCTCATTTTGCTCAAAAATGAAGGTACAAGTGTAGATGACCTCTGAGCTTATTTCTCATGTGGTATTGAGACATTGTGAAGGTCTATATACAACCACGTGTTTGATGCAAAATTTCCCAAAGAAAAAATTCTTCATACTAACTTATATCTCCTCAAACTCACACAGAAAAATGTTTCTGCATTTGTGAAACCATTTTCTTCTTCTTATATGCTGATGCTAATTCTTAATTAGCTCAAGATGTTAGCTCAAGTACCTCTGCATAGTACTTAGAGATACAGTGCTTTTCAAAATTTTATTTTCCCTGAGTTAAATCAGTCTATTTAAAGTTTGTGATATGAAGGCAAAGAAATACTGCTGTGACTATTTTAAATGGTCTTCTTAGTTATCTAGTGTGAATGTTTAACATTTAAGGTTTTAGCATTTATATCAGTCATGGAAAGCATATAAGAAACTCCTGTGGTCAATATACTAATAGCATTACTTTCACTAAACTTCAGTTACTCAGAAAAAGAGATACCAGAGTGAATGCCATAGAGGAGCTGAAGTAATAAATTGTACCTTAATCAATTACACAATTCAGTGAGTGTTAAAAATAGGAGCAAGTAACTGATCTCCATTTTTCTCATTTTTTAAATTTTACTTTAGAAAAAAAGGTAAAAGAAAATTCCATAATACAATAGTAGGAGAATAACAATAGTTAATACATTATGTTTTGTTATCTTTAAAGTAGTTGCTCAGGATATAAGATATAGGCATAAAAATTTCTCCAATCAATATTAGCACAAACCTTCCTTTTTAATGGAGTGATAATAATAATGTAACTGACTTGCATTTTTTTCTCTACTGTACTTTCCCATTTTACCCATCCTAGTTTCCTTTTTTGAGCAATTTCCTCCCATTTCACAATATCTATTGTACATTTTATACTTTATTTACATTTTCAGTTTCTCACACTGGGGAGATAATACAATGTTTACACATGTGAGTCTGATTTATTTCACTTATAAGTATGATCTCAAATTGCATCCATTTACCTATAAGAGTCTCAAGTTAATCCTTCTTGATGGCTGAGTATTACTCCATAGTATAAAAAACCACATCATTTTTATCCATTCTGCAGTTAATAGGCATTTGGGTTGTTTCCAAGAGTTACCTATTACAAATTGTGCTACTATAAACATAGGTGCACATATATCACCGTGGTGTGATGTTTTTAATTCTTCTTGGAAGATACCTGGAAGAGCAATAGCTGATTTGAACGGGACTTCTAATCCTAGATTTCTGAGTAATCTCCACAGATTTCCACAGTGTTTGCACCAGTCTACACTTCCACCAACAGTGAAGAAAGGTTCCTCTTTCCCCACAGCCCTGCCGGTATTTGTTATCAGTTGAGTTCTTCATGATAGCCATTCTTGCTGGAGTGAGCTGGAATCTCAGTGTTGTTTTAATTTTTCTCTCTCAAATTGAACATTTTTTCATATATTTATTTGGAATTTTTATTTCTTTATCTGAGAAGTATGTATTCATCTCAGATGCCTATTTTTGGGTTGGGCCTTTGAATTTGGGGGGTCTGATTTTTCAATCCTTTGTATGTTCTTAATAGAGGTCCTTTATCTGAGGGACAAATGGCTAAAATTTTTCCCATTATGTGGGTTATCTTTTCACTCTGTTAATGATTTTTTTTGCTATGCAAAAGCTTTTTTAAAAAGATGAGAACCCATTTGTCAATTCTTTGAAGTATTTCCCATGCACTCTGGATTTTGTTCATGAATTCTCTACCTACACCTATGTTTTCAAGCTCTTACCTACTTTGTCTTCCAATAGATTCAGTGTTTCTGTTTTAATATTTAAATCTTTGATCTATTTTGACTTTAGTTCAGTGCATAGTGATAGACATAGTGAAAAGGCACAGGAGCAAAATTCAGTATCAGATTTTCAACCATCCAGAACAAGTCCAGGAGACATAAAGATAGAGATAAATGGAAGACTCACACCGGAAATTTCTGATATGATACCAATTGAATTAAAGAAAAAAATCCATCAGGTTACAGAGGAAATCAAATAAAGAATAATATCTCATGTGAAAAAAGAGATGTCAGCATTCATAAAGGAGTTGCTCAGCAAATCTAGAGTAGAGATAGTTTTAAAAAGATGATGATAGGAAATGGATGGAAATCACAAATAATCAATATAGGAAAGAAATATAATGCATGAAAAGGATTAAAAAATATATACAGGAAATTCAAAATTCCATTGAAATCTGGAAAACCCCTTGAATGAAACTAAAGATACACTTTCAGACCTTGAAAACAGGATCAAGGCTAGCAATCATATAAGGAATGAAACATCTCTTGAAAATAACAAAGGATATAGAAATAACAACTCAACAGCTGCAAGACAATGCAAAGAAAAATAACATAAGCCGAACTGGTGCCAATGAAGAAGCAAAAGTCAACCCAAATGACATTAAAAAAACTTTCTCATTTTTAAGTAGGAAAGAAATAATATGTTGCCCTCTTACCTTGTGTTAGGTACTGTTCCACTATCATAATTAAAATGGTTTATGGCAATGATTATTATTCTCATGCTATAAAATAAACAATTTGGTTTTGAGAATGTAAGTGAAACTCCAAATTACAAAAGTACATGAGGATAATGTTAGCATTTTGATTTAGTCTTCAAGCTCATAACGGTAAGGGATAGCCTAGTCAGAACTAGAGCATATACAACAATTTAAAAGGAAGAAGGAGTTGAAATTATCTGAAAATATCTACCTGCCATAAAAGAATAGGTGTATTTCTCAGAATCTTATAGGAACATTCTAAATAACAATTTGATAAGTTGTCTAAAAGTTAATAACTCACAGAAAGAGGTTCCTACTTTAAAATTAAATTTTTCTGTGTAAAAACTCAAATATGTTTCTCATAATAATGTTTTAGATATTTAGAAACTTTGGGAATAATTTATCAATTGTATACTGTTCATATAAGTTCTTACAAAATTCCCATAGTGGGATATAATACTAAATCCACATGAAAATTTATATGAAAAAAATGTCCCAAAGAAAACAAAGAGTGAATATTTCTTTAAAATGGCCCATGTAGAATCCCATTAAGTCAATGAAACATTAATAGATGAGAGAGAAGCAAAAATAATAGCTTAGTCAGTCAGTCAGCCAATCACTGTGAAGGGCATGTCAAGCCACACAGAGCACGGGGAGTGTTTCATTTCATTCCTTACATCATTTTCTACTCTGAACTGTGCATTGCTTTTTATAACTAAAAGAGGCAGCTATTTTAATTTTGAAAAAGAAAAATTACAGAATCTGACCTTGCCAAAGTAAGTTTTGGTACTGTTGAGAGTAATTCTTAAACATGAAAGAATGACCATCTGCAGCTACTTTTAAAATAGTATTCAGTTAACTAAAACTAGAAATTAAAATTTGGGGATTTAGCTCAGCAGTATAAGCGCTTGCCTGGCAAGCGCTAGGTCATGAGTTCAATTCCTGTATAAATAAATAAATACAATTAAAATTTGGAATTTTCCTTGAGCATGTAAGTTATAAATGCTTTATGAACTAAGCAACATATTTTTAAAGTCATCCTAAAGTCGAATTTGATGAATATTTGGTCTTATTTACAAAATTAAATCTCTCTAAACATTTCAAAATACATTTAAAAATTTAACATAAGAATTTAAAAATGCAAATTCAAAACCCTAATGAAAAATAAATATTTCTGAGTTGCTGATGCAAAGAAATCTGATAAATTAGGTATATAAATGTGATCCCTTCAAATTATTTTAATTTCTTATTCTCTCTATAAATGTAATCAAAATATCTTACACATTTCAATTTAAAAACCCTAAACTTTACATATTTTAAATTGAACCACAAAGTTAGTAAATCATATAAAAACAAATTATTTCAAATAGTAACAAAAACTTTTAAAATTAAGCATAGAATTCATTTTCAAATTTGATGCAAAATTTTAATGAAATATATGCTATTTATTTTTATTGTTATATTTAATACTAAAATATTAAGGGTTAAAGGACACCTCAGAAGGAAGTAGTAAATCCTGGCTACACATTAAAATCACCTAAAATTCTTATGTTTTTTTGTTCTTGGTTTTATTTTGTTTTGTTCTGCTTTGTTTTTGGGGGGAGTACCAAGGATTGAACCCTGGGTTTTTGCACTAAGTGACATCTCAATCCTTCTTTAAACTTCTTATTTTGAGACAGTCTTGCTAAACTGTTAAATTAGGTTCTCACTGGCAATCATCCTCCCTATCCAGGATGGGATTACAGGCACATGCAAGCACACGAGGTCCTGGAATTCTTTAAAGGTTATATGACTAGGAAAAGGGTGACACCACTACCTAGTCCTGATCTAACCAACTTAACTCAGAATCTGGAGATGATACTTTTTCTCCAAACACTGTTCAAGTGATAATAAAATGAAGCAGGGGTTGAGAACTTCTGCTCTCAGGAAACAATACCATCCCAAGAAAGAACTGGCTTTACTACAAGGGTTACCAAGACAAATGGTGAGTTTTTAAATTGTAAAAGTTTACTATAGTAAAAGACACATTGCCATTAAACTCCTCAAAATATTCATCCTCACTTTGAACACATTTGTCTTTAGTTCTTGCCACTTTCTGGAGTAGTACAGGAAGTCTTCTTTCATGAGTGTCTTTTAAGAGCTGTGATCAAAATTACAGTAAATGCTGCTGCCAAATACCCATAGAATGAAAAGGTAGGCCCATAAAATCACTGCAATCTGATCTCATCTCCTTAATCACTAGACTGGGTGCCATGTGACTTCTGGTTTATTCCCAATGTCAAAAGGACCGTGAAATATAAATATCTGGCTGCAGTATATCAAGGTAGCCACAACAACTCAACTAAAGACGCGCACGAAAAAGAACTTACAGAACTGTTTGAGAAAGTAGTAAGAACAATGGGATAAGTATGTACAAAGCAAGGGGGAGTGTTTGAGAGGGATTAATAACAATATGTCTTTTACTGTAATTCATTTTTTAGTTTAAAGGTTCACCATATTATCCAATTATACCTCATATTTCATGGAAAGCAGTAACAATCTAAGACTACTTGCTTATGTTTGTGGACTTTTGGAGGCTGGCCATGAGATTAAATGATTCTTTTGAAACTTAGGTGAGTCCCTTAAAAATATCTCATTCCTAACAAATGCAGGTAAACATTAACTGATTCTGCACTTAAATTGAGCATAGATGTCTTTGAGGAATGCAATGATATTGTAAAAATTACTTCTAACTCTAATATAAATTTTAAAAGACAAAAGTATTGAAAACTACAGCTAACTATTTTTAGTGGACACATAATACAAAAGATATATATTATGACATCAAAAATAAAATTGGAGGGATATAAAGTGTACTTTTTTGTAAATGTTCAAAATTAATTTCTTAACATAAAACAGATTGCTATAAGATAGTGTATGAAACCCCACAGTAATCACAAGGCAAAAGCCTATAGTAGATGCATGAGAGAAAAGAGAAAGAAATCAAAGCATGCCACTACAAAAATAATCATCGAATCATAACAAAGACATGAAGAGAAGAAGAAATGAACAAAGCAATAAAAATAATCAGAAAAGATTTGGCAAGATTACAATGGTAAGTACTTACCTATAAATAATATCTTTACATTTAAATAGATTAAATCATCCAATTAAAAGACACAGTGGTTGAAGGCATAAATAAATAAGACTGAACTAGATGTTGCCTATAATGGACTTTCTTCAACTTTAAGAAAACAGTTAAATTTAGAACAGTACTATACTTCTATGATGATGTGGAAATGGTGATATATGAAAGTAAGGGATAGAGAAAGGTATTCAATATCAAAGAAACCAAAAAGGATAAAGCTGCATTTATATCAGACAAAATATAAATTAAGTAAAAATCTGTAACAAGAGACAAATTGGCAACTCTATATATGCATTCAATATTAGAACATGTAAATATATAAAGCAAAATCAATAAAACTTAAGGGGAAAGTAGATCAGCAATACTATAATGGTAGAAGACTGTAATACCTCACGTTGAGCAAATCTTTTGAGCAGAAAATCAACTAGGAAGCATTGGTTTAAAACTGGATATTTAGCTCAGTGGCGTAAGTGCCTGCCTTGCAAGTGCGCAGTCACGAGTTTGATGCCCAGTACCAAAAATGAAATGATAGCATATCCAAGACTATGAAATATGGAAAAAGCTAAGCAATCTTGTAGCACTACACATTTACATTAAGAAAAAAGAAAGCTCTCAAATAAACAATCTAACTTTATACCTCAAGGAACTAAAAAAAAAAAAAGGCACTGAGCCTAAAGTTGCAGAAGAAAGGAAATAATAAAAATGGATCAGAAATAAATGAAATAGAGACTAGAAAAAAGATCAATGAAACCAAGTTGATTTTTGGTAGAGGTAGAAAAACCTGAAAAATCTTTTGGTAGATTAAGAAAAACAAAAGAAGACTCACAATCATGTATAAAGGGAAAGCACTCTAACTAATAACCAAGAAATACAAAGGACCATAAGAAACTACTATGGACAATTATACATCAACAAATGGACAATCTATAAGAAACATTAAAATTCCTTGAAATATACAGTTGAGACTAAATCATGAAAAAGTAGATCCTTCTAACATATCAATAAGGAATAAGGAGATCTAATCATTAAAAGGAATCTTCCAATAAAGAACAGTGCAGAACCAATGGCTTTACTTAGGAAGTCTAGCAAACATTTAACGTTTAAACATTTAAATCTTTCTCAAACTCTACCAATAAAGAATGAAGAGGAAGTATATTGGTCTGCCTTTTGTTGCTACAAGAAAGTACATGAGGTGAAATACTTCAAACAGAAAAGTTATTTAGCTCACAGTTCTGTAGGTTCAAGAACTCTGTGTCTCAACATGATGGAGAAACAGAAGGGAACCAAACTGTGTGCAGAAGAAATCAGACAGCAAGACAAGAACCAACAGGCTAGAGAGGGGGCTAGCTTGCTCTTAAAAACAAACAAACAAACAAACTCTTTTCTTCAAGGGAACTGACTTTGGTGAAAACTACATAATCCTCTCCCAAGGCTGTGCCCCTCTGACCTATTTACCTTCTACTAAGCCCACCTCCTAAAGATTCCACCACCTCAACACAGCCACTCTGGGGACCATGCTGCAACACATAAAACCGTGGGGCACATATTCCAACTACAGGAGGGGGGACTCTAAACTCATTTACAAGGCTAGCCTTTCTGAGTTATCCAAAGACATCACAAGAAAAACAACTATAGGTAAACATCTCTGACAGGTACAGATACAAAACACCTCAACAAAATACTTGTAGACCAAGTTTAGCCACATATTAGACAGATTATAGGCAAGGACAAGTAGGATTTACCTCTAGGATGAAAAAATGTTTCGGTATACTGTGTGCCAATTATTACATGTAATATGCCAAATTAACACAAATGTCATGTTAGTAGGTGGAAACAAAATTCAACAAAATTTAACATCCTGTCATTTTATAAAAAAGTTCCAATAAATTACTTTATGGAAAGAATATGCCTCAGCCTAATAAAGTATATATATATGACGAACCCACAGCTAACATCATATTCAATGGCGAAATCCTAAAAGTTTTACAGTTAGAACTAGGAAGAAGATAAAGGAAGTCTATGCTTGCCACTTCTAGTCAGTGCAGTACTGAAAGTCATAGCCAGAACAATTAGATAAAGAAAAGAAATAAAAATTATTCACATCAGAGAGAAATGAAGTTTTCTCTGTTTGCAAATGGCATGATCTTATAGATAGCAGTAAAAATAAACTAGTCATAAAATACAATGAACAAACTTATGTACAATTTCATCAATAAGAATACAATACCTAGGAATAAATTCAACTCATAATGTGAAATATCTGTACAATGAAAACTACGACATTGATAAAAATTAAAGGTGACATTTTAATAAAGCAAATACGTCTCATGTTTGTAGATTATGAGTCAATACTGTCAAAATGCCTGTATTAATCAAAAGGATATACAGATTCAATGGAATGTCAATGAAAATTCTAGTGTCTTGGTTTTTTAAATAGAACTAGAAATAGTAACACTAAATTCATATGGAACCAAAGAGATCCCCAATTAGCTAAAGCTATATTGAGAAAGTAGAGCAAAGCCAGAGTCATCACAAATAATAATTTCAAATTAGTCCAAGACTCTGGAGTAAACAAAATAGTTACAATATTGGAATAGATATAATTACCATGGGAATCAAATAGAGATCATGGATATCAATTCAAATACACACCGACAGCTCTTCAATAAAGGTGCAAAAAATATACCATGGGGAAATAGTTGTTACTTCAATAAATTATGGTAGAAAATCTGGATATCTATATATAAAAGAATGAATTTGACTCAAATCAACAAATTTGACATCAAAATCAACCCAAAATAGATTAAAACTATAAAATTCCCAGAAGAACATAATGACACAAAAAGCAAAGATAAAATAAAAGAAAAACTTAAAAGTGGGTCTAATACATCAAACAAAAAGTTCCATCATAGCAACAAAATTAATGAAATGGCCTTTAGAATGAAAACTTACAGCATGGAAGTAGATACTTATAAATGATTTATCTGATAAGAAATTAGTACGCACTATAGAATTTTTTTTCTCTTTTTAGATTTTATACTTACAGGGTAACTTAATTGTCCTCCCTCTAAATTCATATGATGAAAACTAATCCCCCGGATTTACTAAATATTAAGAGGAGAGCTTTTGGGAAGTGACCAGGCTTTCTGCTCATTAGTGGAATTTATTTCCTTATAAATTTGGGAGCATGTTTGCTCTTGTCCTATGTGAGAGCAAAATTAAAAGATGCCATCTATGAAGCAGAGTGCAAGCCCTCAGGATACTCTAAATCTAGTGGGGATGGATCTTGTACATCTCAATAACCAAAATTGTGAGAAATAAATTTCTGTAGCTTATAAAATTTGCAATTTATGATATTGTGATATACCAATCAATATGTAAAATACAAAAGGATTTAAGACAACTGTATAGCAGAAAAATAAGTAAAATAAGTCAATTTTTACATGAACCAATGGCCTAAATGGACATTTTTCCATGGAAAACATAAAAATAAAAAAAGAAACAGTACTCAACATTATTAATTCCTGTAAAAGGCAGGTCAGTAACACAATGAAATTTCATTTCACACCTGTTAGGATGGTTATCAAAAAGAGGAAAGGAAGCATTCACAAAGATACAGATAAAAAGGATCTATGTGCATTGTTGGTGGGAATTTAGTTTAGCACAGCCATTATGAAAAAGAGTATGAAGGCTCCAGAAAAGAAATGACCTAGCATTCCTACTTCTGGATATATATCTAAGGAAAATGAAATCATTATTCAAAAGATATGCAGGCTTTCCATATTTACTGCATATTGTTCACAACACTAAGAGATGAAAATAACCTGTGAACATTCCAGATAAATGTATGAAGATTGATGTACATACACATTTTATACATATATGTATATGAATATTATTCAGCCTTAAAATAAGGAATTTTTTTCATTTTCAATGACATAGGTGAACCTGGAAGACATTATGCTAAATGAAATAAAGCATGTGGAGAAAGAGAAACACACACTACACTTATAGTCAGAATCAGAAAAAAAAAAGAATCTAAACAAGTCACAGTTGTACAAGCAGAGTGTAAAATGCTAGTTATTATGAGTCATGTGGATTGGGAATTAGAAGGAGGTTAATTAAAAAGAACAAAATTTGAGTTATAAGACATGCAAATTTGGGAGTTCCATTGTATAATGTAACGACCACAGTTAATAATAATGTATTGTTTACTTGGAAATTACTAAGACAGGAAAACTTACAATGTTCTCACCAAACCACGTAAAAGACAACTAAGCAAGATGTAGATATATTAATAAGCTTAATAGCAATAATATTTCAGAATATCATATATAAAAATTCCATTGTCTGCTTAAATATACATAATTTTGTTTGACAGAAATATCCCAATAAGATTTGAAATGGTAAATTAAACATAAGTAAATTAAAAATTTTATAACAAAATGAAGAAACAGAAGAGGAGAAAGTCTTATCTGAACTAGTAGGTATGTAAGTAGTATGAACACTAGACTTCAGAATTGATAATATTGAAAACATTTTTTTTCAAAATCTTGGGCTTGTATTTGAACATTTTGGACCCCATATCCTGTCTTTAATTCCTCTAGGACTCCCACCTTCATGATCTTCATAAATAAAATATACAACTGTTAAAAAAAAAGAAAGTCTAATCTGATACTACCTAGAATTCCAGAAGAAAAATGGACACAAGATGTGCTTTAAATTGTCTTTTCCCCTTACAAAAAAAAAAAAAAAGGATGATTTCCTCCTGATCAGTGGTCACATTTAAGCAGTTAAAATGTATTTGTGGATACACATATTCAAGTATGCAGCAACAGAACCACTAAAACACAACTAAAATTTACAAAGTAAAACAATAAAAGATTCGGTTAAATTTCCAGAGCTATTTAAATTTTGTCACACTTTAAAAACAACTGTTGACATGGAAAAATTTACTTTCACAAACTCATATAAATGTTTAGTTTTCTAGTAATAGCACAAGTATTTTGTAGATTAAAGACTGTTCTCCCTTTTTACATTTTATACTCATAGGTTAATTTAATTATGTATCAATTGTAAGACTTCAAGCCTCATAATTAACTATGATTATATATGTCCTAGATGTAAAAACCCATTAAAATTAGAGTTAATGGAGCATTGGTAGTTGTCAGGTACTTTTATGCTAAGATGCCAAAATGAATTTAAGTCAAAAAGCTACTTGCTCATTTGCAGATGCTAAAGCATTTGTTCCTGTCAGATGAGAAAGGCAAATAACTTTCTCAAAGTCAACAACCAGATCCAGAAATTTGTTTTAATGCCCAAAGGACATTTAGCAGTATGCTTGACTACAATTTTAGCAGCATTACTTCATGCCCCCACCCAAAATCTACTAAAAAAATGGTGTTGTGATGGTGTATTTTATTTTCTCACAGCTGACTGTCCTTCACAAAAAAGACCACACTCTAGATGTCAAAGTTTTGCTGTACAAATAAAGGCAGCCTATATGTATGTGTGCAAATAAATATGTATGTACTAATTATCTAATTCACTGAACAGCAGATGCATATGGAAATGTTAAGGAAAAGATATCATTTAAGGCATAAAATATCTAAAATTGTACACAAAGTCCAATTTAACATTTTCTATACTTCAACATCTATTATACAAGATATATTAGACTTGACTTCTAAAAAATACAAATGTTTTTTATAAATAATAAAAATGAATGTTTAAGAATACAATAAATAGGAAATACATATGAGTACATCAGCATCCACACCACAGTGATCATTTTTTTTTTAAACTTGTGTGTCTCATTTTTCACTTAGCACTATGGTCTCAAGGTGCATCTACTTTCCTAAAAATGACTCTTATTTTTCTTTATGGCAGAGTAGTACTCTATTACATATAAAGACCACATTTTCTTTATCCATATATCTGCTGAATTAAGGTGAATGTTCTCAATTAAGTGGATCAAAATATGAAATCCAACAATACATTTCATATAAGAAACACATTTAACTCAAAAAGAAATTCATAGACTGAAAGTCAAAGGATAGAAAACAATACTCCATGCAACAGAAACCTGGAAAAAAACAGGTGCAGCTGTTATATTTTCAAAGTGGATTTCAAGCCAAGAGTGATCAGAAGAGACAAAGAAGGTTACTACATACTTGTTAAGTAAATAGTCCAAGAGAAAAAGATAACAATAATATATATTTATATATTATAAACAATAATATATATATATATATATATATATATATACCTAATACTGGTGCTAATATATATTTATATATTATAAACAATAATATATATATATATATATATATATATATATACACCTAATACTGGTGCAACCAACTATATAAAACAAATAATAATGGATATGAAAAAATCAGATATGCACTAATACAACTATAATGGGGTACCTCAATACTCCACTGTCACAACTAGATCAACTAGGCAAAAAAATCAACAAAGATATATCAGAGCTGAAACAAACCTTTAAACAAATAGACTTAGTAGATATCTACAGAGTGTTCCACTGGACAACAAAATACACATTCTTCTCACTAGCACATGGGGCTTTCTCCAAAATAGACCATTTAATGACTCATAGAACATGCTTAAATAAATGCAAAGGAATTGAAATTATCCCATGCATATTATCAGATCACAGTACAAAGAAATTGGAACTAAGTGGTAAAAAAATATAAAAATACATAAACCATAGAAAATAAATAATATCTACCTGAACAACCACTGAGTCACAAATGAAATTAAAGAAACAATTAGATACTTTCTGCAACTAAACACTTATGTCGATATTACACACAAGGGCTTGTGAGATACAACGAAAGCACTCCTATGAGAGAAATTTATAGTGGTTAGTTTCCACATCAAAAAAAACAGAGCAAGCTCAAATAACCTAATGTTGAACCTCAAGGTTCCAGAAAAAGAAGAGTTAATTAAACCCAATGTCATAAAAGGAAGGAAGTTATAAGATCTGAGTAGAAATTAGTGCATCTGAGACTAATAAAACAATACAAAGAATCAATGAGTCAAAGAGTTGATTCTTTGAAAATTAAATAGACAAACTCTTAGCCAACCTTATCAAAAAAGGAAACAAAAGACCCAAATTCATGCAATTAGGAATGAAAATATGACATTTCACAGAGAAGATGCAATTTTGAACAGAAACAAGTAAGAAATAACAGTAAAATAGTTTCAAAACAGGCTAGTATTGAGAGTAACAATAATCAACACACTGTGTATTGTTATATTCACAGTAGTTTTTCAGAGTACAAGATATAGGCATGAAACATTGTCCAGAAGTATTTTTTTTTTGTCTTTTTTTTTGAGACAGGGTCTCACCATGCAGTTCAGGCTGGCCTTGAGCTCACTTTGTAGCCCAGGCTGGTCTCAAACTCACAAGGATCCTCCTGCCTCAGCCTCCCGAGTGCTGGGATTACAGGCATGAGCCTCCACACCCAGCTCATTGTCTAGAAAATTACTAGCACAAAACTCGATGAACCAGGAGAATAACTATCTTAGCTGTACAACTGTCTTCACTGTCTTGTGTTTATATATACATTTTTCCTTTTGCCTTCCTTCCTTTCCCTTTTCTCCCATAACGCTTTTTCACTTCTTTTGAATAATTTTTTCCCTATTCACAATATCTATCAGACTTACACAATTTATAGCAAATGCAATGTCACAGACTCACAGACAAGGGTACAGAAGGCAGTAAGCACACTGGTTAGCTGAGCTCAGATGGGGTGTTGGGATCAGAACCAGGTGCAACATCCTGGAGAACATGATGCGTGAGCTTAGCCTTGAGAAGAAAGAAGGAGCAGAAGGGAAATTGTGTGCACACAGGGAAACACAGAAGTCCGGGAGAGTGGCACTGCATGTTAGCCTTCACACTTAACACATAACTGAGAATCATGAGAGCAGAAAATTAAAAGGTAGCTCAGGAAAGGGAATGTGCTATGCAGGTGGCTACACCAAAAGACCCTGTACTACATGTCCAAATGCTTCATTTTTCCTCTGAAGACAGTGATGAGTCATTGGAGGGTTTTACTAAGAAAATACCATCAATATCCATTTGAATAATTTGATGGAAAATGAAGGAATATACCTCAGTACAGTAAATAAAAAAAACCACTCCTAAATCCCAAGTGGAGATGTGTGGCAGATACCTGACTACACTACTTAAAGAGTAGCCCAAATTCAAGGCTGCTAAACAAGATAGACCAAAGGTAGGGTAAGATTAGTATAGTGATCTGTGATTGTCCTAAGTTCTTTTTCCCCTCTGGGTATGTAGTTAGGTAACTAAGGAATAAGCACTTAGGGCTAAGCTTCAAAAGACAAAGGTACTTACACCAGACACAAGGACATATTACACTGAAACCAAGTTAACACCCCATTGGATCATAGAACACACTGAAGTAAAGCAGAAAAAGGAAGGAAGGAAGGAAGGAAGGAAGGAAGGAAGGAAGGAAGGAAGGAAGGAAGGAAAAGGAAAGAAAAAAAGAGAAAAAAGAAAAGAGCCTGGCCTGATTCCTTGAGGGAAACATGTTACTATGTTATTGACTTTATGTTTAAAC
The DNA here is from genome assembly GCA_004027455.1 of Hydrochoerus hydrochaeris. Lineage (NCBI taxonomy): Eukaryota > Metazoa > Chordata > Mammalia > Rodentia > Hydrochaeridae > Hydrochoerus > Hydrochoerus hydrochaeris. Next base: position 302,587 of record PVLA01000518.1, on the reverse strand, counting down.
CACTCCTAAAACATGTAAGAAAAATACAGCAAAAATGTCTTCCTGCAACATATTACTCTTCCCTAGGAAAATAAGTTTTCAAAGGGATTTAACATTATGTTAAAACGGAAACCTTGGAGTCAACCAATTTTAAATGCATGCAGATACAAAACCTACCACTTATATGAAAATATTATTTGTTCTCTGTTTTCTGTAAGATTTAAAAATGAATGTTACTGTAGCCTTTTTTTTATTACATAAGCAAGAGAGCCACATGTTCTTTCTACAATTATTTTGTGCATACTCTGAACAGGCCCCTGAATTTATGTAACATTGCAAGCTAGATTGTATTAACGATAACATTTTAAAAAATAGAAATCTGATTTTCTCTTAAATAAATGCATGTAAATTCTAAGTAATTTATAATAGTGTAATATAACATAATATTATACATTTATTATATTATCTTTTCCAAAGTATGTACATTAGAGTTTATGTGATGGTCCCTTTAATTCAACAAACCCAACAGCTTTACCCAAAATTATGTAAGTTGTCCATGGGCTAACTAAAACAGAAATGGCCACATCTCTATCAGAGCTTCATTCCTTGAAACTCAGTTTCATTTCTTATTCCATCATTTCACCACCAAAGAAGGATAAAATTTTCCCAAGAAATATTCTGTAATATCATATCTCCTTCCTGTTTCCTATCAAGCTACTTCTCCCAATAGCAGAGAGAAATAAGATTTTTAATTGCCAGTCTTGTCAACACTTCATTACTGTGGTATTTGTCATTATTTATGTAGAGTTGATGCCTTTGTGATGGTATCTATAAAAATTAGACTCAGTATATACACATAAAATATGGTATAAGTAACAAGTAATATAGTTCAATCAAGAGACAGTATCTGAAGCTATTGGAAGAAATATGACTTTTAATTACATTAACCCTTAAAGAAGGATTCAAAAAGAGTCCCCAAAAGAAAGAGCTAGTGGAACACATCAGAAAGCTATTATGAGTCAATGTAGTCAATAACTAATATGAATATTTGGAATAGGAAAAAAATTGAATAAAGTTTCATTCAAGAAGATGTATACAATGATACATATTTTAAAATTTAGGTTTAAAACCTCTGAGAAGGATTTTCAGTATGTTAGAAATCTTTCAAACAGTCTTTCAAAGTCAACTGGTCCTCAAAACTGAACCATACGTATTGATTTTAAAATGCATGATCTAGGTGGTATGTGATACAACCTTTCCCAGTATCCTATTAAACTTTTTAGGAAAATCCAGGAATAGATAAATTCAAAATAGCTCCAAAAATGGGATTAACATTTCCAGAATCTGGCAGAAAATTCTACCAACTATGATTCCAATGAGACTAATTTAAGAATCAAGCATTGGTAGGCAGTACCTAATTTACCAGCTGAAATAGAGAATATTCATTAATCTGAATTAACATGAAGATAAAATTTTATCTGATCCCATTTGCCTAACCTTTGGCTGGGAGCCCTAACTTTTGAACAAACAAGAAAATTGGGCAGCCATTCCACCATAGCATAATAAGTAATAGGAAATGATCAGCACAGTGTATTCATCATATCCTCTCAGTTCTTCTTTACTGATATTGATTTAGAAACAATAACACCAGGGGATAAAGTACAGAGAAAGAGAGACGGAGACAGAGAGAGATCTGGCTAAAGAAGGGTAAGGATTGCCAGAGGTATAGTGCATTCTGGGAAATATATACTACATATATAGAGATAGAGGCAAATAGGGATAGGATGGACTTGAGGAACTTGGAAGGGGTGTGCACTAAAATTTGTAGTCTTGGATATAATCAGTTGGTTCCATTTCAGAGACTCAAAGAAGATGTCTTTTCAAATGACTAAAGTTGCAACACACAAATGTCTGTTCACCAAAACTGGAGGAAGAGCTGTGTGTAGCAGATTTTGCTTTTCAGTTGTAAAACAGTGAGATCTTACAGTTCATGACTGGACAGTGAAAAAGGCCAAAAGCAAGCTCCACACCCTGTCTGCTGGCAAATACCAAGCTTGGATAGGCTTTTCATTATCCCATGGTGAATAAACAGGAAGGAAAAAAAGTAGGTCAAAATAAGGGAAATTAGGCAGCATTTTGAGGATGCTGACAAAATGCATATATTTATAAATTCTTTACCCTAAGAACCATAGGAGTATTTCAGAAAACCAGTTGGTATCTTCAATAGGATACAAAAATAAAGAAACAAACAAACAAAAACTCTAAATCAGGAAAACAAGTTTGTAAAAGAAAAGAAAAAAGTTGAAACAATTAAACTCAGATCATGTAGGATGACAATGAAAGTGAAAACCCTGTTGTGTATATATATATATATATATATATATATATATATATATATAATCCACATTGGAAACACTTGTCATTCTTATATCTCTTCTTTTTCCATCTGTAAAATTGAATATTTTACATAATTGCTTTTCAGAATATGTGAAAGTGTGTGTAATATAACTACCTCACAGTGGCTGATCGATAAGATAGTAATTATTATCCATCTTTTAAAAATTGTAGATATACTAAGCAATTTAGAGAGGAATCTAAACTAATGTAAGATTAGCAAATCATGGCCTATTGGATTGATAAAAAGATTTCAACAAGTTATTTGATTTTTGTGGTTTTCTGTATCTGTTTTATTTTATAAAAAAAGTTTAAAATGTAAGTAAATCTCTTCTACCACAATACTGGGACATACTGCTTATAATTATTCTGTCTTTGTGTTCCCTATGGACTTTTTCCCTTAACCAAAAATGGTGTCTTGAGCTGTTCTTTTGTAATTAGCACATTTGTAATACAGAATGTTTACATTCATTGTGAGGATTATTTATACGTGCATAACATTAAGTTCTTTTTTCATCCCCTGTCCCTCTTCTCACTCCTCTCATTTTTAATATTTCAAAGGTTTCCTGGACCAAATTTAATCTCTATTCTACATGCTCTTCATGGAGCTATGAATTTCTAAAATGTTTGCTTCAACCCAGATTTGCAACAAAGTAAAAAACAGCTATTATTTTTCTACCTTGATAGTCAGTGACAGGAAACAAACTTGTTTTTTTTACCAGTTCAAAATTTGGCAGGAGAAAGACAAAGCAGAGGACATAATTATTGAACAGGCAGTAGTCACTGGCTGGTAGACATACAGTCATTAGGAAAGAAGTTTCTTGGCTACACTTGCAGATCTACGGTAAGATCACCCAGAAGGAAAAGATATCTGAGAGTTTTGAATAGACCAGCATTATCCAGCATTTCATTAGCTTGGAGGTCAGTCAACCACATGTACTTGGGTGGATCCTTTTATGCCCCTGGGACCTACACTCTTACAGAACCAGTTATTGAAGCATTGCTGAATTTCCATTCTTAAAATAATTTCCATTTCACTGTAAAACTTGTCAAAATCCTAAATACCTGAATTTATCATATATAATGGAATTTTCTTCAAGTTCATCATCATAATCTTTACTAGGGCTTAGTTAGTTTGGTTTGTCTCTAATGACTGGATAAACATAAAATAATGAGTTGTGTGATTGTTTTAATTTTAAACAATCAGACTAAACACAGAATATCAGTTAAAAATCAACATTGATAGGATGTATTTTTATTCTGCAATGCAAGCAAGCCATTATTTAATCAATGATAAATCAATATCCATGCCTTTTAGTCTATAATAATTCATCAATATTTAATGTGAGTATATTCCTACAGATACAAAATACAAAAATGACACATCTGGTTTAGATTATATTTATGCTTTTTGTAAAAATAAATGGTCCATTTTTACTCTGGCTTAAAACTATTTCTCATGAAATGTACATAGTAAAAAAAAATTAGGATTTTTCTAGTGAAATGTCCATCAAAAAATAGGTACCAAAGTAACAAAAATTACCATCAAGTTGAAAAATTGGATTTTGCTCTACTCTTCGATTTCATATAATTCCAAATTGTTCAGCATATGCCATCATCATTGATCACTGAAAAAATAAGTGAAGTGAAAGCTGAAGTGTTGTTTTGGAGCAAAACAATCATTTCCCCAAAAGAAAGTCATTGAGAGGGGATTGCAAGATGGCCGACTGAGTGGCGGCACAATAAGAGAGCCTCTCTGAGGAAAAAAAAAATAATAAAAACAACTCAGACGCTGGAATCTGGCAACATGGAGAAAGCCAGACAAAAGGAGAGGAATTCTCACGACCCGGGAAGAAACTGAGGAAAAAGAAAAAGAAAAAAGAAAGAAGAAAAGGAAGCATGGACAGAGGGCTGAAGCTGGGCAAGCCCCGATCGCTGTACTGGCACATCTTAGAGTCAGGTGATTCACGATCAAGCTGAGATCACGGCCCTGCCGAGAGGGGGGGTGGGTTGGTGAGCTCCAGACCCTCGGCTGGAGGAGGCGCTGAGACAGGGAGTGGAAATGGCTAGTCGAGCTGCACAAACTTTGGTAAATGATGGGAACTGGATTCCCCAAACCGGGAGGACTCGCTGGGCAACATTTTGGAGTTGGGCAGGGCCAGCTTGAATCAAAACCCCAGGCAGCGTCCGCTGATGACTCCTAGTCCAAAGCAGATTGGTGGGATCTGCTCAGGTAGGGCCACGCCCCTGGTTGAAACCCAGTAGCCAGGGATGAGGCTTTTCTGGGCCAGTGGCATCCCCAGGGAACACACAAATTTGTTGAAGCATAAACTGGTTGACTGGCGTAGGGGGAGGAGCCAGCGCTCAGCATGCAACTCGCAGATCCGCAGCAGCAGACTAGGGGGCGGTACTTCCCTAGCAAGTGTGCTGCAGAAAAACTGTAAGCAATAGGAAAGGCCCAGAGATCTCCACCACCCACCTGTCTGAAGGGGGCTGAAAACATGACAAGACAGAGAAAAAGCAAAAGGTCCCCAACCGCGGAACCAAAGAAAGTGAGTCCAACAGAGGTAAATGCAGAAAGAGGTTGAGAGCAGCAAACCTGTAATGTCAGAGACAGCCTCATCAGAAATAAAGAAATACATCCGTGACCTCGTCATCAAATTTAAATCTGAAATTCTAACTTAGGTGAAGCAAGATATAAGAAGATTAATAAAAGAAGTCCTGGGTAATCCTCAAGTAGGCACAAATGAAAGAATAGAGGAACCCAGAGAAAGGAGAGAAGCCTTTGATGAAGAATATAAACAAAATCTAGAATATATGAAACAGATCCAAAGAGAATATCAGGAAATTAAAAAACTCCATTGAAACCTGGCAAAACTTTCTAACAGAAACTAAAGACAAACTTTCAAAACTTGAAGATAGATTTGCAAAGTATGATCGTGAAAGGAAGGATCTCTTAAAAATAACAAGGAACCAGGAAGCAACGATATAAAGGCTAGAAGATGACAAGAGGATTTATAACCTAAGAATAAAATATGTGAACAAAGATGCAGCAACAAATACAAATGAAATAAAAAGTTTATTCACAGAAATAATTAAGGAAAACTTCCCAAACATAGGTAACAGAAGTGAAGTTCACCTAAATGAGGCATATAGAACTCCAGCCAGCTACAACCAAAACAGATCTACACCCAGACATATAATAATCAGGATCCCAGAAATCCATCACAAGAACAGAAAATTAAAAGTGGTCAGAGAAAAGAAACACATATAAAGGAAAACTCATCAAAATCACAGCAGACTTCTCAATGCAAACCATCAAATCAAGAAGAGTTTGGAGTGAAATATTCCAAGCCCCAAAAGAAAATAACTTCCAATCCAGAATGATGTACCCTGCAAAACTGTCTCTCAAAATTAATGGAGAGACAAGATATTTCCACAACAAAGAGGAACTGGGGAGTTTGTGACCACCAATCCAACCCTGCAAAGAATACTGAAGAACATTCTAGAGAGAGAGAAGAAAATCACCAGGGTTCAAGGAATAATGGCAGAAAGGCCTCAAAGAAAGGGGCAGACAGTGGAATGAAGGAGAAAAGTAAACAAATAACAACAGAAAAATAGCATGGCAGAGATAAGACAGAGAAAATTGGTTATATCACTGTTTTATCTTGACTGATTTTATTTGAATCTGGTATGCTTGAGAGTGTCAAGTCTGAGAGTAGGGGAAACTACTCTGAAGATGACAGGATTCAATAGGATACCCATTCTGGTTTGATTGTTATCTGCCTTTGAAGTCCTATAATGTCTCCAATGTTTAGATTTTATTAATAGTGTAAAGCAATGCTAAGTTTATACTATATTTGATGATATAGACAATTTTATTGAAAATAACAAGAGACATCATAGTGACTACCATAGATCACCTAGTGTTGTGTTTTGTATGTTCTTTTCATTTTGTGTTTCTCTAGGAATTTGTATTGCTGACTTGTTTTGTTTCTCCCTCTAACACAGAAAGGCTAGGTATATGTGTAGAGAGTTATACATGTGTAGAACTTCTAAGTAGTTTACAAGAATGGATTATAGTTATTGTAAAGGAAAAAAAAGGAAAAGAGTATTCTAAAGGATATAACTGCATGTATGTTTGAGTGTGTGGAATTAATAACCATGTTGCTAAAGTTTTAGTTGGATGGATGAGCAAAACTGACTGCAGTCTCACTGTTTGGATGTCCACTTTGTGGACTTTACTTTTGTAACTTGAACAACTGCATCTAAGAGGAAAATATGTAATTATCAACTAGTGATTTTTTACTGGCTACTATTTTTTTTTCTGTTTTGTTTTTGAGATTTTGCATTGTTTCTACCCTCTTTCTGTTTCAAATTTTTTTCTTTAAATAGAAAAAATAATTTTAAAAAAAGCAAGAGGAGGAAAAGAAAGTGCTCTAAAAGAGATAACTGTATGTATATTTAAGTGGGTAGGATTGATAACCATGTTACTAAGTTTTTGTTGGATTGGTGAACAGAACTGTTTGCAGCCTCACTGTTTGAATGTCCACTTTGTATGCTTTAATTTTGTAACTTGAACAACTATATCCAAGAAGATAATATGTAATGTATCAAATAGTGATTTCTTACTGTTTATTTTTTTTGAAATTCTGTATTGTTTCTACCCTTTTTTATGTTTTGCTTCCCCCCTCTTTAAATAAAATTTAAAAAAAAAAAAGTCATTGAGTGCAAAATTTTAAGTGACCTTTTTTTAGATTATTATAGCTTCCCATATACAGTTATAAGAAATGATGCAGAGTTAACTCATGTACCTTTACCCAGCTCACATTAATACTAACATCTTTTCATTCTACACTATAATACTATAAACAGAATATTGACATTGATACAATCCACCTAATCTCACTCAGATTTCATGTGTGTGTGTGTGCATGTGCGTGCGTGCATGCACGTGCACTTGCATGTGTTACTGGGGAACTGAACTCAGGGCTTTCCCAATGAACTCCAAGCTTTTCTACTTTTTAAAGTTTTGAGATAGGGTCCTGTTAAGTTGCTGAATTGCCAAAATTAGGATCAAACTTGTGATCTTCCTTGCAGAGTACAGAGATTGCAGGCATGGATCACCATAATCCCCTGATTTCCAGTTTTTTAAGCTCATTTCTATGTACATGCTGTAGTTTGGATCCTAAATATCCCACAAAAGCCATTAAGCATTCTCAGAATAGTGCTATTGGTAAGTGGTGGCCTTTTAAGAGGAGGTGCCCAGTGGTAGTCCTGCCACATGTACGTCCATGCATCCCCACTAGAATTGACACACAGAAGAGTCTAATCATCACACAGCGGTCACTGTTTTGCCCTTGTACACCCACACCCTCCTCTGGCCTGTCCCCTTTTCTCTGGCATTGGAAATCACAATCCATTCTCTATATTCTTAATTAGATCATTGTAAGAATGTTATTAAAATGTGATAAAATAGCATGGAATAGTATTTTTAGGGTCCAAATGATATATAGTTCCAGTAAAGGAGTTTTAAAGTCATAGGCAAAAATCTAGGAAAAGATCACACATGAGTGACATGAATAAAACAGCAGCTATTTTAACTGTAACCATACAGAAAATGTGGCATTACATTAGGTGACCAATAAAATATGTTTATGACTCATAAAGAGACCTGACAAATCTTGAAAACTTTCTTATCAATTCCCAAAGAGCAAGGTAGTTCAGGAACATGCTTTTCAGTTTTGTTTTTTGTGTTTTTTAAACCACACTTTCTAAAAGCCTAACTTTTATGCTATATATCCCACAAAAGAAAGAAATAATAATCTGAGGGACAAATCTATTAGGGTGTCAAGGCACAGTTAAATATCACTAAGGGAAATTGAGAAAACTAGAGCCAGCATGGCTAGTCCAGCTATCAATAAAAGACTCCTTTCTTTAAAATTTGGCTCAGAAGTAAGAAAAGGAGAAGACAGGGTTAGCATTCTATCATTCCTGGGAATCTTTCAACAATACAGCTGAAGGAATCTATTAACAACTTTTACTTTTAGGTCAGAAGGATAATGGGCTTTAGCAATTGCAGTGTCCTTCAGTTTGGATCTCCCTTTTGGATGACTTGATGTTATATAACAAAATGACCTTTATGAAAAACAGGAAGCCCTGAGAACTTCTGCCCCCTGAATTGAATGTCTGTTCCTCAAAGTTAACAGCATGGAGACATCAGAGTATAAGACTTCCTGAAAATGCACCAGTATTTCTAGATTCCCCAATGTTCATAATATGGAATATTTTTCATATTCATTTTCAATTCGACCAGTACTCTTGCCAAATTTTATTACTTGAGCAATTGTTATTTTCAGTTTCTCAAGAAATATCTACTTGAATGAATACTAACCATGCTCTAATATTCTCCTTAAAATTTCCACATGCCCCCAGTACCACAGGTAACTTTCTTTACTGTCCAGTGATGTTTAAAAATTTCATCCATATAGGAATAGGTAGATGAATAAACAAACATTATTTGTAGAATCTATGCACTGGTACATTGGTATTCATAATACAATTTATTATTCTTCTTATAAATTTAAGTGTTCTCAGAATAAAATGTTTAAAAAAACTTCAGCCTCAAAAATGGAATCGTATACAATGAGCCAATTATCATAAATTATAAATAACTTTAAATTGTTCAAATGGACCTCTTAGTATCATTTACTTACCTCACCAGCATTTGGCTAACAGGTAGCTAGTTATGCATTTCAATACCTTGAAGGTTGTGAGAATCCTATTTCTTGGACATTAGTCCTGATACAGAGTGACACCCTAAAAAGTAGTTTGATTAATATGGCTCCGTGAACCCCAGCAGACAATTGCTATTGAGGAAACTAAGCAACAAAGCTGTACACTTTGAACATGATGTCACTTTTCAACCCACAGAACAGCTACATGCTGTAAAAGTTGTCTTCAAAGAAAAAGAAATTGAACAGATAGATGAAAACATCTGAAATTTGAAAATACAAAACTATATCAGGAATCATAACTTTAAAATTTGTTCTAGAGGGAAATGATGTAACAGGTTCAAAGGATCAACACAAAGAGGATCATAGAAAATAAAGAATTCAAAATTTCTGAACTTTAGACTTGCTGGTGACACACTCTTATATTTGTCAGTTGTTCACAATTGCAACTATTAACAATTGAGAGAACATTCTCTAATCTCTGTCAATTCACCAAAAAGCACAGTTTGTGCTTTGTTTTATTGCTTTTTTTTAATGCCTAAATCCTATAATCTGAACAACTACTTTGAAGATAACAATGTGCAATATATTAATTAGTGTTAATTTCCTATTATTTTGTTTTGAAAAAAAGATATTTGCTTTACATATACAGAGCTCTAGTATTTGATGTACAAGGGTAAAACAGAGCACTGAAAGATGAGAACTGTCACAAATTTGATTTTGACTGGGATTTATTTCCACAAAGAACAGACCTCAATGCTGATAAAAGGCTAAAAAGATGAAAGCTGTAAAAAGAACTGTGTTGAGAAGGAATCCTGTGACATCATAGTGAAACAAATTCATGGCCAGTGATACATTTTAGGTCAAACCTGTCTTGCTCTCCCAGTCCTAGAATGAGATGGAGATTATAGCCCCTCAGGCATCAGTTTGGGTTGGTAAGACCTTGTCTTGTTCTGACTTCTAAGCACATCAGCTGAGAGAAAGGCAAGATGCTGAAAGTGCAACTGAACCTTAGGACACTGGGTCTGATCCCCAGCATTGCCACTGAGCTGTGCTGCACTTTCCTTAGCTCGGTCATTTAACCACTTTTCTAAAAAAATCCTGAGTAGTAAATCTCCATGCTATAAAAGAACATGTCTTTATATGATAAAGCTCTATTTAAAAGTGAGTTACAGTGTTTCTTGTATGACCATGAAATTTCTACTTTAGTGTAATCATTTGTCCCCAAGGAGACCTCACAAGGAAGCTAAGTTCTTAGGGTTCTTGTGATGGCTATAGCTGCCCTAGACAGACTTACACCTGGTGGAAATGGCAAAGTCCTACAGCAGAATTTTGGAACATGCTCTTTCTCAGCACCCAGGCATCAAACAACTGCAAAGCCTGCTCCAGTGCAAAATCAGTCAAGTCAGCAAGCTTAACATACTCATTTAAAAACTCTTGGAATACAAATACAATAAAATGCCAAATGTAGCTAACTGCCATCCTTTATAGTCACTCTTACAAATAACCATGACATTCATGAAAAGTCATTTTATCTATTAGAAAGATGAAAAAAAGACAGAGGATTAGAGAAATTAAAAACCTGTTCAAATTTATGCAGTACTTGGCAGAGCCCAAGTTCTTACCTAGGGTCAAATGATACCAAAATCCTTTTAATGCATGATAATATGCTACCTCAAAAATCCTAAATCAAAGATAGATTAAGCACATACAAGAAAAGTAAATGGTTTAAGGTATATCTAAACCCATTTTGTAGCCTGGGTGAACTATTAATTTCCAGAAGGATACAAACTTAACAAAAGCTTCTTAAAACTGAGTCTGATTTACACATTACATTTAAGATGAAGAAAGAAAAACAATGCACAATCCAGAGGCCTGGCATAGTAGCTGCTCATTGATCATTTACTATGCCTCAGGCAATGTGTAAGTAGTTGGTGTGGAATAGAAATAAAGGGTCACATGAAAATGTAAATGAAATCCATTAAATACAAATGGAGGTGGTGATGAGACAAAATGTTAAAAACCGTGATAAATATAGAAACTGAAAGAAAAGAGGACTTTTTTCATGTACTAAATTATTAGACCTCAAGGAAAGGGACTATGTCCCATGCTATCCTCCCATTTCATATTGAGGACAGCATGCAACTGAGACCAATTAATGTTCATGCAGTGATCACACAGTCAATGGTAAAGTTTGAGACCTACTCCAAAGCATCCAGACATTATTTGTAACAGTGACCCAGATGCTAGTTATTCCTTTAGTCTTTTTCTCTTTCTTCCACAGTGATAGAACCCCACATCTTAACCTAGGCAGATAGCCACATAGAATAAAGACTACATTTCCCACTCTTTCCCAAACTAGGAACCCATGTAACCAAGTTAGGTCAGGAAGATGCAAGCCAATATGACTTTTAAACTTGTGGCAATTACCTTTCACTAAGGGAGCTCTCCCTCCCTCACCTCTGGGTCTCCTCTTACCCAATGGGATGCAGCCATGACAAGAGAGCCGGAGCATCCTCTTTTTACCAAACCTGGGATTTGGGTGTGAAGACAATAAAATGAAGTACTGCAACCGAGAAAAAGTGAACCGGAAGCCAGCCCTGCACCATGAATGTTGACGAGAAAGAGGAATTGATTTATGTAACTTGTTTAAGCCACTGTAATTTTGAGGGTTTTTTTATTGACCTGAAGTTATCCCTAAGTAACATATTGGTCTTTCTTGTAGTGTTTCCTGAGACAGATCTAAAAGATAAACAGTGATCAAACCTCTGCTACCAGAAGGTCATAAAGATCTATTTTAAATCAGCTATGGTGGTGCACACCTGTAATTCCAGAACTTGGCAGCTGATACATGAAATTCATGAGTTCAAGTCCAGTCTAAACTACGGAGCAAGAATTTGTCTTAAAAAAAAAAAAAAGACCCACTTTACACTAAGTTTAATGGACAAAATCAAACCATACTATAGGATATGTTGAAGGCATTAGGGTAAAGAACAAAACATTAAAAAGAAAAGCAAATAGAAAATTCAATCATGATTATGATATATTCCTAATATTCAATAAAGTTGTGGGAAGGGGGACACCATGATTATCTAGTTCTTTATATCAAACAAATTTTTAATCACATATGAAAACAAATAGCAAACATTTAAGGCAGAAGATGAGAAAAAAGTGTAACATTAAGTCACATACTACATGACAAAAGATATTAATCAAATAACTAAAAATTTAAATAATATCTGGCAAAATTCTAGGTCTGAATTTAATTTTTAGCTGACATTCTTTGAGAACACCTAATCAAATAATCAAAATATTTAGAAAGGTTTATCATTTTCCTTTTCACATTTTAAACTATGTGAAGACTTTGTGGGCCATTGAAGTTGTATAATATGTCATAATAATTATCATTTTAAGTTGATATTCCAATAGTCAGAAATCTTTAAGCTAACATAGGAAAAGCACTTATATAAAAAGTTTCCAAAATCTGGATATACTTGTAAGATATTCAACTCAATAGTTTTAAGGTCCTGCTAAAAAATTAAATCAGAACTAAATTAAATTCTAAGTAGGAAAAAATTTAAACTATCATGTCATATCATATAATACCTTAGTGATATGGTTTTCTCTTCTCAATGGCCTCAAATTATTATATGCTCAAAATCTGCATGGAATTTTATAGAGCCATTTATATTATTTATATAGACAATATTTCACATGGTCTGAAGTACAAATTTTAAGACTTGTTTTCCTTTATTTTCTATGGAAGAAATAGTTTTAATACACAGATTCAAGTTTTAAATCACCTTACTTGAACTGCCCTGGAATGTGTTATACACAAAGCATACAATGCCACAGAAATTGATGCTAATTAATGTAATTAAAGAGAAACAGAGGAAAAGAACATTTGTTCAATACCCAATTAATAAGCCATTCCTTATCTAGGGATGAGCGAATTATTTTGGCCTTTGATCAAGCCTAAGGCATTGTTAGCACTCCATGAATTTTCCTTGGAACAAAAACATCGACTAAAATAATCTTCTGTAACAAAATTAATGTGATAAACTTGCTCATAGAACTTGTGCCTCTGATAAACAAGACTGCTAAGTGTTGCTCAAGATGGAGGAAATGTTTCTACAAGTTGCTTCTTTTCGCAATTATCTCATCTGAGTGTTTAGTGGAAAAACAAATCATAACATTACTGGGTTGTGTTGTCCTGCATTGTGAAATACCACACTGCTGTTAATAGGGTCTCAGATGGCAGTTTTTTGTGAAAGGATGCCTCATATTCTTCAGTCAAATACATGCATCACTCCTTTAACAGTGCTGTTTGAATAAAATGAGGTGAAAAGCTACAGATATAACAATGAAAGAAGAGATATTTGAAAGAAGGACAAAAAAGAAAAATAAATGAAGAAAAGTAAAACTAAGTGACACTAATGTATTTGGGTAGGGGGGGTCTATTTGTCACTTTTCCATTACTAGGAAAAGATATCCAACACTCACAGTTTAAAAAGGAGAGGTTTATTTTGGTCTCACAGTTTTAGAGGTTTAAGTTAATGATCAGCCAGCTCCATGAACTGGAAGAGAACTGTTCACAGCAGGGTGCCAAGGAAGCAGAAAGAGAAGGGAGGAGCTTAGAACAATACACCCTTTTAGTTTGTGTCCACAGTGACTGGCTCTTTCTGACCAGGACCCACTTCTGAATATGAGACTTTTGGGGACATTTAGATCCAAACCATAACAATAGGAATGTTAGTTTCCTAGGCACCGGTAGAGAAACTGAGCAGGAAAACAGGCAGGCAGGCTAGCAGTTTAATTCCATCGGAACTGAAAAGACAGGCCTCACAAATATAAGCTGACTCACCCTTGAACTTTATTATCTTCTTCAAGTGAAATGAAAGTAAATCACATGAAATCTTCATATAATTTCTAATTGTTTTGTGTCAAAAGAAGAGCACAGTGCCAAGAATATTGCCAACTCTATCAGGACTACCAATACTCTATCAGTATTACTATCAGTGCCATTTGTACCAAGTACAACAGCCAACAAACAAAATAAAACTTCAGTGTTCAAAGTATTCTTTACATGTGGATATTTTTTACTGTAAGACTTGTATCATCTCTGCATTAATGACATACAACTCCAAAAAGATCTACGGCTTCTAACCACTTCAAGAAGCATAGTAAAGTAAACTGTATTCTGAAAAACGTAGATTTCCTTCGAATTAAATATGCAATTTACAAAATACTAGCCCCACAGATAATTGTATGTTTGAATTTAGAAATCAACTGTTTGACAGATTTTACTTGATACTTGGTTACTATTCTTGAAAACATCAGAAAATAACTTTGAAAGATTTTAGTTTTTAAAAATATTTTCTAAATTAAAATGGAATAAAAGAACATAAAAATTAGAAATACAAAATATACTGTATCTAAAATCCTAAACCTGGAATTTGTCAAGACTTAGGGCTCAGTAAACTAAGAAAATTAAGAAAGAAAAAGCCCCCTTTCCCTCTGCTATTTGTCCAATGAAGACTCTTCTGGGTCCCAGGAAGGGGTGAACCACTTTGATAATGTAAAGCTCAAAGAGTTACCAATGACTGGAATGCAACAGGTTACAGCCTTTGAAGTCACAGAAGAACCACGTCTTTCTGTTATTTAAAAAGCAAGTCATGGCGTGTCTGAAAGGTAGCACATGAAGTCGTCCAATTTTCTATGCACATAATACAGCAAACCTATGTGTGACATAAAATATGCACACATAGATCTGTATACATAAAATTATGTTCTTTAGTTTTTCCCTGAGTCCACAACTATTGTGTCTAATTCCTGCTGCTACCGTTATACTTCATAAAGGGTCTTAGAAAAGTTCAAGAGCAGCCCAGTACCTTTGCACCCTTGGCTTGACAGACTCCAGATCCAGAATTATCAAAGAACTGAACTGGAAGGAATAGGAATTCAGGAAACAAAGAGCCTTCCTGTACAGACTGATTTTCATTTTAAGTGAAAACACGAAACATACATAACTATGTTATTTTGTTTTTGCTCCTACAACTTAAGGATATTAACACACACTAAACAAAACCCTGGCATTTTACTCCCTTATTCTCAAGCTCAGACCTTATTTGGGAAAGAGAGCAGACATTTCATGGGCACACTAAAGGATAATTAATCAATCAGGTATAATTTCTTGCTATGCCTCACCAAGTTATGCAATTCTATGCGGTTTTAATCAATTACTAGATCTGGGAGCTGTTTTTCCAATCAAATCTGTCATAGAAGTATAACAATCACTTTTTTAAAAATATTGAAACCATCTCCAAAACTATGCAATGAAATATGACTTCCTGATATTCCATACCCACTGAGACCTCTCTCCAGAAGTAGTTATTAACAAATTTTTTTATCTGAGTGTTATTAATGATGGATGAACACGCTTTGCCCTTCTGTTGTTGAGAAATACTATTTAATGAGTCATACCTTGTGAGTCACATGCTCACTAAGAACATGATCACATGAATAGACTGTGGTAGAAGTAATGCTCTGGAACCTCCAAAGCCCAGTAGGAAGCCTTGTGTCATTTACCTGGGCTTCTTGAAATGGGTACTTTGGGAGAGGTCAGTGGCCTAAGTGGGGGTTGTACCATCCTAAGACTGCCATGCTGTTAGAAGGCCCATGCTAAAACTACATGAACATGTCACATGAGGGTGTGAGGCAGGGGAGAATCACCCAGGCCAGACAAATATTTTCCAGCTGTCTCAGATCACAGGCCAGACTTACAAGTAAGGCAGCCATTTTAAATATAAATGTGTGGAAAAGAAACAAGGGACTTACCAACAACTAGAAATAAGCCTTTTCAAGCAAGTTAGCTACTTTTAGTCCTTCAAGCAACCTCACTTGAGACATCAGTTATCATGAAAGAGAAAGTCTTCCCAACTGTGTCCTGCCCACATGGCTTGCACACAAAATCAGTAGCATAAAAAATTGGTCATTTAATCCATTATGATTTGAGTTGATCTACAATAATATATAACTGAAAGAATGTCTTTCAAAAAATATGCCTGTATAGGAATTTTATATATATATATTATTCTGAGTCTTCAAGGATTAAAAATACCTTAACATTGTATCTTTCTAAATCAAGGTATAAAAACTCACTTAACACTTCATAGAGTTTGCAGAAACAGAGAACCAGTCCAACAATAATAGTCACTTAGATCGCTTTTGCAATTTTCCATTTACAAACAATGCTAAATGAGCATCCTCGTATGTAAGTCTTGTACCTGCATGTCTATAGGACAAATTGCTGTAACTGAAATTACTAGATCAAAAAGGCTTCACTTTTGCAAAGATAGTTTGTGAATCTCCCCCTTGGAAACATAACTTTTAACAAGTAGAACCAAACTCAGTTTTTCACCCTCTCTCTGAAATTTCCCAGGGATTTTGCCAATAAAATGTAAATTCCCTAATAATAGGGCTTCTGCCTTAGTTATCATTCAGCCTGCTCCACCAGGCAGAGTTCCTAGAGCAGGCCCTTATTAACCAAATGTTGGAGAAGAAGCAAGTTAACAAAAAGACAAATATACTTGCGACCTCTGAGGATCAACAACAGCAGGAAGAACTTCTGAACTTGCTCACTAGCTAGGATGTTATGTGATGAAGCTTTCTGCAAAGGGCAGCTTTGGTTTGCAATATCATGATGTCATTCTCACCCAAAATAATCTTGACAGTGAGTATAATTCCAATCAAAAAATGCTGAGGAAACTGACAATTTGTCATCAATGTCATGTGAAAGAGTTAAGGTATAAAGAAAAAAAGGGGGAATGGCTGGAAGTAGTGGACATAGAGACAAGCTTCCTTCCAGCTAAGACTTTTATAAAATACCTGAATTGTAGATATGACCAACAGAACATGGTGGCATCTGTATGGGAAGATTAAAAAAGATTAATTCAGCAAAAAACAAAGAAACCCCACAGAAAAGCCCCATGCCTGCATGAAAAGATAGATATCAAACCAAACACATCATAAATAAGGAGGAAAATCATAGACTACTTAATTGTGTCAAAATACTGAGTTTTCTAAGGGGAAAAAATTTAAGCTTCCAAAGTGGATTATAGATCTACAAATAAAAAGTAAAACTTTCATAAAAATAATCTCTAAAATTTTTTAAAATTTCAGGATTAGGAAGTTATTCAGAAACAGGACTAAAGTATTTTATAAATAAAAATATAACCAACTACATAAAAATAGAAAATATTAGGAAAAAGAACATCATAAACAAAGTTACAATAAGCCAAATACTAGAAAGAGATATTTGTAACATATATAAGAACCAAAGGATTAGAATCCACATTGATTGATGAACTCTACAGGTTATTAAGAAGTAACTCAATAGAAAAATGAGCAAAATCCATCAACGGTAGAGCACAGGAAAAGATATTAGAATAACCATTAAACATAGAAAAAGATATTCAACCTGAAAGATAGGCAATGAAACATGTTATAAAATAATGTATGATACCATCTCAAATATCATTTTTGTAAAAACAGCATACTGATTGGCTAGAAAATGTGGGGGGAAAAGGAATTCCTATTCAGAGCAGTGAGAACACAGCCACTCTAAAGAACAAGATGGCAACAGGCAGTAAAGTTTTAAAAAATCTGTATGCCTGTGACTGGTAACTCTACTGCTACAGACACACTGTGGAGAGAACATAGACAGACGTATGTGCAACAAACATGGCCCCCGAAGCACTACTGTGTCACTACACAGGAAAAATTAGTATGTTGCATATGTCCTCTTTTTTAAATTTTTTTATTTGAAGAGAAACAAAAGCATGTAAAGGGTAGAGATAATACAGAATTCCAAAAAAAAGATAAACAATAAAAATCACTAGTTGATAAATTACATATTGTCCTCTTAGAAATAGTTGTTCAAGTTACAAAATTAAAGCATACAAAGTAGATAGTCAAACAGTGAGAGTGTAAACAGCTACGCATGCATGAATCTCTACATATATATATATTTCTATCCTTTCTGTATTAGAGGGAAAAACAAAACTTAGCAAGACAAAATAGAACAAATTCCTATAAAAACATGAAACCAAAAAGTCATATAAAACCACAGTACAAGGTGATCTACAATGATTACTGTGTTGTTTCTTAATATCTTCCATAGAATTGTCTATATCATCAGGCATATTTGAATATAGCAGTATAATTGAATATAGCAGTACATAACAATATTAGTAAAAATAATACATTATAGACAGTATAAAACTTCAAAGGCAGGTAATAATCAAACCAGAGTGGATATTCTAGTGGATCTTGTCATCTTAAGTGCAGTTGCCTATACTCTCAGACTTGATACTATCAATCATAACAGCTTTGAATAAAATCTATCAATACAACACAGCGATGCAACAAACCAGATTCGATTACAATCAGTCATGGTAAAACTGTAGGTTTTACAGAGCTTTAGAATGACTTAATAGGAAATTAAGAATGATTACTGTACTATATCCTGTTATTTTCAGGATTTCTGTCTGTGCCCTCAAATCTAGTACAGGTAGAATGACTGGAACAGAATATAATACATCTAAGCAGAGTAGTGTGAGTAATGTGGGTTTTAAATCCTGGTGCACTATTAACAATATAGTGTATCAAGGCCATCTATGTTAGAGAGTCTAGTTATCCTTCTCTGCCTCATTTCTGCTATGCTATTTTTCTGCCTTTGTTTGTCTGGTTTTCTCCTTCATTCTACTGCCTTCCCTGCTCATTGAGGCCTTTCTGCCACTGTTCCTAAAATCCTGGTATTTTTTTTCTCTCTCTCTAGAATGTCCTTCTCTAGTATTCTCTATAGGGTTGGATTGGTGGTCACAAACTCCCCCAGTTTGCACATGTCCTCTTTACACTTCCAGGCCCACAGTCCTTTCTCTATGAATATCTCCATCAAAGGAAGCTAAATTCTAATGATTCTTTTACCCTCTCCCTCTCTCTATACTTTGTCCAGTGAAGAGTCCTAGCAGGAATTAAGAAGAGAGGAAAGGAATGCAGTCAAAGTATTTGATTTTCTTCTATCTTTTAGAGGGGGTCACAGGGAGATAGCTGCATCCCTACAAAGGACACAGGCTATGTGAGGCCTCTAGACAGCTCTCTTTTTGGAGAACAATGACACTGGGTCAAGGCTAAGAATGGTAATAGTGCTCATGGGTGCATTATTGTGTCCATGGGATATTGCACTCTCCTATATTGTATTCTGGAACATTGCCCATATGATCACTTATTAAACTCTCCCCAGTGACCTGGTAAGGCTGTGCCATCTGCTTTCAATTGTTATACCAAGAGATATAAACCTACAGTACATGCTTATCAGTGGAAAAATGCACAAACTCAGATATGTTCATGTCATGAAGGTATTACACAGCCATTAAAATTTATGAACTAGATCCCTTATGTAGCAGTAAAAAAAATAAGAAAACACAGTGAATATTAAATATTTACCAATTTCTTCATGCAGCATATATATGTTTAGAATCTAAAAATACAAACTCTATATATATGTGACAAAAGTATCAAAAAAGATATGGAAGAAAACATAAAATTTGTGGTAGGAAGTAGCTGCTTCCTGGAAAGTTTGAATTAGGAGAAAAGGTCCAAGCAGGATTTCCTTGCTACCATTAATTCTTCAGTAAAATTAAATAAGAAGAAATGTATAAAAAGATATTTCACGTTAATCCCAGGTAGTATATATGCATTTTATAGCATTATATGTATTAGTAATTTTCTTTTTTATTACTACGTGCTACCATATATGAAGTATACATTCATCTTTTGGAGCAGATACATGTACGTAACACAACTTGTTTATTTAATCTCCTTCCTCTTCCCACATTCCTTTTTCTCTCCCTCCATATCTAAACCCTTTCCTCATTTTCATTCTTGCTGTTATTATTCTTAGCTCATGTTTATGACATAATATTGTGGGCATTTGTATTTGTACATTTAAATATTATTTTTAATAATAAAATCTCCCTTTAAAAATCCAAGAGCACAAAGAACCATGCTAATGGTATTTAGCAAAATTTTTGATGGAGGCTGTTTTTCTACTTTTGGTTCTAAATTGATAAGTCATTACATATCCAGAAGTGCTTCAGGGAATCAGAACAGAGACCTAAAAGTTCATAGGCCTTCTCTACATAACCAATTGATGCCAATTTCTGGCTGGGTGTGTTGGTGTGGGAAGCACAAGAGACACAACTAGGGGCTAATCGAGTCAGTCCTCGGAACCAGAAAGATGCTCAGTGTCCACCACGCTGCCCATAAGGATTAAGACTGAAACATACCATTGAGTCCATAATATTTGAGAACAAGGCAGGTATGGCTTGGAGGGTTCAGGATCCTGAAAAGTTAACGATTTAACAGTTACAGTAAATTCATTAATGAAAAAGCCAAACATTTGAAACAGTAAGCCCTTTCTTAGTGCCCTTGGGTGTCTTCCCACTGAATACAAGATATCCTCTTTCCAAATCCCTGTTTAATAATAGAAATAACATACTTTGTTTTCCTCTGACCAAGTGACCTGTTTTCCAGCACCTGTTGGGCAAACTTACATGGCAAGCACTCTATACTCATTCACTCGGCTCTTTCACTCAGCCGTGAAGTCCTCTCAGAAACAGTGATCAAAATGTAACCTCTAATGTAACTTTCTTGCATTCAGTATAAAGGTTACATAAATAAATGTATTTAAATGTGTATCAAATGTAATACTTATTAAGGACCCATGTATTCTTTAACACAATAATGGGATGGCAGTGACTTACAGGGGGATAGAAGTTTAGAATCATCCAGATGGTCTTTCACTAGCTATATAATCCTCAGTGAAATACTAAACTGTCCAATCCTTGGTTTACTCCCATGTAAATAAAGTAACTATATGACCTTGCAGACAGGATTACTGATACTATAATCACATGTCCTAGTTAGTATATGCATGGTTTACATGTACCATCATTTCCAACATAACATTTATCTTATTGTTTTTAATTTTTATTTTTATTAGTACATGTTTGCAGTATATTATTATATTCATCATGGACAATTGATACATATACATAACACATCAATTCTTTATAAAGTCTTTTTACGAACATCTCCATTAACCTAAACCAAGATGATTTCAGTAGTTTCTAGTTTCTTTGAAATATAAACTAGTTTATATTTCAAATTTCTGCCATGGTCTTGCCTAGAATAATGAGGCACTCATGTAGTCGAGAGACTTCTCACAGTAAAGAGGCCACTGGTATTCAACCTGTGCTGCTTTCCTCTCTTGATGAATGGACAGCTAAAAGGGCAGTACATGTGAATAAATGACGTGTTCTCTAATACGAATGGCTTTAGGCAGCTACTTCTGCCAGTCACTTGGTACCCTATCAACTCGGCTGCTGTCCACTCCTAACTGCAAAGGGCACAAAACTGCTACTTTAGCAGTCAGGACAATGAACAAGAGCAGAGGCACATAGTAGGTACTGTGGTGAGTGTCAGAAATAGGGGATGAGCAGTGCCGCTGGAGCCCAGGCTGCACACTGGCTGTCATGCTATTATCACGTATTTGGTGGAAGGCTACAGCTGTATTTTTGTAATGCTTTGTTGTAGTTCCGTGACTGCTTTGGACAGCAATGAGCTCAAGAAATAAAAATACATTTACATTTAGTGAAAATGAAGTGCTGAGGTTTTTATTCCAAAAGAAAATTGTTGATGAACATGTAACTTGACCAGAATATCTGTGAACATTTCCACCCACCACTGAAACCATAGTGAATCACTAACCACATAAATATCAGGCAAGACCAACCTGCCAAGTAACATCAACATCTACTGAAAAAATAGCTAGCTATTTTGAGGAGGTGATACCTAAAGATAATGATGCAATACATGCAGCCACAAGACACTTGTTTTATGGATTGCTCTATGATACACGACTTTTCATTTAGTTTAAATTGTTATTCCTCTAAACCAACTTCATTTATTTCAATTCCAAGTTTTCTTGCATATATAGAAAAATGATGTGATAGCATACCTAAATATTTGGCTCTTCAGCATAGATTTTCTTTTTCATTGGTATGTGTATGTAGTAGACAGTAATTATAATCATCTTGGGGAATTGTCATCAGATGTTACAATGAGAAATCAGTTAAATAAATCTAGTAATTACCCTACTCCTCATGATCTCTCCAGAATAAAGCACGGACGAGTTAATTGCATTAGGGAAACTGGTACCAATACTGTGATTGCTACTTCTAGTTCAGTTGAAAGCTTCATCAGTGAAGGCAGAAGTATTTATTTTGATGCAAATGCAAACTCAAATTTATTAGAATATAGAATCCTGGTAGAAACAAAAACCTAGCAATTCTTACTAAACTAAGAAACAACAAAAATATACTTGAATCAACTCAATATTATTGTAGGCTACCAATAAAAATAGTTTGTAAAATTACCAATACTGTAGTGCAGATCATATGTATATACACATGTGTTATTAGGTCAATGCTTTTTAATTTTTAGTTATATAGTTACTATATATACATAAATATGTGTGTATATACACACAGATTCTATAGCACTGTATAGATTTTTATTACTTTTATATGTAACTATATAAGTACTATATATATCTGTATAACTATATAATTAAATGAAATATATATGTATATATATTACATACATATATACATACATATATACATATATATATACATACATATATACATATATATATATATATATACATATATATTCTACCAAAAATGTATAATCAGGAAAAGAAACACATAAATATTTTAATACTAAATTTATTGAGACATCATACAGGTTACCTTTGGCATCTATAATCATAAAAAGCATTTTAAGTGTGGTCATTAGTTTCCAGACATTCGCTCGTACAGTGAACTGCTGCTGCTGAAGGGCATACACGTTTTGGGGGGCTAGACTCGCATAGGTTATGCACATGCACAGTGAAGTATGTATGAACTAGACACATTTTGGTGGCAAAGCTGATGCTGCCCACAAGTGTTTCAACATGGCCGTGTGTATTTTTGTCTCCTAGTTGACTTCAGAAATTTGTTAAAACTATTTTGTAAACCAACACAAATGTTCTGTAATGGTATTGATTTTGTAAAAAAAAAAATCCTTTAAAATTCATTGCCTTCTATTCAAAATCATTTGAAATCTCTCATAAAATAATCAAAGTACCAATAAACAAACTTTCAAAACACATTTTTAAATATTTTAGCAAATGGAAATTATGAAATCAACACGTAGAAACAGGAAAACATTAAAAGTAATCATACAGATATAGGGAGCAATAAAATGAGAGTTTATCAAATATATATAATTTGAAGTTCTCTAACTTCACTTTTTTTTTTTCTAACTTCACTTTAGAATTAGCACCACTAGGGGAAAGATTTTATTTTTAAAGACAAACAGAAAAATCAAGAATCAAAGAAACCATCAAAAACAACAACAAAAGCAAAATGACAACAAACAATTGTGATACAGAATTTCAAAACAAGAAGATAGAAATTTAATGATGCTTATTATATTGTATATTGTTATCTTCAAAATACTTGCTCAAGTTACCAGATACAGGCATGCAAGATTGATCAAACAATATAATTTCCTTTTGAATAGTTTCTTCCCTTTTACTATATCTACTGTAACTTCTGGATTTTATTCTCTCTTTCAGTGTCTTACACTAGAGAGATGATACAATGTTTACACATGCAAGTCTGGTTTATTTCTATTTATGAGTATAGTCTCTAGTTACAACCATTTATCTATAAAAACCTCGAGTTTATCATTCTTCTGAGTAGTATTCCACTGTATAAAAACACCATTTTTTTATCCATTCCATAGTTGATGAGTATCTGGGTTGTTTCCAAGATCTGGCTAATATAAATTGTGCAGCTATAAACATGGGTGCACATATATCACTGTGGTATGATGCTTTCAATTCTTCTGGAAGAAGAATTGAAAAGAAGGTGAATAGCTGGGCCAAATGGAACCTTTAATCCTAGGTTTTGAGGAATCTCCACAGTGATTTACACAGTAGTTGTTCCAGTCTACACTCTCACTAACAATGGAGAAGCGTTCTTTTTTCCCCACAGCCATACCAGCATTTATTGTTGGCTGATTTCTTCACAGTAGCCATTCTTTCTGGAGTGAGATGGGATCTTAGAGTAGTTTATTTTGTATTTATTGAATGACCAATGACATTGAACATTTTTCATATATTTATTTGCCATTTGTATTTCATCTGAGAAGTGTGTATTCATCTCAGATACCCATTTCTGAATTGGGTCTTTGAATTTTGGGGGCCTGTTTTCTTTTAATTCTTTGTATGTTTTAGATAGGAATCCTTTGTCTAAGGGACAGTTGGCTAATATTTTTTTTCCAATTTGTGGGTTTTCTTTTCACTCTGTTGGTGGTTTCTTTTGACACACAAAAACTTTTTAATAAGATGAGATCCCAGTTGTTGATTCTTGAAGTATTTCCTGTGCAGTTTGGTTTCTGTTCATGAACTCTCTGCCTACTGCCTACCGCTATGTATTCAAGATTTTTATCTACTTTGTCTTCTAGCAGATTTAGTGTTTCTTTTTTAATATTTAGATCTTTGATTGAGTTAGACTTTGGTGCATTTGAATGAAACTTCTGAGCCTAAAATATTCACACACTTAATAGTGAATAAAATATGAATTTGAGTATATTTTCCATTTATCAAATGTTTTCTGATGTAGGTAACTGTTGTATATAAGCACCTGAAAAAGCAAAGTTTCTATCAAAAATACTAAGGCTTCCAAGAAGAGACATTTATTGAAGTGAATAATTTCAAAATCATTAACTATGAAATGCAAATAGAAGCATGTCTACCAGAAAGTACTTATACATGAAAGAACCATATGTTAAAAGTAGAATCTTAAGAATAGTAGAAATGTATTAAAGACATAAATGGCAAGTTTAAATTATGTGCATCTGTTCTAAGAATTATTCTACTTTTATTGTTTTTAATGTTCAGATAAATATAATAAAATTTGGCCTTTTATTTCATATATAGTTTTCTTTTTAGAATTTTAGAAAGCTATTTTTAAAGACAAGTTTTTTAATCAATTGACATAATAAAACCAATTTAAGAGTTAAATTTTTCAGGACATATCTCTACTTACTACTTTCTTTTCAGTCCTGAGATTCAGATTCAGAGCCTGGCACATACTAGGCAATGGCTTCATCACTGAGGTATATTTCCAGTCTTATAATTTCAATTTTCTACTATTTTCACTTGTAAAAGTTCATCTATTTGAACATCAAATTTTATGATCACCTCAGCAATATTGAATTCTGAAGACCTGATTTTTTATAAAAAAAAGAGTAACTCATTATGAAGCTCAACCACAGAGCATAATTCATAAATAAGTAGTTAATAAATGATTAGTGTATCATTCCATTTTCTATGTTCCATTATCCATATTCTGTGAGCTTATTCTAATAGATGCTGAAAATACCCAGTGTAAAACAATACAATAAGGCTCCATCTATTTGGAGTCACAATGAAAGGTTCTAGGAATGGTTTAGGAACTTTCACAGCATTTTCTAAAATGGATCAAAATTGCAACTCATAAGCTATTTATGCTCATGCAGAAGAGAGAAAGTAGGTGTCTCTTTGACTACATGGAACAACAAAATAAACATGGACCAGGTCACTGTTCTCACCATGAATTTCAAGAAATACTATTTAGGAAATTTTTAAAAAGTATTCATCAGTAACCTATGATGAGATAGAAATGGTCCTTTCCCCATCTCAAAATCAATAGCAATACATCTAAACTACACAAATGTGAGATTTCAACATATAATTCAGGTCACACCCAGGTGTAACATGTGATGCTCTAAGGAGTAAATCATTACCATCTATTATTAATCAATATTAATATAAATGCTTTTATCTAAAGTATGTTCTCATTTGTAACCAGTATTAACATTCGGATGGTATGTACTACTGGCTAAAGTACTGAAATACTTTAATAGCCATTGGTAAAGAGAAGTTCTAAATTTATTGAGACCACAAGTTCACTAATTATGTCAGCCAGGGTTAGTCACACAAGCAGGACATGGATCTTGGAGTGCTTCTAAGAGGTGAGTAGCTTCTGCTGACTGCCAACACTAACCAGATGGTGGCAGCAGAGAGGGTACATGTGTTCCAGGGTGCCCATGAGGGGTTCTGGTGGATAGGCAGGTAGCAATGTTTTTGTTGAAAACTACAGATTGTTCTCAGGCTATGTGGGAAGAGCTGGTCTCCCGGTGAGGTCACTCACATTCTTCAGTTGTAACAAATGCCAGAGCCAAAGTCCTATCTAACCATCAATTTAGTGGGGTAACTTGGCAGAGTTTAATGCAGTTTCCTTGAGTTACACCAGCACTCAAACAGACAAAAATCACACCAAAAAATGTCTAAACATCAGAAAATAACTTATATGTGATTTAAATGATTTGATGAATAATTTAAGCAGGGGTACACTTATACTTTAGATAATATGAAGCACTATGTTAGTGTACAATTCAGTGGCATTAAGTCCCATGTTACACCATTACATCTCTGTCCAATTCCAGAACTTTTTCATCATCACAAATAGAAAATTAGTAGCCATCAAACAGTAACACTCCACTTCCTCAGCCCCTGGTAACCCATATTCCCTTTTCTGTCTCTATGACTCTTCCTATTTCATACCTCACATGCAGGGGAGGCACAAGAATCATCTGTTTACAAGGCAATCACTATAGGCAATATTTGCATTCTTTCAAAATCCACTTGTTGAAATCTTAGCCTTCACTGTGATTGTGTAAGGATGTAGGGCCTTCGGCAAGCAGTTAGAGCCCTTATAACAGGGATCCTGGGGAACTTCTGTAACCCTCTGTCATGTGAGGGCACAGACAGAAACAGCTGTTCATCTACAAAGCAGCAGCCAGGCCTTCACTGGACTTCCAATCTGTCAGTCCATGACTTTCCAGCCTCCAGAACTGTAAAAACTGAATTTCTGTTGTTCATAAGCCATAGTACTTTATGATAACAGCCTCAAATAGTGATATATTCTTAACATACACTTACCTGCATATTGCTATAGTAGATACTGAGTATTAATATTACTCCTAACTCTACACATAAAGCTCTTTGAAAAATGAAGCCTCACATATGCTTGAGAGTACCATAGGATAGTCTCCCCATTTGCAGGATAAATTTTAAAGATTGTGTCAACTCATAAAATTTATAGATTCGGTATTTAAACTGTATAAATGTGGTCTCCTCAAATAGCTATAAATATTCAAAAACTAGATTAATGCTTGAAAACTTTTTAAATAACATTATCCAACTGTAACACTGGTTGCTTTGGTTTGCACTAAATAAGTACACATTTTTATAACTACAAATTGAAAATAACAGATTCAGAAGTTTCAGTTTAGCCCAACCATGTAAGAATGGTCCCAGAGACCCTAAGTGTGAAATCACCTGCTGGAAACCTCTAAACCAAAAGAAACATACATGGCCTCTCACTTTTATGATACAGAAAATCATGATTAGGCCAAAAACTACTTCAAAGTGGCATGAAGAAATGAAGTTGTTCTATCTTCAAAAGGTCTGAAGTTGAGGCACAAGATCACAATGCTTATAAATAAAACATCGGCATCAAAACATGTAGCCACAGTAGAGATGTCCATGGAACATTTTGTCAAGAAAATCGGAAAATGGCTGAGGGAAAAGTGACATGGAAATAAGCAGTATTTGTCCTCAAGTACATTCCTTAAAGGTATCTAAAAGACCACCATGTGTAGGCCATGGAAGTCCAAAGACATGAGGGGTTGCTACTTTTAACACATAGTCCCATCCTGTCTTTCCAGCCAGGCAACATGGCTTCAATGACAAGTAACCTGCCCCTGATTGACTTTTCTTCCTAACTCAGTAAACTATATTACCATTTACCTAGGCTATGTCTCTTAAGAGTCATCAATTGCTTCTCTACATTTGGCCTTTGAATTAAATGTGTTTCCAAATTCTGTTGCAAAAAGAAAATTTTTTCCATCACTACTGGTGCAAGGTACTTTAACTCTTCCTATCACTCAGTCAGGTCTCTCAACTCATCTCTCCAATTGAAACCTTTTACTCAAATCCATTGTCCACAAAACAAATTTATATCATCTCATTATGCCATGAGAAAAAGAGACAGACAGACAGAGAGAGATCAAGAGAGAAAGAGAGATAGAAACAGAGACAGACAGAGAAAGATAAAGAGAGAAAGAGAGATAAGAGAGTGAGAGAGAGACAGAGGCAGAGAGAGATAGATTCAAATACCTTTACCAAGTTCAAAGAGTTTTCACAATCTGATCTAACTACCACCTGCCTTATGCCATTATTGTCCCCATACTGTACTTTTTAAACACATCTGCTCTCTTCCATCAACATACCTTTTTCCTGCTTCCAACCGCTGAAACATTTTTCTCTGCCCATATGCAAGTTCTCTCTATTTCCCTAAGCCCGGAAGACTCAAGTGCAATGCCACTTTCTCAGTGATACCTTCCTTTTCTTAAATTGGCTTTATTCTCTCCTCCCTGGGCCCACAAAGCTGTGTTAAATCACTCAACACAGTGGATATATTTTACTAGTACATACTACAGACATGTCTATCTTCCTCAGACTATGAACTTTATAGGTGCATGAGTTGTATAGTATTTTTTCGCCAGTGTTCAATATAGTGTGGAACTATGGTGTGTGTTCAAAATATGTCCTTTGAGTAACTGCATGCCTAAATGTGCAGAATGTCAAAGGATAACTGAAAATAAAATCCAAGTAAGATTTATTATGATCATTAGATGAGCTAAAGCTTCCTCTGAGGTTGAATTTTATATATCGACAGTCATATAATTGTTATAAGTATACATTAGATTTTGAATGTGATGAAATGATACTGATGAGGTGTTTTAAAGTTAGTATTTTAGACATTAAATTTGGCATAGAATATAACTCATTAGTAAGAAGGGAGACTAGTAGGTCAGAACCAAATAACCTAGCTGGAAGCTAGATGGTGATTACTGACAGTGGTTATTGGAGTTAAGAAAGAAGGCATCTACTGGTGGGAAGTTTTGCAAGGTTAAGTAATACTACATTTATACTAAAGGAGACAATAGTTCAGCAAAGAAAAGAACAGATTAAGTAGAAAATAAGGTAAAAATAATTTAGTAGATGCCAAATTTTTCAGAGATTGAAAGAAAGTAAGGAAGTAAACTATAAGACATAAGAAAGTAAAAAATGAGAACCAATGGATATTTGAGAGAAAGAAATGGGAAGGATTTGATGCAAATTCAGGGTGGAGAGATGATCTAGGCAAGGCAGGATAATTTTTCTTCCACAGAAACAGGGGAATTAGAGAAGCTACTTACTGATTTGAGAGAGAGAGAAATTGAGAGATTGGAGATAAAGAGAGAGCTGTCCTTCAGTTTCAGGGTTTTCCTGACATCCACTGACATCTTCCTGAAATATTATACTTCACAATGAAGCCAAAGCCAAAGTTTCAAGGAACACCTGTGGCTGGTAGCACAAACTGGAGAATATGAGCTTTAACTGCACCTGAGCAGCAGAGGAGACTTATTTAAGCACAAGATCATGGAGATGACACTCAGCCTCAGCAGAAAAACAGAGTGAAGATGCCTCACACTGTGCCTGGAGGTATCCCTTTGAAACTGTTTCCACTTACACCCACAAAGATTGAGGTAAAACCTTATGAAAAATTTCAAGAGTTAGGTTACGTGAAACTCATGTTACTCAATACCCAAGAACCCATGTGAAACGAGTTTGCACATAAGGCCCTTGTGCCTTATGTCATTTTCCAGGACTGTTATGCTTCCCTGACAGCAGCTCCACAAAATAGTTTCAGTGCTAAGCTCACACATACACCCCATCTAAATTAGAGATGAATGCACACAACTACTTGCTGGAACCTATGAAAATCTTAAATTATAATTCATATATTTTGACTTTAACAATGAACATTTTTTCCAAGCATGTTTTCCTTGGTTTCTAATCCCAAGTGTATTAGGAGGGAAAAAACCCATCTGTTTCTGATTCACTTATGCTTAACATCATCAGGATATCACTGGAGAAGAGCTATTAAGCATCACATCGCTTTCCCCTCTCCTATACTAGTACTGCTTTTTTAAAAAGCAAGCAGGTGTACTGTAACACAAATAAATATGAATTGTAAAACACTATCTTTTAGTTTCAAACCTTGAGATCCATGTGCTTTGAAAGATAGAAATAGAATTTTCCCATTTCCCTAAATGTTGTGCGCTATTTTGTTGGTTGGGTAGTGTTTTGTTTTTATCTTAAGCAAAAGGGAGATGAGAAAGCATAACACACAACACTGTAAGAAGGGCAATGCTCAACTTCTTACGGTTGTCTTAACCATTTATTATAAGTGGTACCTGAGTGATTATTAAGAAATACAACTTAATAAGTATACCAAGCTCCCCTGCACCTGCAAAAGGTTAATATTACCAAAGTTGATAAGTTTATTTAAAAGTAGAAATACATCTTTTTCCTTAGAAACATTATGATATGACTAAGATCTAAATTCCTGGCCAATCCATGGAAATCTAAGTTTAAGGGCCCTGAGCTGACACTGGTTGGTACCAAGAAGAGGTGTGTAGCAGCAGAGGGTAACATACCGTGTGAAAGCAGAAAGGCCCTAGTCCACGGTCAGCTGAACTCCTACTGATTGCTGAGCAACAACATTCTTTTCTAGAAGAGCTATTGTGAGGATGAAAAACAAGGCCAGCTCAGAGCTCCACTTATTACAATGTGCTGTGTGGTTATCCCTCATCACTATAAGCAACATCATTTTAGGGAAAACGTTTCCAAGACCAAACCTGCACCTTTAAGTGTGGGAACCCAGGGTGATTTCAGGCTCTCTCTGGCAGCAGCCCTGAGTAAGGCACAGTAATGGCAGATGCCCTCGTTATGGTTAGCGCTACATACAACAGTCAGTAAACACTGTGGCTGGCACAGGGCTAGTACCAAGCTCTCAGATCACACTCTGGTCCCTGCATGGCCAACAGACATTAACCATGTCCACGGGAAAGTTCTCACCCCACCCTAACCTACTGCCCTTAGACCAAAATCACATGGAAAACATCAAAAAATAATTATGAAACTCTTTGCCAGTACTACTGGCGGCTTCTCATTCTTCAAGGGAGTATGTTAAAGTTTATTTGTGGAAGGGGACTAAAGCAAATTCTGGCAAAAGCCCATCATGCAGCAATGGCCAGGTTGGAGAGAGATCTGGCAGTCAGTGGGGGTGGTACCTGCTGTAATGTCAGCCTCTGGTATTCCTGTTGGATGGAAAAACTTAACATGAATGCTGGCAAAGAACAGGTAAGAAAAGGAAGAAACCACAATATAATCTAGCAGGCATTTACAGACTGAGTAGTGCCCCTACTCAAGTTCATAGACTGTTATGGCTGGGAAGGTCCTCAGAGATCAACTGTTTAACTCTCCTTCCCTTTACAGATGGTGAACACAGGCTCACAGGGGTAGTGAGGCTCGTCTGAGGCCATACTGCCCATACCTGTGTGCCGCGGTCTCACAGAGCCTGAGAAGAGAACACTTGCTCATCACTTAGGGCATCTGTGAGTATCTACTCATATTAGGGGGAACTTCAGTTTTGTTTGAGGTTAAGGGTGCCAAGAAATATAGAGTATAACCCAATAGGTAGTGCCAAAAGAATCATAATCAAAAAATGAGGTACAAAAATTTTTTAAATGAGGTACAGTGTTTGAAGACATAAGAAAATGAGGATTTCAAATATCCTGTGTAATTACAAGGGAGATGCGGTGAGTCTATAAAAGTGTATGGGGGCTTATATACAATTTGTTTCAAATTGAAATAGTTTTTACTTAGCAAATAAGGAAATTTGCTTAACAAAAAAGTCATATGCACATGCACATTTGTCCCCAATGGGGAGTGTAAATGAGAGTACATGTTATTTTTGTTTTGTTTAAAGAGTTAAATAATTAATGCACAAAATACTAATTCAAGGGATACCCCTGGTATACTCAAAGAATAGTATGAAAGCCACTGTGGCTAAAGAGCAGTTAGTAAAGGAACAGCCAGTAGAGAGAAGGTCAGAGAGAATGCCATACTGATAAGAGTATGGCAGGCCACATGGGAGCAGCTGGGAAAGCATAGGAGCATATCAGATGAGGAATGGCATGACCTGACTCATTTACCAGAATCGCCTGCTTCTATACCATGAAGATATCATAGGTAGATAAAAGCAGAAGTTGAGACTAGTTACGTAGCACTTTTCCAATAACCTAACCAAGATGTAGATTGTTTAGGTAGGTGACATAAAAGTGACTTGCACCCTCACTTATAGATGGAAGAATGAAAACCACTGTTAATGAATCAGCTCTGGAGTATGACAGAAACAGCAGGGAGCAACTACAACATGTTTGCCCTAGTAAATGGATAACTCAATTGCCTCTCAGTGAGACAGGGATAATAGCTTCAGTGATGATACCTAGAATGCCTTTCACTCAATCCCAAATAGCAAATGAAATTCACTATTAATAATGCAGCACATAAATAACAGAGCCATAATTTCATGTTGTTAATAAGATAACAGGATTAAAAAAGAAGAAGAGGGTATTAAAGCAGAAATGACTTGAAGCAAATAGTCCAACAAAAAACAGAAGAAAACATGTTTGAAGCTAAGTGTTTAAGTAAGGGACTGATGACTAGCCACAATATAATGCAGAAACCATGCATGCGTGTGACATACTGAAAGTAGCTCCAAAACTATGTCATACTCTATCTTTGTAAAAGTGGTCTTTGTATATGTAATTAAGGATTTTTAAATGACATGATTATCTTGAATTATCCAAGTAAGTCCTAAATGCCATCAAAGAGGAAGAGATGTAACCCACACAGAAGAGAAGATGATAAAGAGACTGAGGTAGAGACTGGAATATTATGACCATGAGCCAAGGAAGACTAAGGAATCCTAGAAGCTACCAGAAGCTAGATGGGACAAATAATATTATTTTCCAGAACCTTGGGAGGCAGTATGGCTTCTTCTGATTTTGGGTTGTGTGCTGTAAAAGAGTAAGTTTTTCTTGTTTTCAGCAACTTAATTTGAGGAAATTTAACCAGCATCCATCAGGAGCACAAGGCTTAATCTACAGCATATCTAGCATGCATAGTGCCAGCCTGGATTGTCTATGGTAGACAAGATGGATAAGGTCCTATATTGAAAGTTTTAACTATCCGGCTTAACTAATCTGACAGAAGGGACTGATCAAATCCAGATAATAAGTTAAACTACACCAGCTTAATGTGTGGTTTTTCTAACATGAGAAACCCAAAGTAAACAAAGAGAAAAGTAAAATATACATAATAGGAAATAGGGAAGAGAACAATGGGTAGAGAAAGGGGATGTCAAGGAAAGGGAAAGGGCGTAAAAATAGAATTAAGATGTGCTATGTACATGCACCAGTTCAACATAAGAAATGTAAATATTATGTACTGCAAACACACACACTAATGAAAAAAGTAAACCACTTGAAGAAATGTGTCTTGAAATATAGGAAAAATATAGGAAATATAATATAGGAAAAAGCTCATATACCAGGTTATCATAGAAGAAATATATAGGTTATGGAATACTGGAGAAATTCCAAGAGAGAATTTATAACCTACTGGTATTTTTTTTAAAGGACTAAGGAAAAATTAAGTTGATTATTTAGATCACTATATTAAAAATGAAAACATTTTGCAAAATAGCGTGTACTAAAAGGTAATATATTTATCCCCACAGGACACACAGATAAGATTTTTAAATGCATGAAATAAAATTTGTAGAAGGGACTCTAGTCATCTGTTCCAAAGTCCTAGCTTCAGAAATCACCCAAGAATCTAATAATTCTGCAAAAAAAAAAAAAGCCTTAAAAATTTTGTTTTCCAGAAATCAACAAAAAAAAAAAATGAGCTTACCACTAAAGCTTTAAACAAAGGTATTCAGGATATGGGGAGCCTAAATATAAGGTATATCTGGCCACTCAATGTCAAATTCAGTTATTTCTCTATACCTCTCAAAAACAGCCTCAAAGAATGACATGCCTAATATTCAGCTTTACCTGCTCCACACCCTGAGACCTTTTTTGGAGCAGCTGATGGAAAGGCCGTTGATGGCCCTGGAAGTGCCACCGCAACTCTAGGCAGATGTGGCTTTTGATTCATTAACAGTGGCAGCTAGAAACATAATTGAGCACAGCTGCAAGGAAGGATAACTGCCTGAGCTCGTGGTTGGCTGACAGACCTATGAAATCCCACCCAATTAGTATTCCTCAGAATAGTGGTTGTCTGTTTTGGGGAAGACCTAGAACAAAATCCAGCAGCAAATGGCATGTTGCCAAACATAGCAACATTCAAAGCTATGCACAGGTGGATTCAAATAATGGAACTCAAACTGCTCTAAACAGCAAGGGGCCCACTGAGCACTTTCCACCCGGCCTGTATATTGTGTTCTTGCTCTAAATGAGACATAACACACAGAGCATATTATCCACCAACTTGTTGCAAGTCAGCAATGCTATAAAGATTTTGCCAAGCTGTAGATCCTATGTTTAGGAGTTCCCTTGTTGTCTAGCTCTGGTTATTTCACAATAAACCTCTTTACTAATCCTATTGGGGCATCAGTAATGATACTGATGTGACCTCATGAATTTGCTCCTGCAGTTATGCTTACAGCTGCCACAACTTTCTAAAAAATGTCAAACACTTTCAATCTTCATTGGACACACAGAAAGCAGGACAATGTTGACCTGAAACTGTACCTTATATAAAAGAATGAAACAATGGCAGCTGAAAGAGATAGGATATAGACAATATTTACATTCTTGAAAATCATACAATTTGTAACTAACTTCTTTGAAAACAAAATTCACAGTGTGTTTCTATTTGGAGTTCATAGCTTGTCTCCAAATAGACTTCTTCCAACTTTTCAAAAGTGCTAGTTAATACAATTAGGTGGATGATACAAGAAAAAAGAAACGGTAAATCTCAAAAATTCTTCAATGCAATTAAAATAAAAATAATACAGCAGACAACACTCACCTAATCCAATAAGATTAATCTTTTTTTTTTCTGCTAAGGAAATAAGTGAAGAAAGAGGCTCACAAACTACACAAAAGAAACAGCCAAGCTCGTATTTCTGCTCCAACCCCCTGGCGTAGAGAAGAATGGCCAACCTGAAGGATGGCCAGGTAAACTTTGGCCCAGATAAAAGCACAGTATCATGATTTCATAGATCAGTTACAAGTGCTTTGTTGTATTATGGAACCAGACATGCAATAGGTCTTTTTCCTTCTTTAAACAAACAGACACTATTCTATTAACAGCCCCAAGAGATGGATCTCTGGTTTTTATTTGTACTTCATCAAAAGACTAGAACTTATCAGGTGATTTGGGAATTTAAAACGATTCACTGGTAAAGGGCCCATTTTGTTAAGGACAATGCTGCTGGCAGTCCAACTAGATCCCATCTGGGCATACATGCAGCTAACAAGATTCTAATCTGTGCATATCATCAACACAGCTACACAAGAACAATCTAGGAAGGTTAATTGTTGCATGGAAACAACTTTTTTGTTCACTTAGGTACATATAGTACATTTTGAGCAACCCAGTTCCCTTTATTCCACTCTTCACATTTCATTATAATTTTCAAAGTAATGAAACAGGCAAAAATCTCTTCTAAAATGAATTCACACACTCCTATTTTCAGTGGTTCCTGTCCCCTACGTCTCAAATTATTCCAGGGCTCTTAAATTCTTCAGAGTGGTTTGTATACATTCAGACATCAATTGTATGTTTGCATTTGTTTGTATGACTTTACAAGTTTGTTGTGCTGGAAGTCAGTGTGAATCCCCTAGACTCACAAATATCTTCACAACCTGCCTTTCTGGGAAGCGTAGCCATATGACTCAGTTCTTGTAGTGGGACAACAGGAATTGAGAACCTATTGGAGTCTGCTCAGAAACTTAAAAAAAATATGAGCAGAAATTATATAGTCCATTCTCAAGACTACCCCCAAGCAATACTTAGCATCCTCTTCCTCCACCTATAATTCAGACACAGGTACAAGGGTGACCTTTGAAATCAAATGTTAAGGATAGAAGAGCCTCCATCAGCCAAATTCCTGAATAACCTCCACTTGGGCTTTCCAATTGGACTTTATGAAAAATAAATTCTTCTCTTAAAATTTTGACATTTTAAGATTTTTCTACCTAGCAACTAAATGTTTCCTTAACTAATATATAAAACATAGGTGCTGTTGTGATTAACGATATATGCATTCATTTTATAAGCAATACCAACTCAGGGAAGTTTTTGTCTCTTCATATTTTCTCAAAAACACTTCATGACTTCTTTTTTTCTACAATTCTAGGCACTGAACTAGATGTAATATAGACAGAGAGCAAAGGAAGTCAATCTCTGGCCCCAGATTTACAATGTACATATTGGGGATGACAGACGTCATTACAAATCACAAGTGCTTGAAGGAAACTGGGCATTGTACAAGAAAATGACAGACGCGATCTAATACAGATTAAGGTAGGAGAAGGGGAGGACAGGAGTTTCTAGGATAGTGATATTTAAGCTGCAGTCCACACCAGGGCACATACAAATAAATAAAGAAAAACTTAAAATTTTTATTAAAAACTATAAAGAAAAGAGCCCTCCAGGCAAAGAACAAATTGTGCCAAGTCCCTCAAGTAGGAACAAACTTGATGCCATGATAAAACTGAAAGAAAAGAAGGCCACATACAGTGGAGAGGATTTTACATGAGCAAGGGGAAGAGGGATAGCAGAAGGGAGGAAGAGAAGGAGAGAATATGGAGAGTGGGGCCAAGCTTGGACTTGTCAGAGCACAGCAAGATTATCAATCTTAAAGTATTCTCAATAGGGGCAACATTCTTGAAGTTGAGAAAGTGAGAACTTCCATAGTACAATAGTTTGTGGCTTTCAAAGGACCACAGAATATGTAAACAAATAGTATATTTATGGAATAAAAATCTCATGGGCATGGGAATGGATTAGGGGAAAATCTAAAAAGACTTCTTTTAGGAGGTAATAATGACAAAGAAGGCTGAGAAATATGGGACTAAAGGCAACAAGAAGTCAGCAAAGACTTTAAGCAGAAGAATTCCATAGGTCAATATTAACTTCACAATATCCTCAAGCAGGAACGATTTGTATTTTTCTATCTCAAAAGCATATTATGAGTTAACTGACCATGATGGCTGACTTGAGGTGCCTAGGATGGATGATATTCTCCACAACAGAGGACCAATGCAATGAAAAATCAACAGCTATTCCACGGCAGTTTTGGAGCAGAACATCAATATGGATGCAGGCCAGACAGATGAAGGTACACAATGACCTCACAAAAAAAAGAAACTGAGCACAAGGCATCTACCATTCCATATCTTCAGATCAATCCTGAAGCAAGAGAAGTTTCACTCAGTGGGAAACAGCTAAGCAGAAGGCCCCAGAATTCCCTACTCATATCACAGACATCATAGGCATTCATTGCTGGAGAACCTAGCAGCCTTCACAGGCCCTGAATGACACTAAAAAGCTGGTGGATTACCATATGCTGAATTTTCTAGGAGAATGAGTACAGCCTATGTTGTGCCCTACCCTTGTATTATTCTGCATTAAACTATCCTAAGACACTGACAGTCCTTTGAAGCAGCCAGCAACTGCCTCCAGCCTTTACTGAGAAACTTAGGCTGCTGATGCCCCCACAGAACCAACCAAGTAATCCTGGTCACCCTCCTATGTCTCCAATAAGTAGCCAAGCAGTCAAGTTTTCAGATCAGACAATCAAGGCAATGGGACCCATGGGCCTGTCCTTCTCACACACAGCCTGTGGAAATTGACACTTACATAACACACACCCAAAGTCAGATTCACTGTACCCAGAGCTGCCAACAAACTTATCCCAAATCTCACAAAGCCATTTCCCAGCTGTAATTCATCTTACAATCCCTTTAGCCTGGGCCACTGAGACACACAAAGACATTGCCAATGTTAATTACAGGTAAAGAAGCTACATGGATCCTAAAATACATACTTGGAACCAAAGCCAATGATCATGTACAAACTATTCTCAAGGACAAATTGCCAACAGAAAGTCTTTACCATGGAAACCACCCTAGAAAACTGGTAGAGGCAAACTTCTACCTTTAGGCACACAAATACTAATGTAAGGACACAAGGAGTATGGCCGAGCAAATTAGCATGATACCAACAAAGACTTAAAAGTATATTGTAACAAGAGACCCTAAAAAAGGAAAACAGTGAATCGCCTGACAAAGAATTCTAAAGAATGGTTTTTAAACACATTAAATGAACTGCAAGGGAATAAAAACAGATAATTCAATGAAATTTGGATGACCATGATATGAATAACAAATTTATTAAAGAGAAAGAGATTATAGGAAAGAATCACTCAGAAATCTTGAACCTAAGAACTCATTAAATGAACTAAAAAATAAATTAGGGAGCTTCACAAACAAAATTGAGCAGGAAAGTGAAAGAAATTCCAACCTTAAAGGCAGATCTTTTGAAATAACTGCCACCTTAAAAAAATACTGAATGGCACAGTGCAAACCTTTCAGACTGATGGTAGAGTAGTAAATGAGTGAACATTCATATTATGGAAATTCCAGAAAGATACAAGGAAAAATTCAGAAAAACATAAGCAATTGCTAAAATAATTTTCCTGATTTTCCAAATTTTGGGAAAAAATATACACATTCAGGTCTGGGAAGCTCAAAGGACTCTTAGTAGAATGAACAGAAGAGATCTTTGAGGCATAACATACCAAACTGTGAGAACTATAAGGCTCCATGCTAATTCAAAAAACAGCAAATGCATCATGTCACTTACAAGGGAACTCCCACTGTACTAGCAAAAGACTTCTCAGCTGAAAACCTCAGGTCAGGAGAAAATAGAATAATATATTAAAAATCCCAAGAGGAAAAAAAGATGTCAATCAAGAGCCCTAATATACCCAGCAAAGCTTTATCTTTTTGAAAAAGAGAGAAATAAAGAATTTACAGGACAAGAAAAATTGAGAGATTTCATCACAGCCAGAATGGTTGTACAAGCAAAGCTTAAGGGACTTCAAAACACTAAAAATGAAAAGATAATAACACGAGAAAGAACAAAGCTCAACAGTAAGGCATATACACAAAAGAATAGACTCAGGCCCTGTCAGCAGAAGAGAATTCCTACTATACTAACAGATACAAACTACCAAACCACAAAGATGAAGGTAGGGGAAAAAGCAACAAAAGATATGTAAAACAACCAGAAAAAAATAACAGAATGACAAGAGTGTCTCTACTAACAATAGTAACCTTGAACAGAAACAGTGTCAAATCCCTAGCAAAATAGATTTTCAAAAATTGTGCTGCCTATGAGAAATTCATTTCACTAGGAAAAAGTGAAAGTGAAAACTGAAAAGTGATGAAAAAAAGATATACTTTGCAAATAGAAGCCAAAATTAAGTGGAGAAGATATACCTGTATCAGATAAAAACAGATTTTAAATCAAAAATACTAAAAAAAGAGAAGAAGTGGGTCACTGTAGTCACTGTACAATGATATGGGCCAGGTGTAATACAGTGAGCTTGAATCAAACCGAACATTCCTGAGAAAAGAGAATTGTTTAAGCTCAGGAAATTGAGGCCAACCTGGGCAACACAGTGAGAATCTGTTTAAAAAACAAAACAAAACAAAAATATAGAGTTTAATTTGACAAGAGGAAATAAGAATTGTAAACATGTATGTACTTCATGCTGGAACATCACATTATACAAAACAAACATTATTCAATCAAAAAGAGAGATAGCCTAATAATAGGTACTTCGACATCCTACTTTCACCGATGGACCAATAATCCGGCCCCCCCAAAAAAAACAAAAACCTGAACAACATCGAAAAAGAAATATGTAGTTCAATTATAGGCCAAGTGAATCTAAAAGGTATTTATGAAACATTTCAACAAAAAACTAGAAAATAAACATATTTCTCAACAGCACACGGAACATTCTCCAGGATATATATTTTCTCAACATATTCAAAACCATTGAAATCATAACATGTATCCTCCCCTCGCCACCATGAAATAAAGCAGAAATTAACATGAGAAACTTTAAAAATTATAGCAATGCATAGAAAGTAAAGAACATTACTGAATGATGAATGGGTCAGTGAAGACATCAAAATATAAATTTTAAAATTTCTTGAAACAAAAGAAAATAATAGAAAAAACAAAATCTACGGAATAGATAGAAGTAAAGAAGTACTTAAGAGGTATTATTTTAGCAATAAATGCCTACATTTTTAAGAACTTAAAGAAAAATTTCAAATCAACAAACTAATAACCAAACACAAGGGACTAGACAAGCAAGAAACTGAAACTCAAAATCAAACTGAAATATAAAGAAATTAAAAAATTAGAACAAAAAGAAAAAATCAGAAAAGATCCATGAAACAAATTAGTTTTTTTTAAAAGATAAACCAAATTAATGAACCTTCACCTAGACTAACCAATGAAAAATAAAGAAAATGCAAATTTGTAAAACCATAGATGAAAAGGAACCAATAATATGAAGGGTCATTAAGAACTACTAAAAATAAATATATATCAACAAGTAGGAAAACCTGAAAAGAAATGGACAAATTTCAGGATAAATATAACCTACCCAATATGTACATGAGGACAGAAAACCTGAACAAGTCAATAATAATGAGATCGAATCAGTAATAAGAAGTCTTGCAACAAAGAATAGCTCAAGATCGTATGGTTTCACAATGGATTTTACCCAACTTTTAAAAAAGAAGTGACATCAATTCAACTCTTACTATTTCAAAGAGCAAGAATCTTTGCAAGCTCACTCTATAAGGTCAGCAGTATCCTTATACCAAATCCTAATTGCTAAAAAAGCAATCCCACTCATAATAGGTACAAAAGATAGAATAACCTCAGAGTAAATTTAACCAAGGAAGTGAGCTCTACAGTGAAAATTACAAAGCACTGATTAAACGAACTGAACAGGATACACAAAAAATGGATCAAAAGTATTGTTAAAGCATCCATACTATTAGGGCAGTCATAACCTCCACTATAATTTGCTTTCTTTTTCTTTTTCATTGCTCTTTTCTCTCTTTGGAACCACCCCCAAATCCTAGTCTTGAAAATTACACCTATTTTGTGGCCTATAGACTATAGTTTAGATGCTCAGTTAGCAGTTAGACTTCAAACGCAAGTGAAGGTTAGCCAAATTCCCAAAGGCCTCCTCCTCTCCCTTAATTAGCCATAAAAACTATGGTTAGGGGAACAAATGGGTTTATCTCAAGATAACCAAACTGCCTGTGCCCACATTTTGTGTGTCAATAAGCCAGATGTGTAAGGAGGCCTTGTAACTTTCCAAAGCAATGATAGTGCTATAAAAAGGTGGTATCCATGGTAACTCTCTGACCTTATGAACTTATACAGGGGTATATAAGAAAAGAGAATCCAAAGATTGGAGTAAGCCAGCCAGCCAATTGCCAGCAGTTTCAATGGCCTAAGCTGACTGACCACTGCAGTTTTAATAAACTTCCTTTGTTTCTCAAAATCTTGATGTCCTGAGAGTAAATTTCTTGAGCACACCACGATACTATACAAAATTATCTTAAGATTTAATGTAATTCCTATCAAAATACTAGTGATATATTTCACAGAACTAGGAAAAAACACTACTAAAAATTGTATGGAACTATTTTTTAAAAAGCCCTGAATTACTGAAGAAATCCTGATCTAAAATCTGATTTCAAAACACATTACAAAAGAATAGTAACTGTATTGGTACTTACAAGAGCTTGTAGGGCTAGGGCAAGGATCCTCAAAAGACCACACACGCTCTGAATTAGATTTAATGCAAGACACAGAAATGTGTAAGATTGGCCTACGAGGGCTGCCCACAGAGTCAAACACAGAAGAGTGAAAAACATCTGTCCATACAATCCTAAAGATCCAACCAAAGACCTGGAACCCATGGCAAAGTCCTGTAGGAATCTGCACTAGGAGGCCAATGGATCCTTGATGGGAGACCTGTGAGCCTGCACTGAGAGGTCAGAGGGTCGGCGCTAGAAGCTAAAGAGTCTTCTCCAAAAGCCAGGAGGAGTAAATGCCCAAGGGTGATGGCTTGAGCTCCTCTGAACAGCCAAAGCTCCACTGAGGAAAATTTTTTCCAAGGAAAGTCAGGTGGAATCCTTCCCTTCTGTTCTCCTTTTATGCTTTTCCTACAACAGTCCTCCTTAAAGTAGGACTTCCACACCCAGAGCCATGCTGACTCATCTCAGCTTGGTGTTCCTCATTCAAGTTGACAATCACTTAACCACCACAATAACCAAAAGAGCATGGCACAAGCATAAAAATATACACTGATCAATGCAACAGGACAGAAAACCCAGAAAAAAAATCCACATATTTA
The DNA here is from genome assembly GCA_004027455.1 of Hydrochoerus hydrochaeris. Lineage (NCBI taxonomy): Eukaryota > Metazoa > Chordata > Mammalia > Rodentia > Hydrochaeridae > Hydrochoerus > Hydrochoerus hydrochaeris. Next base: position 259,827 of record PVLA01000518.1, on the reverse strand, counting down.
CAACCTACTGATCTTTGACAAAGGTAGCAAGAATGCAAATTGGAGATAAGAAAGTCTCTTCAATAAAGTTATTAGGAATATTGGCTTTCCATAAGTAGAAAAAATAACCTAGACCTTTATCTCTCACTGTATGAAACAATCAACTGAAATGGACCAAAAATTTAAATGTATGTCCCAAACTCTAAAACTACTAGAATAAAAATACAGGGAACATGCTTCAAGACACTGGTCCATGCAAAGATTTTTTTATATGATCCTAATAATACAGATAATAGAAAGAAAAATTTACAAATGAGGTTATATCAAACTAAAAAATTTTATACAGCAAAATAAAAATCAAGAATGAAGGGAAAACCCACAGAATAGAAAAAATATTTGCTCATTAATCATCTGACAAGGAATTAATTTCCAGAATACATAAAAACTCCAAATAACAGCCTTAATTATTTTAGAATTTCATGGTCAGTTGATGTTAACCTACTATATCAGATAATAAAAATAGTCCTTCATTTTGTAAATCTCATAAAGACTATATAATGTGTGCAAAGTCATGCTATTACCAAGTAGCAGTCAGAGTTTAGGTCCTTGTCTACTGCCTCTTCTTTCAGCTCTCTTCCCAAACTTCTACCTGCCCTTCCACACATCGCACCAAGTATTCAACTGGTTTATATACCTTCATTGGCTTATTAATTCATATTAGGCTGTCTTCACATGGTATGAATTCATTGGCAAAAAAAAATCTCTTTTCAATGATCCTGAATTTTAGAGAAAAAATAATGTCCTAGTCACATACTTTCCCCATTGTTGAAGATTACATACAAAACTAAAAATAAGAATCTCTTAGCTCTGTTGACTTGGCTGAATGTTTAGCAACTAGGAGGTATATTGCTCAGCTTTTGTCTTAACAAGTAGCAGAAGATTGTCAAAATGTCTATTAGTTCCACATTTAAATGAAAAATACTTGGTTGCTAGCCCTCCCAAAACAGAAAGCTACACTGCAGAGGTAAATGTTGCTTCACTTTTACAAAGAAAAAGTACTACATATAAAGTAAGACAAAGCAGAACATCAATGTTTATAGTAGCATTATTCCAAACAGTCAAAATCAATCCAAGCAGCCAACAATAAATGAATGGATAAACAAAATGTGCTGTGCATGCATATATGCAACAAAACACTATTCAGCCTCAAAAAGGAAGGAGGTTCTGACACATGCTATATAGATAAACCTTGTGGATATGGTACTCAATGAAACAAGACAGTCACAAAAAAGTTAAAGATTCTACTTGTATGACATACCTGATGTGTGATGTGCTCTAATTCATAGACACTGAAAGTAGAGTGTTGGTTTCCAGGGTATGGAAGGAGGGGGAAATGAGGAGTTGCTGTCTAGTGGTTATAGAGTTTAAAGTTTTTAAAATGGATAAAGTTCTAGAGATGGATATTGCTGATGAGCACACATCAATGTGCTTAAAACTACTAACCTATATATTAAGATGCTATATCTTACATACACATATACGTGTGTCTTCCCAAAATTATACAGTTTTTAAATTTTTAAATGATAAAAGATAATAAGAATGATTTCATAGAAATGTCAAAGAACAATACACACCGTTTGAAAATATAAATATCCAGACCACATTTTAGAAGCCAGAAAGTTTGACCCGAAAGCTAATGAGGTTGAAATCAAACCCAGAAAGGGAATATTCTGGGTCCACGATAACATTACATTCGGCATCCTCTGGAATTTGATTTGGCCGATAAAAGTGAGCAGAATCAATATCCGTGCCTCTGAGTGGGAGGTATTCATTTAGAGCAACACTCCTCTTCCTGTGCTAAAGGCTACAGAAGCGCAGGGGTGATGAAGCTACCAGCATCGGGAATTCTTTTTTTTTTCAAATAATTTAATTTTTGGTTGCAGGGCAAATGATTACTTTACTTATGGGGAGTTGGTACATTTGCATACCACAACTTTATTCTTCTTTTTTCATCCCTTATCCCTCCTGTACCTCCATGGTCCTTCCAACGCTTGGTTCCCTTCACATTTGCATGGATTCTTGAGGACACATAGAAGATTGAGTTTCCTGAAATTCACCACTGCAGCTCTGGGGAAATAACCCTTTGTGGTATAAAGAGCCACCAAGGTTTGAGGGTTGTTGGTTACCACGTATTCTGGCCCATCCTGACAACACAGAGTTTTTAAGGGAGTGTTAGAATATGAGACTTTGAATTTCCATTTAAAGCAGTAAAAGGTACTCTTTAATAACAAAAAAACTATGTCTCTGTAACTAAATTACAAATGCCCTTTGTTTGTGAAGTATACAAGATTATAACAATGACTATTAGCAGTAAATAAAACTTTCTTTTCAAGTAGTTTGACATCACAGACTGCATGCCTCAATGTAGAATGTATCCGTATATTTAGCTTGGCTGTTTAGTAATAGAGATGGGGAAGACACTGTAAGTAATAAGCACATGAAATATTCTCTCCTTTTCTCTAAGAATGTCAAAGTGATTGCTCTACCATACAGATGGAGAAAAGGTGTTCAGTAGCACATCCTCTACTTTTCATCAAGTGTTAGGTTCCTGGATACTTTGGACAGTTTTCTAAGTAAGTATCTGTTAATCTTCCAGGGGCACGACTTGAGGAGAAAATGTACAGAAGCCAGTTTTTAGCAGGTTATGTGAGGGAGCGAGGTTGGAAGGTTTTCCTCTCCCCTTTCCCTGTCATTCTCTTGTTGCAGAGTGACTGCAAGCTGAAGCAATTCCCAAACATCTGAAAACCATTTATAAAAAAACTGAAGTTATTGCAAATAAAGACACTTTAAGCTGGTGGTTCATATCTTTAGTTCATGATGTAACTAGACACTAAAATAATAATATATACTCTAGTGGGAAAATTCACTGAACAGGGTTATAAGAAGTGTGGTCCACTCCCACCTCTACCACTATCAAACTAGGATGTATCACTCAACTACCTGTGAAATTACTTGTATCATCTGTAAGTAAAACAGATCAGCTGAATGCTTTCCCAAATCTGATCTTTGGTCCCATTGTGCCTGAGTCCTATGTGAGTAGATGAGTGAGGAGGGTACTGAGTACCTGTAGCAAATGCAGATTTCTGGGCCCACCCAGAATCTCTGAGAGTACAGCCCAAGAATCCACAATGAAAACTCAACTTTTAGTTGCCAAGCTCAATTTTCAGCAAACCTGAATAATGTACATCGAAGTTTGTGAGCCACAAGATTAAAGTATGTACTGCTAAGCCTCTTTCCAGCTATATACTCTCACAGTCAAGAGCAGAACAGAAATTTGTAGCTCCTGTACTACCCACTCCACACCCCCAAAATATGTAACTCTCTACTTAGTGATCATCTCCGTGCAAAACAAAATATTAAAACAGGTATAGAGTTAATAACTCTTCAAAACATTTCCCCATTCACTTCATCTCATCTCTATTCTCCACCACAAAAAAACAGCCTGCATGTCAATCACACCTTGGAGAATACATTTTAATACCATATATGATATTTCAAGGCCAGATCTTTACATCATCTTAACTCCACGTTCCCTCATAAAACTGTTTCCAAATATGAATGTCAACATTTGTAAAACAATAAAGTATTTCTGTGCTATATCTCTTAGAAAATAGGTTAGATTGTGTTTACCTAAGCAGAAAATGGTGAGCAGTTACTGAAAATTTGAAAACTGGAACACAAAAATGGGTAAGGACAGAGTACCTAGTATTGTGTTTGGCTACCAGAAAGGAGTTAGTAAGCAAGAATTCTATTCCAAGAAAAAAAAATCTTCAAAGAGCATCAGTAAATCCAAAGACAGGTCCTAGACCTGTAGGCCTCCATTCCAGGGCCTTGTTTATAATACAGACAAAAGACTGACTTACACTAGGAATAAAGAGAATCAGACTCTGAAAAGTGCTCATCATAACCAGGATAAATTTTAATGGAATTTGGAGATGGACCAAGATAAGAAAATAAAAATAATAAAAGAATAAATAGTTCTAACTTCCAGTTAAACATGGCACATTGAACACGATGTTTTCTCCATTCTCTCCCAAATGTCTGCTAAAATAACAATAAATAAATAAAAATGACAAGAGAACTGGAAAGGAGACAACAACAGATAAAAGATGCCAATAAATTTTTGGAATATGGAAAACTGGTGGAGGAATTATGACTGACTTAACAGAATTTTGCCTGCAGAGAAAAATAATGATGAGAAGCAAGACAATTTGGCCTATAAACCTTCATAAAGTCTTCAGACTTGGAGGCACCTGGTGCTGTGGAAAAGGGAAGAAGGAGAAATTTGTCTACAGCTAAGAATATTGGTTGAAAAGCAGAGTCTGTAAAGAAGACTCTGCTGGAAAATGAAGTTGAGAAAATCTTTTAGAATATATAATAAAACCATAACAATAAAGATAAAAGATTTTAAATATAAGATACTTGGTCTAAGAGACCAATAACTAAAAGGAGCTTTACAAAAAAAAAAAAAAAGAAAGAAAGAAAGAAAACACATAAAAGAATTGGAAAGATTACTGAAGACATATGGAAATAAATACTCCCCAAACTGGAAGACATAGATCTATCTAATATTGAAGGCCCATGAAAATCCTAGCCTAGCTCAGCAAATTTAAATACCCCATACCAAGACATAGCATCAGCAAACTGGGTCTCCTGGATGAAATCTGGTCTGTCACCTATTTATATAAATAAATTATTGAAATACAGGCATGTTCACTTATCTAGTATATACAGCTACTTTCATGCTACAAAAGGATAACTGAGTAAGGACAAAGACAGTGTGACCCACAAAGCTCAAAAGTTCACTGTACTGAACTTTACAGGAAAAATAATTGCCACTTCTTGCTTTAGGACACCAGATAGAGGTTCTAGAAGTTCCCAGAGACCCCCCCAAAAAAATCAGGCTAAAAACAGAGGAACTAGATTAAAAATAACGTTTGATGCCTCAGTAGCAGTATTAAATGCCGAAAGAGAATGCATTATTGTTTTCAAAATGTGAAGAACAGAGTAGTAGGTAGGAGCAAGAAGAAAAATAACTGTCAACCTAGCACTCTAAACCACACAAAATAAGCATCAAATAAGAGATTAGAGTAACTTTTTAAATGCAAAATAATACAAATTTTATTTTCATTCTCATTTCCTTTGCTAGAGGTTGTGGTACCTACAGAAGAGGAAAGTTCATAGAATTTTTTTTTTTTAAAGAGAACCCTTGGTGTGACAGCTGTGTGGGCAGAGAGGCAGAAAATAATCAGCACTGAACACAAAAGAGGACCACAGATGGAGGAATTCTAGCAAAAAACAGGTATGAGTCGGTGCCTGGTATGTGAACAATATATTTATACTCATGTGGTTAGTCTATGGCACTGAGGTGAAAAAATAACAGTTATAAAAATTAAGGACTTCTTTCTCAATAAAGGCAACTGTTTACTCCAAAATAAGTAAACGTTGTAAATGAAAAATTGCTCAACATCATTAGTCATTTGAGAAATAAGAAATGAAAACCACTATAAGATATTAAGTCATAGTCACTTAGAGTAGCTATAACAAAAGTCAAGGGCTGGGGATTTAGCTTACCAACATAAGTGCCTTCCTGGCAAGCACAAGGATGTGAGTTCAATCCCTGGTTCAAAAAAAAAAAAAAAAAAAGTCATCTGACAACAAGCGTTGGTGAGGATGTACCCAAACTAAAACCTTCAAACCACTGCTGGTAGGAATGTATAAAGTTGGAATTACTTTGGGAAACACTGTAGCAGTTCTTCAAATGATTAAACATATGGGTAAAATCTGACCCAGCAATTCTATTCCCAGGTAAATGCCTCACAGAAATGAAAAAAAAAAGTTCTTACAGAAAAATCTTGGAGACTGTTTATGCCATTCACAATAGTTTAAAAATAAGAAAAATTCAGTGTCCATCAACAGGTAAACAAAATGTGGTGTATTCAGACAGTGAAATATTATTCCTTCATAGAAAGGTAATGAAATATGCCATAACTTGGATGAACATTGAAAACATGCCAAGTGAAGAAGCCAGTCACAATAGCCCACATATGATATGGTGCTACTCATATAAAAATCCAGAGGGAAACAGGAGATAAATGGTTGCTTAGAACTGGGGTAGGAGAATAGAAAGGTGATAACTAAAGACTAGATTTCTTTTTGAGGTACAAAAGAAAACTTTACTGTGATGATGATGTACACATCTCTGAATATAAAGAAAATCAGTGAATTGTATAATTGAATTTAGGATAAAGCTTTACAAATTGATAAAGCTTTAAAAATGTATTAGAGAAAAATGGGTTAATACAGTATCTGAAAGACTGACCAGTATGTTACATTAATATTAACCACTGATTTTAATGTGATAAAAGATAATGAAAGTGGAATATAAAAGAGAATTAAGAAAGCATGCCATAATTGTAATTTTAAAAAATATGATATACTAAGAAATACCACAAAAGTTATACTGTAAGAATTATGAAGTTTACTATTATTTAAAAAAACTTAAAGAATTAAAGATGAATATCTAGTATCAATATAGCCAAAGATAAAGTACATTGCAAAATGCAGACTAACACAAGGATAGAGAAGTTTATTTAACAATCATCAAAAGCCAGATGCAGAGGTGTATCCCTGTAAGCCCAGCTTCTTGGGTAGCTGTGGCAAGACAAGTTTAAAGCCAGCCTGAGCAATCTAGCAAAGACTCTGTTTTGAGTTTAAAAATAATAAATGTTAAAAGGGCTGGATATATAGCTCAACACTTCCTAGACTCAATTCTTAGCATCATCATGGTAATAACAGTTGATAAAATAATAAAAGGCTCAGTTCACAGAGGTGACATAACAATCTTAAATATTAATCCACCAAATAACAGAGCTATGAAATAAATAATGAATAGAACTACAGGGGGAAAGAGAAAAACCTACAATCATACATGAAGATTTTAATACTCTTCTCTCAATAAGTAAAATAGTATATATACAGAAAATCAGTAAATACATAAATTTGAACAATGTGATCAACCAACTTGACTTAAAAGACATTTGTCAATCATTCCAACAAACAACATTCAGACTGCTCAGGAAAAGACAGAAGTCACAATATACAGAAAATCCAATTATTTTCAAATGAACATAGAACTTTTACTGATTGACGAAATTCTATGCCATAAAACCAGTATCAATAAATTTTGAAAGACTCAAGTAATAGTGTCTATTCCTATCAAAATGAAATTAAATTACAAATTATTAATACAAGCATCTATAAAATCCCCAAATATTTAGAAACTAAACAATACACTTCTAAACACCCAAGCAGCAAAAGAAAAAAACCAAAGCAAATTAAGGAACTAGTTTGAAGAAAATGAGACAATATGTCAAAATTTACAGGATGCCACTAAAGCAGCACTTAGGGAAAACATGTCACTAATCACACAGGTTTAAAAAAATTGTAAAGGTATTAATGACCTCAGCATACAGCTTTAAAAATTAGAAAAATAAGAACAAATCAAATTCAAAATAGTACAACAAAAATAATAAAGATGAGAGAGGAAATGAGTGCAATAAAAACCAAAGCAGAGAAACCCTTGAAAGGCTGATAGTTTGCCATTAAAAGACTGCTAAAGGTAATAAACAAATTAAGCAGCATAGCTGGATACAAAGTCAACACTCAAAAATCAATAGCATTCCTGTACACAAACAAAACACTCACTGAGAGAGAAATTATGGAAATATCGCCCTGTACAATAACATCTAAAAAAATGAAATACATAGGAATCAATCTAACTAAGAATGTAAAAGACCTATTTGCTGAAAATTATGCTATGCTGAAAAAGGAGATTGAAGAGGATATTAGAAAATGGAGGCTATTCCTTGCTCTTAGCTGGGAAGAATCAACATTGTGAAAATGGCCATACTCTCAAAACTGTTCTACAGATTTAATGCAATCCCAATCAAAATACCATTGACATACCTCACAGATCTAGAGAAAACACTACTAAAATTCATTTGGAAACAGAAGATACCTAGAATAGCACAGGCAATTCTGTGCAACAAAAGCAAGGCAGGAGGCATCTCAATTCTTGGCTTGAAACAGTACTATAAAGCCACAGTGATAAAATCAGCATGGTACTTGCACAGAAATAGGCCTGAGGATCAATGGGACAGATCAGAAGGTGCAAGCACAACTATAAAGACACTCATCCACCTGATATATGACAAAGGGGCTAAATATGTCCACTGGAAGAAAGATAGCCTCTTTAATAGATGGTGTTGGAAAAATTGGCTCTCCACATGCTGAAGACTGAAACTAGATCCAAACCTATCACCATGCACAAAGCTAAAGTCTAAATGGATCAAAGACCTAAATATCAAAACATAAACACTGAATCTATTGGAAGACAAGGTAGGCAGAAGTCTTGGAGACATAGGGGTAGGCAGAGAATTCATGAACAAAATGCAAACTACGCAGGAAACACTTCAGACAATCAACAACTGGGATCTCATATTATTGAAAAGTTTCTGCACTTCAAAAGAAGTCACCAACAGAGTGAAAAGAAAACCCACAGAATGGGAAAGAATTTTAGCCAGCAACCCATCAGACAAAGTACTTATATCAAGAATATATAAAGAATTGAAAATCAGCAAGCCCCCAAAATTCAAAGACTCGTTCCAAAAATGGGCACCTGAGATGAACACACAGTTCTCAGAGAAAGATATACAAATGGCAACATGAAGAAATGTTCACCATCAGTGGTTATTTGAAAAATGCAAATTAAAACAACATTGAGATTTCACCCCACTCCAGAAAGAATAGCTACCATCAACAAATCAACTGATAACAAATGTTGGCGAGGCTGCAGGGAAAAGGGAACACTGCTCCACTGTTAGTGGGAATGTAGACTGGTGCAACCATTATGGAAATCCATATGGAGAATTCTCAGACTAGGATTGGAGGCCCCATTCAATCCAGCTATTCCCCTCCTGGGTATTTTCCCAGAATAACTGACAAGTTCATATCACAGTGATATATGTGCACCCATGTTCATAGCAGCACAATTTGTGATAGCTAAATCTTGGAAACAACCAAGATGCCCATCTACTGCAGAGTGGATGAAAAAGATGTGGCATTTTTATACAATGGAATATTACTCAGCTATAAAAAAGGATGATCTTGAGGCCTTCATAGGTAAATAGAGACAACTTGAGACTATCCTCATTAGTGAAATAAATAATAATCATATTTGTAAATATCACATTGTGTATCTAGTGTAAAAAGTAATAAGAATAATAAAACCCAAAATGTGTAATTGTTATTGTAAAAAAGAGAGGAAAAGAAAGTGCTCTAAAGGATATAACTGCATGTATGTTTAAGTGTGTAAGACAGATGACCATATTACTGTTTTTGTTAGATAGTTGAACAGAACTTATTGCATTCTCACTGTTTGAATGTCTACTTTGCATGCTTTAATTTTGTAACTTGAACAACTATTTCCAAGATGACAGTGTGTAATTTATCAACTAGTGATTTCTTACTTTTTTTAAAATTCTATATTATTTCTACAATTTTTCTGGTTTTTTTTTTCTTTAAATAAAAATTTTAAAAAGAAAAAAAAAGCTGATAGTTTGATTGGTAAAACTGAAAAACTACTTGGGAGATTGATCAGGAAAAAGTTGAAGAAATAAGTAACCAGTATCAGGAGTGACACAGGTGACAAAACTACGTATCTTAATAATATTAGTTAATAAGATTATGAACTACTCTATGTGAATAATTTCAACAATTTAGATGAAACTGACCTATTTTGAAAGATACAAACTACCAAAGTAACTCAAAATGAAATAGATAGCCTAAATAGTCCCATATCTATTTAAGAAATTAAATTTGTAGTTTAAAAAATTTTTCCCACAGAGTAAACTCCAAGCCCATATAGTTTTGAATTCTCAAACATTTAAAGAATAAATTATATAATCTCTTCTACAAAACTGAAAAGAAGAAAATATTTCCTGATTTATTCAATGGAGCCATTCAAATTTGCCTAGAGTAAAAGGCCCTAGAAAAGTGAGTGGGTTTTGAGGGCCCCAATCTCATCAATGTGCCAACTCACTGGTGAACTCCCTAGTTCATACCTGAGTGAGCTATTAGGAGGTAGTGCTTAGTTGAAGGAAGTAGATGGATTTGGGAACCATTTCTGGTCCCTGTTCTCTTTTGCACTGGCTCCTCCCCTGTCCTGTGCTTCCCAAATGCCATGAGTTCTCTCTACCAGGCTCTTCTACCATGATGTTTTGTATCTTGCACTCACCAGACAATGGACTGAAACCTTTGAAAATGTAAACCAGAAATAAACCCTGAGCCAACATTAAATTTGTCCTCCTTCAAATTGTGGATATAAAATATTTTATTTTCTCCCAATGAGGGAAATGCTATCACAGCTGGTAACACAACTATTCTGAAATTAAAACTAGACAAACACATTGCAATAAAACAGCAGAATGTTATCCCGATGGACATAGATCAAACATTCTTGACAAAATTTAGTAAACTGCATTCAATAATGCACAAAATGGTAATATATTATGATTGAATGGAGATATTCCAGTAATTTCAAAGTAGGTATAATATTCAAAAATCACTGAAGATAATTCACTATATTAATAAAATAAAAATAAAATTTGATAACTAGATACAGAAAGAGCTTTAGATAAAATCTAGCATCTATTTCTGATTTAAAACTCTCAACAAATGAAGAATAAAATAAATTTCTTCAATCTGATAAGGAGCATCTACAAAAATACCTATACTTAACATCCAAAAACTCAATATCTAACTTAATGTTAAAACATAAAATTATTGTTCACTGAGATCAAGAATAAACAAGGATATGACACAGAATTTCTGTTCAACCTAGAACTAAAAGGTCTAGCTAATATTACTATATGAGGAAAAACAAAAAACATCAAGACTTATATAAATTAACTATATTCATGTATGACATGATTATATAGAAAATCTGGTAGAAAACTGAAAAGTTACTCTAATAAATAAGTTTAGTACATTGCAGAAAACAATATATAAAATTGTTTTTATATACTAAAATGAGCAATTAGTAACTTTTTAAATTGTGCCATTAAAATAGCATTAATAAAAAGAGATAGGTAGGGTTGGGGTGGTAGCTCAGTGATAGAGTGCTTGCCTAGTATTCATGAGGCCTAGGTTCAAACCCCAATACCATAAAAAAAGAAAGAAAAAGGGAAACTGATAATAAATTTGACAAAAATGCATAAATCTTCTATATTGAAAACTCACAGATATTGCTTAGAAAACTAAAATAAAGATACATTCATGAGTCATGGAACCTGATACCATTAAGAGGCCTATTCTCTTAATGACAGATTAAAACACTCCCAACCAAATCTCTGCGTGCATTTTTTGAAAGGCAAACTGATTGTGAAATTCTTAAGTCATGTGGGATACTCAAGTCAACGTCCTTGAAAACAAAGGACAAAGTTTGGAGAGACATATTTCCTGAGCTCAATAATTTTTAGACAACTCAAATCAAATATGTGCTACTATATAGCAATAAGAATACAGTCCACTGGAATAGAGAGAATTCAAAAATACATCTGAACATCTGAATTTGGTGAAAGTACACAGACAATTTAGTGGATAATCTTTTCAAAATATTGTAGACAATGCCAAATGGCCATAGATGAAAAATGAACTTTGACCTATACCCTATATCATGAATAAAAATTAACTGAACATAGAGCACAAGCTAAACGTAAACCTTAAAACTAAAATTTTTAGAAGAAAATCTCTGGCTTTTGAAATAGGCAAATATTTATTAAAAACAAGCAAAATGAAAATCCACCAAGAAAAAATTTAGCAATCCTAACTTCATCAAAATGTAAAATCTATTACATGAAAGTCACAAGTAAGTGAAAATATATGCTGCAGACTAGAAAACATATTTTCAAATTATATATTCAATAAGAGTGCATAGCCAGAATATATAAAGAATTTGCTGAAATTAGTAAACAACTCAATAATGAGCAAAATATTTGAACAAAGATGTTGTGAAAGATGAATACAGTCATGTATCCATAACTACATTTAAGCCAACTCTAGAAACTTTACATGACAGTGGTTCCATATGACTGTGTCACTTAGCAACATCATAGTAGTCAAATCTGTGTAAGTATATTCTATCACGTCCAAGAAATGACAAAATAACCTACTGATGCCTTTCTTTAAACATATCTCTATAATTAAGCAAAGCAAACTGAATACAGAGTCTAAATAAATGCATAGAAAATGTTAAAAACATCATTAATCACTAGAAAATTGCAAGTTAAAACCTAGAATAAACTGCCACTATGTGTATGGCAAAAAAAAAAAAAAAAAAACCCACACCAGTGATTGGCAAGGATGCAGAACTATAAGTCTCATAAACTGGTAGTAAGGATGTAAATGGTACAGTCTTCCCTCTTTACCCTCAGGGAATCTGTCCCAAACTACTCTGTGAAGGTCTGAAACAGAAGAGAGTACTAATATTTTCTTTCTTATATAGGAACAGTAAGAAATTGACAATAACAATAACAAATTAGAGCTATAATAAAATACTGTCATAAATTTTTTAAACCTATGAATTATTTCTGGTATTTTCCATTTACCATTCTGGCATTTTCAGACTACATTTGATGACAAATAATAAAAACCACAGAAAGTAAAATGATAAGGGGAGATTGACTATTGTACAAACTTTAAAAAAATGAGTTTCTTTAAAAAAATGTTAAGCCTACATCTACCGAATGACTCAGTCATTAAATGCTTAGGTATTTCCCTAACACAAACAAAATCACATGTCCATACAAGGATGTGTTCATAAATGTTCACAGCAATCTTATTGGTAATAACCAAAAACTAAAACACACTGGTCATCAGTAAATGAAAGCTGATGAAGAACAAGCTGTAGAAAATCTGGGCAGTGTGATACTAATCACAAAAAGGAATATATATAATCACAAAATAATTATGCTGGGTGGAAAAAAAGAGAAGTAGGAGCATAGTAATTCCATTTACATAAAATTCTAGAAAATGCAAACTAACTTACAGTACCAGAAAGAACATTATTTGCCCGATATTGGATTCAAAGAAGGCTAAGGAAGAGACATTACAAAAGGTCCTAAGAATACTTCAGGGTAATGGTGTTGTGGGTACATACATAAGTCAAATTTTAATATATCATACACTTTAAACATGTGCAGTGTAGTGTGTGATAATTATATTTCAAAAAATATGGAATAAGAAAAATGCAGTTGCCTCTAGGCATAGACCTGAACTTAGGAAAAACAGTGGGGCAAGAAGTTGCTGTTTCCTTCTAAGATGTTGGTGCCATTTTCCTTTAACCATGAAAGGTTATTGCGATAGTAAAAATGAAAATAAAATGATAACAAGAAGATAGAAAAGGATAACAAAGAGATACAAGCACATCTTTTTCAACATCCACAGTTGAAAATTTGTCCACATAGGGACATTCTTTGTGGTAATTCTAGAACTATTTGCTTAATATTGATTTCAAAGAAAGGTTACCATTGAGCATACCACTGGAGATGAAAATATTTAACCTTTATGTTTGAATGAGCCATCACTGATATATCATCAAAGGAATAAAAATTACCACACAGAGGTATTTTAAAATCAATAATAATGAATTTGTGATCTAGCAACACACAACTTTGACCAACCTTACTAATTGTACATATTACTTTTTTTCACTCAGCATAATTATTTTGTGATTATGTTACTTTTTGTAATGTTATGGAAATCATTAACTAGTTGGTAACACCTACCTAGTGGCAGGAATCATTGCATTGAGCCGATGAAATAAAATATAAAATGAAATATAACCAATGTCATGAGAATCTAAGAAGTGAGATGAAAACAACTTTACAAGTATGGAGAGTACAGAAGAGAATTGAAATAATCCCTGAAAGCACACAGTACAAGAAAGAAATGCTGGGATTTTCAAATATTTTTCATTTGCATTAAAACTGTTTCTAAATTAATGGTATGTTTCCATTTAGGGAGAAGATCTTCATCTCTGCTCTTTCTTCTATTCTAGTTTCAATATACACAAGAGAGATTTGATAGCATTGGTAGTCACGCATTCATGTATGGAGTGTTTTGATTTTTTAAAAAGTTTAAAGATAGCTGGGCATGGTGGTACATGCAGATAATCCTAGAACTCTGGGAGGCTTAGGCAGGAGGATCACAAGTTTGAGTCCCATCAGAACAATTTAGCAAAATACTGTCTCATAAATTTTTTTTAAAGATCTGGGATATAACTCAGCATGAAGGCCCTAGGTTCAATCTTCAGCACTACAGTCAGTCAATCAACCTTTTTGTTGAGAAAGGGCCTCCCTAAGGACAATAAACAATGTGTCCAGATCAGCTACACTGGCAAATGTCTGGCTGAGCCCTCAAAGTCATCCCACACTCTACCAGGATACAGGACCCATCTCCAACTCTTTCCTATCCCTGTCCTGACAAGTTTAGTCAGGTTCCTCACATATGGAGAGTATCCTTGGAGAGTGGAACAAGACAGACCCATTTTGAATTAACCAATAAATCTTCCACCCACCCATCTCTTTTTATCATCCTCATCCAGAAGAAATGGTTGAGACTGAGGGCAAGAAAGAAAGGGTGTATAGGAAAATCAGTTTGTCCTGAATATCAGTAAGGCCCCAAATAGCTTAAAATTAGTTTGAACAGGCAAAGTGGGAAAAAATGTTTATATATATATATATATATATATATATATATATATATATATATGCAACTGGATCATAATCTTCTGTAGTATCTTTGTTGGATCCAAAATTAGCAGATGTTTTAACAAAATCTAAGGAATGTGGGAATTCCAAACAGAGAGATACTGTTTTTCCATTCATTTTAGTTGTCTACCTATCTGGTGTTGTTTGCGTTGGCTGCACCTTGAAAGGCACAAACCTACACTCTTCATTTACAGATGAGGAAATGAGAAGTTAATAGCCTTGATCAAAATGACCCAGCAGTTAGGGAAAGAGCCGGGGTAGGAATCTACCTACCAAGACTCCTGAGCCTGTATAGGCCCTCTTTCCTAGTATCCTTTGAGGTTACTGTGAGACCCAGGATTCTACAGAAACAGGTCACCATAGTTAACACAGGTTGTGTTTGCATAAAGGTGTTCCCCCTAGTGGCACAATGGAACCGGCTGGAAGCTAAAGACATGCTGAAGCCCTTTCTGGCCTTAGGATCTCTCTAACCTATCTGGGCTCTTCTGGTAGTAAAGGAGCTTCAGGGGCTCCCTCATATGCAGCCATGGCTGACAGTACTGCCATGCAACAAGGCATGGCGGGAATAACAGCTGCTAATAATTAAGACAGTCTTCCCAATTGTTATGCTGATAAAAGCAGGTATTTCTTCCTGAAATTTTCTATCACTGATTAGGGCATCCCTTCTCTCAGGTCCTAGATGGTTCTGGGCAGATTTAAGCTTTCATTTTGGATCCTTTCGGCCTCCAGAATGTACCACTACCATCAGAACGTCCATTGGAAAAGAGAGATGAAAATAAGTTTCAAAACATTAAGTAAAAGTGAGGGAAAGAAATTCCTGATTTGGACAAGCCTCCTTAAGCAAAACGGAAGAGGAGGCTATCTGGCAATAATTCCCACCCAGAGTATTTGGGCATTTTCCCAGAATTACCCAAGTAATCCTGTGAAAAGCAAAGCTGTGTAGGTTAAATTACTTACAAACTGCCTAAATCGTGGATTCTAATCAGAATTTACCTGACTGTGGAAAGCAAGCCAAAGACAAGGACGCCACGCATCTTGAGCCTCCGGGATGCCGCAGTCATACACCCCTGATTAGAAACTTCTCAGGGCTCTTGCTCACAGAACTTCTAGATTCTGCACGCAGCTGGCCCACGAGAAGGGTGGGAGGTTACAAACGGGGTGTGGTCGGGTCCGATCATCTTGCACACCCAAGCCACTACTTCATCGCTAAGGCACCTGAGCCCACCTGGTGCGGTGCGTCCTCACCTTACAACCATATGCCCTGGACAAAGGGACACGGGTGGTCTAGAGTGACCCTCTCAGAAGTCCATGGGCCCAAAGGAAGAACAGAATTGAGGAGTGTTCCAGCGTTTGAGAGCTCCCAGGTGACGGCTGAAATTTCCCAAAAAAACAGAGGGGGCTCCAAGAAGGACAGGCCAAAAGGGGTTGAGGGTCTGTCTCCAGGCTGCAGAAAGATGACAGCTCCCGCGCTCAGGCACCGCCTACTCGCCCCCACTCTGCCCAGATGGAAGCTAAACCTGGGCGCGGGCGTGAAGCCGGACGGGTTCCAGGAGCCCAGAGCAGAGACTGACACGGGCCAGCCAGCCCGAAACTTGCTGGCAAGGCTCGCCTTAGCTTCCAGCCTGCACCACCTGTCCCAGCTCGGCTGGCAGCGCAGCCCCAAGAGGAACCTTGGCTGGGAAGCGCACGCCCCAAGCTGCAAGGCTCCCTGCCCTAGCACAGACCAGAAGAAAAGTCCGGGAAGGACGCGAGACCCACAGGCTGCCCTACCTGTCCGGCAACACAGAGCAGGCACCAGGTGCCACCGAGGAGGCGGACCAGCAACCCCGGGCGCCAGGACGCCGCTAGCCGCGCCATGGTCGCCAAAGAGAGTCCGGGGAGAGACCCCTCCGTGGAAGCCGTATCCGCCCGCGCGCGCGGACTGAGGGCCCGGGAGGCCTGCGAGCTCCGGAAGCACCGCGCGTGCAGGGCTGCGCCGAGCCCGAGGTGCGTCCTCGGAGCCGGAGGCTTTGAATGGGAGCGCTTACGCTGGGGTGGGGGCGTTGTGAATGTGCCGCTTGTCCTGGCTCCGGATTGTTCCTGCTTCTCCCCCACCCCTCAGCACCCCCTCCGGCTCCTGCTCCTCCCCTCCTGTGTCAGCCCGTCAAGGCGGAGAGCGCAGACACCCAGCCGCCGGGGCAGCGACCTTGGTGTGCGTTTCGGGGAACTCCAGTGGGGCTGCACGCCGGCTCCTATTTATTCTGTTTCAAGGAAGGTCGCGCTTTCCGCCCACCTTGCCTGAGTTTGAAAGGCCACCCTGTCTGCTCTCAAAGAAGGAAAAGCAGCCTGGGATGCTGGTGCTTTCTCCAGAAAGAATCCCAGGGTCCCTCTTCTCTGCACTCGCCCGTGCACACACACAGCTGAGGACTGTTGCTGTCCTGTGAGCTACGAAATATTCTGGGGCTGATGATTAAGAAACTCACGACCCCACCTGATGGAACGCAGATGACCCTCTTCCACCTAATGGATTCTGTCCCCGGGAAGCTCATGGAGGTTTTTCTATGGAGTTGATTTGTTTGGCAACCTGGGTCTGGAGAAGGAGTTGTGTTCCTGAGTAGTAAGTAGCAGCTGGGACCCGTGACAGTTAGGTAGGACGTGAGGGCGATCACGCTGAAACATCCGTCACCCCATTGATCGACCGGGTTGACTCGGCTGATCTGGCTGGCTAGGCTGGTGTTGTGTCGCCGTCCTCCCTGCCTCTCCATGAGCATCCCTCCCGGAGCTGCGTGCTCCAGTGAAGAAGCCACCCGGATAAAGGAGGAATGTTCTCCTCCCTAGATCAAGGGTGCGTGAGTAACTGAGTTTCCTCACGCTCTCAAGGTCTCTGACAGCTAAGTAGGAACAAGAAGCCAGCGACACACACATCAGGGAGCCCAGGAAATGGGTTGCAGGAGAGACTGACTTCTCTGTGTGTCTTTCTCTTGGACACACAGAGTGGGCAAGGCAGGATGTCATCTTCTTCTGGTTTGGGCTGCGGTTTTTTTGTTTTTGACTATTGTTTGTTTGTTTGTTTGTTTGTTTGTTTTTATTATGCACCAGGGTTTAAAGCTTTCCCTGCAACAGAAAATAAACATTGCCCCTATTGCTTTTCTTTGCTAGTGGAACTTACACTCATGTCTTTCTCAAAACCTGATTCTCCAGAGCCTGTCTTTAAAAGCAAGAAAAATTTCCACCCTGCTTCCACTCCACTCTACTCCAATTTTGGCAATAAAGTTGGAAGAGGTGGGGGAGCTGGTTCCCCTTCAGTAAGCTTTTATGATAAGGATTCAGTGCTGTGCTGAAGAAATCACTTCTGTGAAGTTCCCATGTGGACTAATTGGGATGAACCCAGCATCAAACGAAGATGTCAGCATACTCCCTAGCAACCAGTCAGTCCATATACACCTAGATACCTACTGCGGGCCAGGCATCACAGCCCATCACACTGAGATCAACTGGAATCCCACCCATTTTAATTGGATACACAGAGCAAACACAAGCCCTGCTGACAGAATGAGGGGAGAGGCAGAGCTAGGGCAGAAAGTGCCTACAGGAAATAAGTGTTACTGGTGCACGCATCATCATTTGTATCCAAGATGGGTTTTGTACCTGTGTGTGGTATAGAAGGCCATTTCTCAGAATTCATCTATTTAATCACAATATCCATATTTACAGAGTACGAAAGAAAAGAATCAGAAGGGAAAAGTAATTACCTTGGACTTTAGTATTACAGAAAGTTAAAAACTCCAAAGTCAAAACTTGAAAGAGGTTTTTGTTTTCTGAAGAGATTTTAGGACAGATTTTCAGTTGAAATCATAAAGAGCAAAGGGTGAAACATTTTTTAAAAATGAAGAAAACACATACATATCTGAGACTGCAGAAAGGAAAGAGTTCCTATGGAGGAAATGTCTTCTTAGGTTGAGGTGAGTTACAGGTTTCAGTACAAAAAAGCAAGCCCTTGCTTGGTGGGGAAGGGAGCCTGACATGTTGAGGCTAAAGGGGGACCAGAGTAGAAAAATAGCAGGAAATTGCTGTGCAGGCCCAGGATAGAAAACAGCGATTGAGTGAAATCTTCAAGCAGCACTCACATACTCCAAACTCCCAAAAGGTTGGTCATTTATCCCAATAACCACACTTTTATTTTTAAATAGGGGAAGAAACTAAGGCCCAGGAAACTTAAATGGTATATTTAAGGTATCACATAAGCAGATGAATTCCTTCCTACCTCAGTGTGCATTAAAAAGACTGAGCTGCTTCTAGTCCTTTAAATAATGAGGTAATAGAATAAAATAGAAATTTAAAGATAATTAGTAAGGAAGTGTAGCATTTTAAAAGGGTAAGAAAGTCATAAGGTAAGAGACAGCTTCCAGAGTCCATTGATGAGACGATGAAGACTTCCAGTGCTAGAAGTACTGTCTAGTGGAAAACAAAGTGGGTGTCAGGACAGCCCAACAGGAGAAGGAAAGCACTGTTTGTGCTCACATATTATGAGGTGATGCCAACTCTTAGAGTATCGCCATTCCACGAGCCCACTTCAGATCTTTGTGTCAGACATCAGATGTAAAGTACTAGTAAATAATCTGATTTTGTTGGCTGTTCACTATTTGCCTTAAAATTCAAAGGTTCTTAAACTTTTTTTGGTCAGTGCACGTCATAGGTTAAAGAATGGCTGAATAATGGGAAGGAAGGTATTATTCTCTTTCCCTGCTGAAAATCAAATATTTTTGATTAAAATATAGGAAGGATGCTTTAAAGCAAATATCTTTACTTAACATCTTAATAACCTTCTTGTGACACAGTGACTAAGAAATGCCACGTTGTTCAGGTCCTGAAGTACACATGGGGTATTAGAAGACCCCAGGCATTACTGATGGCTTTTAGTCTCACCCCAGTACCAGTTTCACCAGAGTGTCTCTGTTCTAGACCACGGGGCCTTCTGGAACTGGCACTGGAGGATGTTTGGGGCATCAGAAGCCAGAGTTCTGAGAGAACTGGAATATGGCAACTCATGAAGCTGAGGCTGGCTTCATCTCTCCCTGTTGATCTGAGTGGTGTTTCTTCATCAACTGTTCAGAAGCTCCAATCTTCCCCTCAGTTTTCACTTTCCTTTTTGTCCTGTTTTATCCAGCATCTTTTTCCCAAAGGGCCTACCATGTCAATGGCATTCTTCTCAGTGCCCTACACTGGTCTTTCTTCACATCTTAACTGAAAAGGAAGTTAGTTCTTGTTTTCTCAGTGCCTTCCCTACACAAGCAAGCACTCCAAGGGAAATTCATCCAGCAGGATGGCTAAGTATGTATCTCTATAATCTTACCAGCTTTGAGTGGACTCCCAGTTCGGCGCACAAGTCTTCCTGCTTTTCTCCAGTCCATTCACTCCCATCATTCTACTGCGACTACAAGGACTATTTTAACTTTTTCCACTTTCTCAAGCTTCCAACTACGCCTTTATGCCGGTCCCGCTGATACACACAGAACTCCAACTTTTCAAGGAAAACCAAGTCAGTATAATGGGAACTACTTCTACCCAATCTACTTTTATTTTTTCCTGGAACCATCCTGCCTTTCTATTTTCTCTCTTAGGATAGTCTTTTACAGTGTTCTCCATCTCTTCCTCCCTGCCTTAAACTTGTAAAGAAATGTACTATAAAACTTCCTTTTCTTATACAGTATATTCAGTAACTTCCTGTTACTGAATCTTACCTCTGACTAGTCTGCCATACTCCAGCTCCATGTATAAAAAATGAGATTAACCTTTTAATAACCGATATTTATTTTTCCTTTACAACTACATTCCTTGAAGGTTTTGTATTTCCCATTGCCTCTCTCCTTTCCTGCTTATCCTCAATATATGCCAGTTTGAGTTTGAGCACCAATACTCTGCAGACATAAGTAGAATCTTCTCTGGTCACCAATGATTTCCACGTTGTTGATTCAAGCAACATCATATAGTGCTCTCTTTCTCATACAACTACATGGCAGGGTTGATGAGTTGATTATTATTGCTTTCCCTTATTCTTTTTGTTTTATGGTAGTGGGAATTGAACTCAGGGCCTTCACATTGAGCCACATCCCCAGCTCTTTTTATTATTTTACTTTTATTTTAGAAAGGATCTCTCTAGATCACTAACTTGCCTGTCCTGGATTTGAACATGTGATCCTCCTACTTCAGCTTCCCAGAGTTTTGCAATTATAGGCATATGACACCTCCCCAGGCTATTGATTTCTTCTTGATATATGCATTAATATATCTATACCCATTTTCTTCAGAAAGTACATTCTAATTTATCATTATACTTTTATGAAGTGGTTACTTAACCAAAACGTGTCCTCCTGTATCTCACTAGGCTATAAATTCAGAGAGCACCCAAGTGCCTACCCACTTCAAATTCTAACATTTTTGATAAAATTGACAATTGTTGAATTAACAAGTGATCTAATTAGTATTTCACACCTTTAGGAGGGCTGACCTGAAATTAATAAGACACAGACAGCAAGTTCCTTGAGGACAGGTATTATGTACCACAGTTCTTTATCTCAGCACCTGTATCAGTCCTACAAGCACAGTTAAGTACTAAAAAAATGGACAGAATCCACTAACAAAGTAAGAGACTATCAAATCATGTAAATCTCAAGCAAACTAATAAAAATCATCAGGCCTATATATAGTTCTTAAGCAGTTAACAAAACATATCAACAACCATTTCCTCTTCTAAGAAAATACAATAAAGTTTAAAGTTTGATATAGAACCAATTACATTTTCACTATCATTTCAGTGATTCTAATAAGGAGAAAACAAGAAGTAATGTAAATTATATATCCAGAAAGTCCACCACAATGCATAGTGTCCTTTTAACTAAGTACTTAGAAGCACAAGGAGAGAGAAGGTCTACATTCTGTTACTCAGAGCTAAGCACAGGGAGAGAGAAGGTCTACATTCTGTTGCTCAGAGCTAAGACTTATCTGAAGTATTCCTGATGAGTATGTCATGTGTATTACAAAATGTTTAGCAAGAAAGGAATTTTCTGATAACTGATCCAAATTCTGCTTTATTCCCTTCTTGGTCTTTAACTATCAGGAAATGCCCTTCTTGTCAGTCTTTATTTGCCTTAATAGACAAGCAAAACATAGAGGAAAACGGTTCAGTTAAGCAAAATATTTGCTTTTGACAAGTTGAACATCATATGCTCTGTTCAAAAAAAATATACTTACCTGAATTATATAGTTAACAGACTCCTCCCTTGAGTGAGACTATTTTAAAAATATACCAGTCCATAGAGACAATGTGGCCTCAAAGATTACAAACTGTTAAATTAGGTGTATAATAAAAGTGATAGGAAATATAAAGCAGTAGTTTCTATCTCTTAGAAATGACTCAAAACCATATTTCAAGAATATAAACACTAGAAACCAAAAGTTTTACTTACTTTCTGCCCAAATTTAATTTCTGGTCTAGCTCTGTCTTTTGTACAAACCTACAGATATTTCTTTAGTCTTAGTTACTGTATTTTAGGATTTTTACATTATAAACATACAGATTAGCAGATAGTAGATAAATATAGTTATATGAATTAACATTCAGATCAAAATATTTAAAATTATCCCTGCTTCCTTCTAAGGGGAAAATACAGTGTCTCCTGAGGCTTATAACTTACTGGTAGATTTATCTTTCTGTCCATAACACTAAGCTACTGAGGCATGTTTGAGCTCACAGTGATTTCCTGGCATCCATCTAATTGCATTGATGATACTGTGTTAGTAATGCACATACTTAATCTCTTGAAGTTGGCTTACAGAAGTCTCAAGTATAAAATGTGACAGCATTTGTTTTTCTTACTACATAAAAAATGACATCACAAACTGTTAAGAACTTAAAACCATATATTACGGCCTCATTTCAGAGTCACTGTTTGCGTCATATGACTGCCCAGCAGGGACCAAATCTAACACACTTAACATTCCTGAGTCTAATAACATATATAAGCTCCTCTGGGTGAGGCCCATGGGTGTGGTTTTATCACACAGAAAATCTTATATAATAATAACCTTTTCAAAATTTTGTCATTCTCTCTCTATGTGTTGAAGGATTTGTGCAAATGATACAGCAGAGAGAAACAGAGATGTTAAAAAAGAATAAAAGATTACATTTAGAACAGACATGTTCATTCTTTTCATCTGCTCTGGAGACCTGAGAAACTGTTTACCTGAACTTGGCAACAATTTTTCCATTTAGTCTGTCAATAACAATATTCAGTGCCCATTTTCTGTTTGCCATTATGAAACTATGTAAAAGAAGTCAAAGATATTACCCAGTTCTTTCAAAATGCACAATCCAGTTTCACAAAATACACTTATGAAACATTTTTAGATCTCCAAAATATTTGTTCTCTATTATTGCATAAGCCCTTTGAAAATAAGATATCCTATTGCAATCATTTTTGTTTCCGCACTACTTAACATGTAGAGGATACTCAATACATATTTGGTTATTTGCTATAATGCAAAAAATATTTATATGCTCTGTGAGAAGGAAACATTGATTCTCTATGTACATCCAGCTTCCTAAAGCCCCTGTGGGAATATTTCCATGATCCAAAGTCTTACTCCTCTAAAGTGAGGAAGTGACAGGCTAGGTGGTAGCCTCTAACATATTAAACAGAAAGAACTAATTGCTTAGTAGGTAGCTCTAAGTCAGGTAGTTCGGTGTTATATGGTTTTTTCTCATACAAAAGAACGCCACTGTGAAATTAAAACATTTGTGTTTTTGGTGTGTTTTGCTTAACTACATCATATAGTACAGTAGCAGATTTACTCTCTGTGCTTCCTGGGATCCCTGGGAAGCTAGAGTATCATTTACTCCTAGTGCAGCACCTGACGTTCCTTGACTATATTTCAAAGCCTACAAAACATACCTGGCCTAATGGCTGGGTTTTTAAGTCTTATAAAGTCACAAGTACAGCAAAAAAAAATTATTTTCTATCTTCAAAGTACCATGTCAGTCTTCCACTGTCAGGATATGAAGTTTCTGCATGTTATAATCAACTTTGTTTTTTTTCTTTGAAATCAATGTCCGAACAAAAGGGAAACAGGCTTACTTAAATTAAGATAGATTTAGTTTTTCTAGTAGAATCTATATAAGGCAACAGCATATATTATACCACAGTTATTCTAAAAGAAATATCAACTTGTATATGTGGACAATTCTGCTAGAAAAACCAGAACTTCAGCACCAAGTCTCCTGATCATATTGGAAAAATATACAAAGAGGATTTTGTTTGCTTCATTTATTTCTCATGAACAACTTAGTAAAAACAAATTTTCATGTAATTAGAATTAAAACAAATTATGATATAAAACATAATTTGAAAGCAATGATTACTTATGATACTCAAGTAATGACTGGTATATTTTTTACTTATTATACTGTTCTATATATTCTTATATATTGTTTGTATTTAAAGATTCAACTACTGATGATCTCAAATCCAATGAGAAGTATGTAAAATAAAGTTTAAAGCATGATACCAGTTTTTCCTAACAAGATATATCAAAGAGTTGATAAGAGAAAGAGGCAGGTAGTGAGCAAGAATAGAGGGATGAAGGGAAGGAAGAAAGAAGGAAGGAACAAAAGAAGGAAAAAGAAGGAAATGAAATTCTGCTAAATCATCAAAATCTTTGGCAACAATGAAAATAACTATTCTTGGACAATGCTGTTAATCCTTGCCTAACATACTAAATAAAAATTTGAAAAGTGCATTTAAAATTGAAAAGCACTGTAAAAATACTTTTACTCATTATGTAGTGGCACACTATTGTGTTCTACAAGAATTCAAGATAGTTTATTAAAAACACATTAAGATATCTAATTAAAAGTAGATGAAACGCTAACATTCTCTAGAAATAGGGAGTTATGTGGCATTATTGTGATATTTCAAGTCCTTTGCATTTTAATATTATTTGAATAGTATTACATGGGGCATGAATTGATCTCATAACTGAATAAACCAATAAAATATTTCCATTTGAAACAGGTTATGTAAGAAAGAAATCAATGATATGACATTGAAATATAAGTCAAGGATTGCAGGAGCTCTCATGAGCCACCCAGAATGGGAGAAGTCCTGCCCACTGCCCCTCTGGCATCAGGGGAGCCCCAGCTGGGAAGAACTCAAGTGCTTGGCCCAATGCCCTAAACAAGGGGACAGGGAGCCAATGTGGGAAATGCCCAAGATTCAGCAACAAGCTTATCCAGAGGAATCAAGGAGAATGATAAGACCAAGGAACTAAATGGAGTCTCAAACCCCACAGCCCACCCAGAACAAGTCCAGGAGACATGACATAGAATAAATTGGAATTCACACACCTGAAATTTCTGAAATGATAGCAACTGAAATAAAGAAATAAGTCCATGAGGCTGTAAAAAAAATTCAGATCATAAATAATCTCTCAGGTGAAAAAAAAAAAGAAATGATAGCCATAATGAAAGAATTGCTGAGGATACCTAAAGAAGACATAGATAAGAAATAGAGGAGGATAGGAAAATGAAGGAAACCTCAAATGAACAGTATAGAAAAGAATTAGAATGCATGAAACAGATTCAAAAAGATATCCAGGAAATTAAAAATTCCATTGAAAGCTGGCAAAACTATTTGAACAAATCCAAAAGACCTTCAGACCTCAAAGACATGATGGCAGCTAGTGATTGTGAAAGGAAAGACCTCTTAAAAATAACAAGGATCCAGGAAACAACAATTCAATAGTTGCAAGATGAGACAAAGAAAAATAATATAAAACTGATAGGTATAAATGAAAAAGCAGGAGTCAATGCAAATGACATAAAGAGACTATTTATGTAAGTAATAGCTGAGAACTTTCCAAGCATGGGAAAAGGACCTGACATGGAGAGCATATAGAATCCCAACTAGCCATAACACAAAAGAAATCTATCACCAGACATATAATAATCAAGATTCCAGAAATTCAGCATGAGAAGAGACTATGAAAAGCTGTTAGAGAAAGAAACAGATCACCTATAAATGAAAGCCTATCATAAACACAGCAGACTTCTCAACACAAACAAGTCAAGAAAACTGTGCAGTGATGTATTTCAAGTCTTAAAAGAAAATAACTTCCAACTCAGACTGGTGTAACCTGCAAAACTATCTTTGAAAATTAATGGAGAAACAAGCTACTTCTGTGACAAAGAGCAACTGAAGAAATTCATGACCACCAAACCAACCCTACAAAGAGTACTGAAAGATAGTCTAGAAAGAGACAAAATGGCCATAATTCCAAGGAAAACAACAGAAGGAAACCAACAGGAAAGGCAAGCAATTAAATAGAGGGAAAATAGGGAACCAACAGCAAGAAAATAACATGACAAAGATGAGCCAATACATGTCAGTTATAACCATTAATGTAAATGACCTCATTTCACCAATCAAAAGAAACAGACTGGCAGAGCAGATCAAGAAACAAAATCCAACAATATGCTGTATATAAGAAACACATTTAACTCAAAAGGCAATTTAACAGAAAATGCAGGCACAACTACAAACACACTCAGCCACATTATCTTTGACAAAGAGGCCAAACATGTTTTCTGGAAGGAAGATACCCTCTTTCATACATGGTGCTGAAAAACTGGTTTTCCATATACTGAAGACAAACTAGAGCCATGTCTATCATGCACCAAACTAAAATCAAAATGGATCAAAGATCTAAATATTAAAACAAAAACACTAAATTTTCTGGAAGACAAAGTAGATAAAAAGCTAGAAGACATAGGCAGAGAACAAAAACCAAACCATAGGGGAAATACTTCAAAGAATCAGCAAATGGATCTCATTTAATTAAAAAGTTTTTAAAGATCAAAAGAAATCACTATTGTAGTCAGGGGTTGTGTGGAGAACAATTAGAACCAGGATGTGGAGCATATAATATTATTTTTATGATGGTCACTCAGAGTTAACACAACAAAATGCAGGAAATCTATCCACAACACTAAAGACATGGAATATTCAATCAAAGGCCTGAATCCCACAGCAATGTCCCAGATGAAGATCCAGAGCTCTTGACAATGTGTCCCATGAGTCCAACTGGAGGTTCAGAGTCCTCAAGAGGGACTCACGCCAGCCTCTTTTACAGATCCATGCTGGGAAGGCCCAAATATCAGTGGTGGAAGCTAAGAAGTCTATGCCAGCTGGGTGAAGGAGCTGTAGTGGTAGGTTTAGAGTTCTATGCTGGAGCCAAGATGTCACACTCACAACAAAGACCAGGGCTGTCTTGAAAAGCACCATGGCCACACGTAGGCCCTAAGCCCCTCTGAAGAAAACACAGTTGAGCACATGCCAGGAAGCCAGCGTGATGGGTTCATCCTGGAGACCAAGTGGCACACATCTTCTCCAGAGCCAGGAAGCAATAGCCAATGTAAGGACCAGAGATTCACCAGGAGAACCTAACGGCTCAAACAGCAATTTGTAGGAGAACCTACAATGCCCCAACGCCTCAGTGCTCTAACACATAGTTTCTCCTCCACATCTCTATTTATGCTGGCAACTTTCCTCAGGTGGAACATCCATGCTTAGCACCATGCTGATGTAATCCAGCTGGCATTAAGTTGACCACCAGTTTTTAATCCATAACATCACCAACAGAGTGAAAAGAAAACCCACAAATTGGGGGAAAAATTTAGCCAACTGCCCTTCAGACAAAGAACTTTTATGTATAAGATACAAAGAAGTTTTTAAAAACATCAGATCCCCAAAATTCAAAGAACCAATCCAGAAATGGGTATTTGAGATGAATACACACTTCTTAGATGAAGAAACACAAATTGCAAACAAATATATAAAAAGATGTTCAACATCATTGGTCATTATAGAAATGCAAACTAAAACAACAAACATCTCACTCTAGAAAGAATGACTATCATGAAGAAATCAACCAATAACAAACGCTGGTTGGGCTATGGGGATAAAGGAACTCTTGTCTGCTACTGGTAGGAATGTAGACTGGTACAACCATTCTGGAAATCAAAGTGGAGATACCTCATAAAACTAAGCTTGAAGGTCCCATTCCATCCTGCTATTCCCCTTCTGAGTATTTTCCCAGAAGAATTGAAAACATCATACCACAGTGATATGCATGCAACCCATATAGCAGCACAATTTGTAATAACCAGATCCTGGAAACAACCCAAATTCTCATCAACTATGGAATGGATTAAAAAAAAGATGTGATAGTTTTATACAACAGAATGCTACTCAGCAATGAAGAAAGATAAACTTGAGGCTATCATAAGTAAATGGATGCAACTTGACACAATACTCATAAATGAAATAAATCAAATTCACATGTGTAAACATTGTATAGTTTCCCTAGTGTAAGAAGCTGAAAAATTAAATAAGATCCAAAAAGTTTAGTAGATATTGTGAAAATGGAAGAAGCTGCTAAAAAGGAAAGAACAACTGGGATGGGTGAAAAGAGAAAGAAGAAAGAAGAATATATATATATATATATATATATATATATATATATATATATTATAGCTAAGAAAATCATACAACCTATTCCAATAGTTTAGGAAAGGGAAAGTTATTGCTTACATTGTTTCATCAATTTTACATGCTTGTATCTGGAACCTGATCAACTATTTTGGAAAAAAAAAGCAGAACCTCCCCCATGGGCCCTCCCTGCCACCGTGGGAACATTGTGGAAGCCTGCCTCAGGCTTAAGCTGCCTGGGACCTCCCTTGTGGGCCCGCCCCGCCATCACGAACATCACGGAAGCCTGCCCCAGGACGAAAACTACCCTGGACTGCTTCTGCTGGGTCCGCCCTCCCACCTGGGACATCAGAAGAACTCAGCAGGCTCCAGTCAGTGTGAAAAAACTTGAAACTTTGCTCCCAGGTTGCAAACCTTGAACTGCAGCACATTAACCGTGTCAGGGTGGTGAGTATGCCCCTAAAATAGAGGTGTACAGGGGATAAATAGGGCCAGAAGTAAAACCCCCTCCAACTAACTGTAAGACCTTGGTGAGTCTGAACAGAGTGTGTGATCCCCTCCTACACATACAAAAATCAGGCAGAGTAAAAATAACAAAATAAAAAAGCAAAATGCAGTCTCAAACATATAGTTCACCAGAAGCAAGTACAGGAGACATTGAAATAGAGGACCCCAAAAGTAATACACGGGGAATCTTTGAAAATATAGCAAGTGAAATAAAAAACAACTCCATCAGGCTATAAAGGAAATCAAATTAGAAGTACTCTCCCGTGTAAAGATAGAAATAACAACCTTAGAAAGGAGTTGTTGAATGCAGCTAAAGAAGAAATAGAGAAAAAAGTACATGAGCATGGGAAACTGATTGAAACCTTGAATGAACAATATAGAAAACAAGCAGAATTCATGAAACAAACTCAAAGAGACATTGAAGAAACAAAAAATTTTATTGAAAGTGTGCAAAACTGCTAAAGGAAGCTGAGGATAGGATTTTGGACCTTGAGGACAAGATCGCAATTAGTGATTAGGAAAGGACAGAACTTTTAAAAACAATAAAGCAGCATTAAATAACAATCCAGTAGCTTCATGATGATGCCAAGAGCAACAATATAAGAATAATGGGCATTAGCAAAGATACAGGAGTCCAGGCAAATGACATACGTATTTACAGAAATAATAGCAGAAAATTTCCCAAACATGGGGAAAGAATCTAATATGCAGATAAGTGAGGCATATAGAACACCAAACAGTCACCATCAACATAAATCCACACCCAGACACATAATAATTAAGATCTCAGACATACAGCATAAAAACAGAATACTAAAAGCTGTCAGAGAAAAGACACAACTCACCTACCAAGGGAAGCCCATTAGAATCATGGCAGACTTTTCAGCACAAACCCTCAAGTCAAGAAGAGCTTGGAGTGAGGTATTTCAAGCCCTGAAAGAAAACAACCTTCAACCCAGACTGATGTACCCAGCAAAACTTCCATTCAAATTTAATGGAGAAACAAGATACTTCCATGACAAAGAACAACTGAAGAAATTCATGTCCACCAAACCAAACCTAGAAAGAGTACTGAAAGACATAATAGACAGAGATAAAAATGACCACAATCCCAAAGGAACAACAGAAAAAAAAACCACCAGGTAGGATAAGCAATTAAATAAGGGGAAAAGCAGAAAGAAACAACTGGAACATAACATGGCAAAGTTGATCCAGTACATATCAGTGATATCCATAAATATAAATGGCCTCAATTCACCTATAAAAAGAAATAGATTGACAGAATGGATCAATAAACAGGACCCCACAATATGCTGTATACAGGAAACACATCTGATCCAAAAGAAAACTCATAAATTAAAAGTCAAAGGATGGAAAACAGTATTCCATGCAATAAGAGCCCAGAAAAAAGCAGGGGTAGTTATTATATTTGCAGACAATGTGAATTTTAAACCTAAAATGATTAAAAGAGATAGAGAAGGTCACTACATACTTGTTAGTTGTAAAATTCAAGAGGAAGAACTAACAATTGTAAATATATATGCGCCAAATACAGGAGCACCCAACTATATAAGACAGATACTAATGGACATGAAAAACCAAACACAGAAGAACACAATTATAACAGGAGATCTTAACAGCCCATTGTCACAAAGAGATAGATCAACTAGACAAAAAGTCAGCAAAGAAATAACAGAACTGAATCATACCTGTGAGTAATTGGACTGAGTAGACGTTTACAGAGTGTTCCACCCAACCACATTAGAATACACATTCTTCTCAGCTGCACATGGGACATTTTCCAAAATAGACCATATATTATCCCATAAAACATTCTTAAGCAAATGCAAAGGTATTGAAATCATACCATGCATAATATCTGACCATAGTGCAATGAAATTGGGAATTAATGGCAAAAGAAATTACAAAACCTCCATAAATACTAATGGAAATTAAATAACAACCTTTTGAATAACCAGTGGGCTAAGATAAAATTAAAGAAGAGATAAAGCAATACCTACAGTTCAGTGAAAACACTGAAACAACATACTGTAATCTGTGGGATGCAATGAAAGCAGTCTTAAGAGGGAAATAGATAGCAATAAACTGTCATATCAAGAAAACAGAATGAGCACAAATAAACAACCTAATGCTCCATCTCAAGCTTCTAGAAAAAGAAGAGCAGGGTAAACCCAAAGCTCATAGAAGAGAGGAAATTGTAAAGATTAGAGCAGAAATCAAAGCAATTGAAACTAAAAACACAATACAAAGAATTAATGAATCAAAAAGCTGGTTTTTTGAGAGGATAAACAAAATTGACAAACCCCTAGCTAACCTTATCAATAGAAAGAAAAAAACCCAAATTCACGTAATAAGAACTGAAAAGGGAGAAATTACTACAGATTCCATGGAAATTCAAAAGATCATGAATATCTACTTTGAAAATCTCTACTCACATAGAGTGGAAAACACAGAAGGGAATGGACAGACTTCTAGAAACATATGAACTACCAAAGCTCAACCAAGAAGATACAGCAATTTTGAACAACCCACTATCAGCTATTGAAATTGAAAATGAAATTAAAAACTTACCAACAAAGAAAAGTCCAGGTTCTGATGGGTTTATGGCTGAAATCTACAAGAAATTTAGAGAAGATTTGATGCCAATGCTCCTTAAACTCTTCAATGAAGTTGAGAAGAAAGCAATCCTCCCTAAATCATTCCTGGAGGCAAGTATTACTTTCATACCAAAACCAGAGAAAGACCCAACCAAAAAGGAGAATTATAGGCCAATCTCCCTAATGAACATTGATGCAAAGATTCTCAATAAACTACTGGCAAATAGAATGCAGCAAATTATCAAGAAGATTATATATTATGACCAAGTGGACTTCATTCCAGGAATGCAAGGATGGTTTAACATATGCAAATCAATAAATGTACTGCACCACATCAACAGAGCCAAAAACAAAAACCACATGGTCATCTCAATAGATGCAGAAAAAGCTTTTGACAAAGTCCAACACATGTTCATGATAAAAACCCTTCAGAAACTCGGAAAACACAGCATCTACCTCAACCTTATAAAGGCCATCTATGACAAACCAACAGCCAATGTTATACTAAATGGACAAAAACTGAAAGTTTTCACTTTAAAATCAGGAACAAGGCAAGGATGTCCACTATCAGCACTCCTTTTCAATATACTTCTGGAAACACTAGACAGGGCAATCAGACAAGAGAGAGAAAAGGAATAAAGATAGGAAAGGAAAAAGTTAAATTATCACTATTTGCAGATGACATGATGCTCTATATAGAAGACCCAAAAATCTCCATTAAAAGACTACAATAAACAAGTTCAGCAGTGTAGCTGGATACAAAGTCAGTGCTCAAAAATCAATAGCATTCCCATGCACAGACAAAAAACTCACTGAGAGAGAAATTATGGAAGTACCAGCCTTTACAATAACATCTAAAAAATGAAATACTTAGGAATTAACCTAACTAAAAATGTAAAAGACCTTTATGCTGAAAATTATACTATGCTGAAAAAGGAGATTGAAGAAGATAATAGAAAATGAAAGGATATTCCTTGCTCTTGGTTAGGAAGAACCAATACTGTGAAAATGGCCATACTCTCAAAACTGTTATACAGATTTAACGCAATCCCAATGCACATACCATTGACATACCTCACAGATCTACAGAAAACATTCCTAAAACCCATTTGGAAACAGAAGAAACCTAGGATAGTAAAGGAAATTCTGAGCAACAAAATCAAGGCAAGAGGCATCTCAATTCCTGACTTAAAACAGTACTACAAAGCCGCAGTGATAAAATCAGCATGCTACTGGCAAAGAAATAGACCTGAGGATCAATGGAACAGATTAGAAGGTGCAAGCACAACTGCAAAGACACTCAGCCACCTGATATTTGACAAAGGGGCTAAATATGTCCACTGGAAGAAGGATAGTCTCTTTAATAAATGGTGTTGGAAAAATTGGCTCTGCACATGCTGAAGACTGAAATGGATCCAAGCCTATCACCATGCACAAAACTAAAGCCTAAATGGATCAAAGACCTCAATATTAAAACAGAAACACTAAATCTACTGAAAGGCAAGGTAGGTAAAAGTCTTGGAGACATAGGTGTAGACAGAGAATTCATGAACAAAACAAATGCACGGGAAACACTTCAAAGAATCAACGATTTGGATCTCATATTATTGAAAAGTTTCTGCACTTCAAAAGAAATCACCAACAGAGTGAAAGGAAAACCCACAGAATGGGAAAGGATTTTAGCCAGCAACCCATCAGACAAAGGACTTATATCCTGAACATATAAAGAATTGAAAAACATCAAGCCTCCCAAATTCAAAGACTCTCCAAAAATGGGCATCTGAGATGAACACACAGTTCTCAGAGAAAGGTATACAAATGGCAAGTAAATACATGAAGAAATGTTCACCATCACTGGTCATTCAAGAAATGCAAGTTAAAACAACATTGAGATTTCACCCCACTCCAGAAAGAATAGCTGCCCTCAAGAAATCAACTGATAACAAATGTTGGTGAGGCTGCGGGGAAAAAGGAACACTGCTCCACTGTTGGTGGGAATGTAGACTGGTGCAGCCATTATGGAAATCCACATGGAGAATTCTCAGAAGACTAGGATTGGAAGCCCCATTCAATCCAGCTATTCCCTTCCTACGTATTTTCCCAGAACTGAAAAGTTCATATCACAGTGATATATGTGCACCCATGTTCATAGCAGCAAAATTTGTGATAGCTAAATCCTGGAAACAATCAAGATGTCCATCTGCTGCAGAGTGGATGAAAAAGATGTGGCAGTTTTACACAATGGAATATTACTCAGCTATAAAAAAGGATGATCTTGAGGCCTTCATAGGTAAAGGGAGACAACTTGAGACTATCCTCATTAGTGAAATAAGCAAGAATCATATTTATAAATATCATACTGTGTCTCTAGTGCAAAAAATAAATAAGAACTATAAGGTAATAAAACCAAAATGTGTAATTGCTATTGTAAAAAAGAGAGGAAAAGAAAATTCTCTAAGGGATATAACTTCATGTATGCTTGAGTGTGTAAAATAGATGACCATATTGCTGAATCTTTGCTGGATCTTTGAGCAGAACTGCTTGCAGTCTCACTGTTTGAATGTCTACTATGTGTCCTTTAACTTTGTAACTTGAACAACTACATCCAAGATGACAATATGTAATTTATAAACTAGTGATTTCTTAGTGGTTTTTTTCTCTTTTTCCTTTTTTTATTTCTTTTTCTTTCTTTCTTTTAGAATTCTGTATTGTTGCTACCCTTTTTCTGTTTTGCTTTTTTTCTTCTCTTTAAATAAAATTTAAAAATGTATAATTGCTATTCTAAAAAAGAAGAAATAGGAAGTGCTATAAAAGATATAACTGCATGTATATTTAAGTGTGTAGGATTGATAACCATATTTCTAAGTTCTTGTTGGATTGTTAAACAGATCTGTTTGTAGTCTCACTGCTTGAGTGTCCATTTTGTGTGCTTTAATTTTGTAAATTGAACAACTATTTCTAAAAGAACAATATGTAATTTATCAACTAATGATTTCTTACTGTTCATTTTTTTTGAAATTCTATATTTCTATCCTTTTTCTGTTTTTTTCTCTTTAAATAAAAAAAGAAAAAAAGCAATGTGCAATATCATAACCATTGTTAATTTCCTATCATCTTGTTTTGAAATCCTATGTTGTTGTTGTTGTTGTATTTTCTTTGTAAAAAAATATACATATACACTCAATTCAGTGATGAATTTATTATAAGGAACTACACTTTTAAAAAGAAACTACAGCTATAGTTTTGACTTTTAATTTTCAAAGAATGATGAAATATGATAAACAGCATTGTTCATAATGGGAGAAAACCAAGACTAGTTGCATACATAGAGTATTATAGGTCTTGGCAACATTCAGAAGTTTTGTAGTTGTATTTTTTTACCTTATGTGCATTTCTTCATGTAAGCACTTGAAATTTATTAGCATATAATAAATTTATTAGCATATAATAAAGAAAACTATTGTCATCATAAGTAGTGTCTATTGTAGCAGAATTTCTTGAGCAGGAGCTTTGCTTTTTAAATTGCACTTTTAAGTAGTTGTGTTGTTGCATGCCTGTAATCTCAGCATTCTGGGAAGGTGAGGCAGGAGGATCTCAAATTCCAGCCCAAGATGGGCATTTAACAGCTTAACAAAACCATTTCAAATAAAAAGCACAGGGGACTGCAGATGTAGCTCAGTCTGAAGGCCCTGTTTTCAACACCAAGTTCCACTAACTAATCAAACAAACAAATTTCTCAAAAGGAAGACAAGACATGCAAGCGAACATAAGAAGAAAGTCAGAATATAACTTAGGAGAAGACATGAAAATAGGAGAATCAAATTGTTACCTAAAGAAGGTCAGGGAACATCAGAAAGCTGAATACTTCTATAAAGAACAAGGTGAAGTTAAAGGATGGAAATGGTTATAAATTAGCAATGACCCAAGATAGATTCTCCATCAAAATAATTTGATCTCCCCTTCTCCTACAAAGCTGGGTTAGTCATCTTTCTTGGGATCCCACTAAAGTAGTATCCTCCCCTCCTTCTTAAATCACTTGTAAAACAGTAGATCTCACCAACTATAATGTAATAGTTTGCTTCTTCATATCACTGATTAGCTTAAAAGCCTCAATGAGAGCAAGAATTGCATCTTTTCACCACTGTATCCCAAAATTCATAATAGTTCCTGGTGCAAAATATACTCTTATTTATACTCATTGAAGGGAGAAGGTAGGGAAGAAAAAAGGAAAAATTAGGAAAGAAAAGCACAAGATGTTAAACCTTAGATGACAAATAAATAGCTATAGTCTTAGTTATGTAAGAAAGTATATTAATTAGAAAATAAATAACAAAGCTAGCAATAAATTTACATTTTAAATACCTTTATGTTAGGGAGAAAAACAGAAAGGGGAAGAAAAAGACACCCTAGATTTAAGCTTTCACTTAAATGGGCTATTACGTGGAAATAAATTCAAAACCTATAGAAAGAATATAGAATTAACCTACCAATCTTCATTTATTTAGCTATAGTTTTTAAAGTCTTTAGGAGTAAATGTTATTTGCACCTGATTCTATGCTTTCAAAAGGATAAAAAAAGAAATTTGTGAGCAAACATAGAGAGCAAATAGAGCCTCCAGGAGTCATTGTGCCTAAGATACTGCTCCCAAGAGTGCAAAAACATTATCAATGACTTGTGTAAATCTTGGTGTTGCCTGTGCAAACAGGGCATGTTACTTCAGTCTTTGGTGGACCCTCCCTTGGAGTCTTTTCAAAGTCTGAAGCAGTCTTATCAGAAATTAAATTAAGGATCCTTACTAACATCATTTTAAGTGCATTCTAGACTTACCTAACAAAACAAGGCATGAGGCTTATAGAAATATTTTACCAAAGGGTAAAAGTTGTGAATTATTTCAGGAATTTGCTCATTTATGCAACATTTGAACTTTCTTAATATTTCCATATACATTTTATTTTAATAAGAATCAACTGCCATCTTAATTCCAGGTCTTAAGATCTCAAGCAAAATCAATACACAAACATCAAATTCCCTGAATAAAAGCTTATTAATTAAAATCTACACCATGTTAACATCATCTGTATTCAAACCTCCAGTCTTAACTGACCTTGCTAATTTGGTGACTGAGTATTTACATTTCTATAAGTGATATCACATAATACCCTTGAGGAATTAAATTCATTATATGTAGCATATCATACTGTTGTTCTTCTAATTTTATAACAAATACACTGACATTCTCAATTATTTTCTTGTGTTCTTTCTCCATTAAGAAATTCTACATTAAGTCAAATTTCAATACACTGATTCTTCTCTTGTGAGCTTTTGCCCCTTTGAAACTTTGAGACCCAAAGATAATATCTAATTTCATCTCAGCTATAAACTTCACCAAATCATCCATTTGATAGTTTTATTAACAATGACACTTGCTTCTCATTGGTGAAGAGTCCTTTCTGCCAGAGCATGGAAAACTGGAAAAATATTGAATTAATGTCTAAGGTGAGATTTCTCAATTATTATAAGGCATTGATTACCTCATAAAAATAATAACTGAAACTTCACAACAGAAATTCTGATGATAAATTTTATGTGTAAATAAAATTTTAGTATTCATCAAACTTAGGCCCTCTGCATCAGAATTATCTAGCCTATTTGTGAAAGCACATATTCTCAGTGCCTATCTAAAATATTTTTTAAAATTCCAATATTTATTTTTAACATCTAAGAACTTCTCTGTTTTAAGCAAAAGGGACAAACATTTTGATAAATTAGATTATGTGATTGAGGTAGATCATAGGTTCTTCTTTATCTGCTAAGATATTTCTCTTTTTTACCATAATATATCTTATCTTCAAAATAGCTGCCCATGCCATTGATACAACAAAATCAAACAAAATAAAGCAGAATAAGATCCAACCAAGCAAAACAATGAGAATGATACAGAATTTCAAAACAAGATAATAGGGAATTAACAATGGCCACCACCTTTAGAAGGAGATCCCCATGTATGCTGCATTGCATAGTTATCCTCTGAATAGATGAGCAGACTACTGGCTTTAGACCTGCAAAGTCAGTGAAACACTGAACACTATAAGTATTAAGTTGTATTTTACCTCATTAACTATCATCACAGCTTGTGTTTCTACAGATCCAGTGGTTGCTTATGGGAGGGAGAGGGGACTTTGGCTCTTCTTATCTCTTCTTGTGCACCAGAAGAGGCTGGCATCTGGCTCTCCCCAGTCAACCTGCATATATGCCGACTCACAGGGGGTCTTAGCTTCTTGCTGACTTCTTGTTCTCCCTCCTCACAGTCTACAAATGGCACCAGCTCACAGGAGAGGGCTGGTGTCTGGCTCTCCCCTAGCCAGCCCATGTACGGCTCCTAAGATATTTCAAACTAACAAATATTCTCTCAAAAGTGGCATCGGGGTTCTCTGTCTTTGGATTCTGTTGAATGATAGGAAGATTTAGGCCATCCCTAATGTCATCTGTATTCCCCTTGCTTTGAGAAAAGGAATCTGGAATGCGCTTTC
The DNA here is from genome assembly GCA_004027455.1 of Hydrochoerus hydrochaeris. Taxonomy (NCBI): domain Eukaryota; kingdom Metazoa; phylum Chordata; class Mammalia; order Rodentia; family Hydrochaeridae; genus Hydrochoerus; species Hydrochoerus hydrochaeris. Next base: position 221,779 of record PVLA01000518.1, on the reverse strand, counting down.
CAGAAAGAAAGTATGGAATCTAAAATACTGTTTCTTTCTAACATGAGGGTGGATCTCAGAGGAAATCCCTCACTTGGAGGAATTAAATTCTAATTTCTAGAGGGTTGGAAAACATCAGAGTTGACTAGCAAGATAGAGAGTTAAAGAGCAAATAGAGAGGATCTGAATCATGAAGGGTTTGGCTAGGATTTTGGCCCAGTGTCCGGTTTGAAAGCTGAATATTTTATTACTTGGCAAGATTCCTACTACATGTCACTCAAAATAGCTAAAATTTTCTAGTAATGATTTCTATAAGGCCTAATATTCTTTTCTCCCATTCAAGGCCTAAAGGCAGACTTCACAGGTACTGGAGAACTTCTCTCCTTGTATCTAGGAATGAATGGACAATTCTAGGACCCATTGAGTTTCTCCATGAATTTCTTATTGGTTCCTAATGGTTTCTAATTTGGAGATCTTAAAATCTTTTCCACTTTCATTATGCCTATAAAGCAGTAGTAAATAATGATAGCTTCAATGGTCATGAAGATAAGTATGTAAATAGTTCACATAGAAGTCAATAGGAAAGTGACAGAGACTATGGTAACGTGGAGAGTCAAAGTCCACTCTGAAGGAAACTGCAAAACTGTGTAAGCCAAACTAAACAGTGGATTTTTAATACTGTTGAAATGAGTCTCCAAAAAAAACTCAATTCCCCAAACTTTATTCTAAAATACCTGCAATGATTTATAAGGGAAAAAGTTGAAAACCAACAGTGATGGTGAAATCAATATTATCAATCAAGCTATTGCCAGAATTTGAAAGTTAAAAAATTCTACGAACTACAAGCTTGTTAGAGCCAGATGGAAGAACACTCTTGTTCTGTCTTCCTGGATTCTATAAATGAACTGCTCCTCTATTTCTCATCGATAAGCCTGGAGTGACCCTTAAAGTCTAGTATAGATACAAACTGAGGACCAACTTCATTCCAAGCAGTTTCTCCTTTTGTAGGAGGGAGAATAGTGATTGGATTATTCCCCTTAACTAGGTTTCCACCAACTAAGACTAAAACTCTCCTTAACTAGGTGTCTATCAACTAAAGACTAAAGCTCCCAGAAACTTATTTCCTGGTTGTGCAGGAAATAAGAAGGGCTAGTATGAAAAGTTCTACCATGCCAAGAAGAGCTCCCATAACAACTATCTTCAGACACTCTGTGAGTTGCGTCTGGTGAAGAACCAGGCAGTGGTAGTAGGAGACTTTATCTCACTCCTACAGAGGCTGTAAAGTGGCCAGGAATAATACACTTCAAACCGCCTAATATTTCAATCTATGAACATACCATGACTACTTAATGTATTTCCTGTTCTAGGATAGTTATTTCCAATACATTTTCTTTATTATGATTAAGAAATTCTGTCATGAGTATCCCTAAGCTAAATCTTTTTCCAAATACTTTGTCTTTCAATATTACACACATCTTTCAAAATACTTCTCTACTTCATTTATTTTTCCCTTTTGTTATGTTCCCAATGCATTTATTGCACTCCAAAACATCATTTTATTGTTTTACATGTGTCTCCCTTTACTAAAGCCTTGGGGGATGAGAAGGAGAATTTGCATACTTTAAGTAACAGTAGACTAAGACAGCGCCTGATATACATAGGTAACTTATGAGTAGTCATGGAAAGAATGAAGGGATGAATGAATGAATGTAATTTAAAAAAGAAGAGAGTCCTGATAGACAATTTTATAAGTTAGGGTTTGGAATTTTACATCAAAACAATAATGAAGGGTTTTAAGCTCGAAAATGCTTTTAAAAAAGTATTAGATGAGGTGCTAGTTGTCTGTGTACTACCGACCAGGAAGCTAATCACCAAGTGTAAGGAGAAGGTCCTGGATAGTCACAAGAGTACACAGTGAACAAGGTGTGGTCTACATGTATGTAATCCAAAAACTTGGTGAGGCTGAGGCAAAACAGTCACACATTTGAGCCTGACTTAGATCTTGTCTCAAAAACAATTCAATAAAGAGTGAGATCTTGTCTCAAAAACAATTCAATAAAGAGTGAGATCTTGTCTCAAAAACAATTCAATAGAGTAAAGGTTGGAGGTGTACTTCAGTGCAAAGGCCCTGAGTTCAATCTCCAGTGCCACCCACACATAAAGAAGTACACAGGGGTCATTTATCAATCAAAATTGTCTGCTAACTTACCCTACTGTGCAAATTTTAGCCCTAAAAAGGAACAGTTTACATGAATAAAGAATAAATTCTCGTAAGACGGTTTCTCTTGCCAAAAAATTGCAGAGTAAAAGTTATTTCTCATAAAAAGAGGGCAACGTAAGCCCAGGATGCCTGTTCCATCCTACTTGGACAAAGACACTTTCTTTTAAACATCAAGACCAATGGACTGTTCCTTCATGAACTTAGCAATATTCAAATATTCTATTAACTTGTTCCTATTTTCCTACCTAAACTTTTTGTGCAAATTTTGAGTCTCTAGCTTTTTTTCTTGTATCCATCTTCATGAATAAAGTGAAAATAACATATTATCCTCATTGTAATACAGAGAACATTTTTTAAAATTATGAAACACAGATTCTAAAGCATTTGAATCCAGTTGTTAAATTTGAACATTGAACATTACTATTGCTGTATCTCATTGTATCTGAACTATTTAATTTTATTATCAGCCTATAAGGTAATCTGTATCCTAAATAAGAGGCATAGAACATATCTTATTACAAAGACCAGTTCTTCATTCATCCACAAACTGCAAAATGAGTGGGAAAGGGAGAGGTAATCTGGCACGTTCTGGTAATATGCTACGGGTCTGCTTGTGAACACTTCATTGCAACCAATTGGTTCCTGGAAGTTTGTATTGCTTTTGTCTCTTCAAGAACAATTCCCATTGTATGGCATGAGTACAATCTAGAAAGTTATTAGATATACCTAGTACTTTAATCACTTTGTTAACTAAAGCTTTGATATTTGAACTGAATCTATTTTTGGTCAACATAATTTTTTTTATTTAAAAATATTTCATTGTCTCTCTGTCTAATATAATCTAACAATGTTTTTAACTCATAGCCACAACACTGACATTCACTAAAAATAAGTAATTAACTTAGGATATGCATTCAACTAAAATCAAACCCACCTTTATAAGAAACAGGTCATGGTTTTCATCCACATATACAATGGAGGAAGCCAGAATTCAGTCAGAGCAGAGACATGCATTATAATATTCATATAACTATGACATTCTAAAAGGAATAAAAATCAGTTATTAAGTAATTCCTCCAGGATTAACATTAACAGTATTCTGGGCAGAAGTTTTTAATACCCAAATAGTTGGCTCTCTGAAAGTTGTCAAATGAAAGGGAATTTTGTATTACAGGCAGATTTACAGCCATCTCCTGGGCATTAGAACCAAAATTCCTGCTAAAATATTTATGTGTCATTTTATCAGATCTGATTTTTTAATTCACAGCATATTTCCATATTTGACTAGAATTCAAAATAGGTTCTTTTGAGTAACCAGTAAACATTTTAATACCTAACAGTTTAAAACTTTATAACATTGTGTTTCTTTTCTTCTAAGGATAATTTAGAAGTTGAATTTTATTTGCTTGATTAAATCACTCTAGATTAGAGTAAGTCTTTCAGAAATTAAGTGATATTTACATTTTTAAAGAGTCTCAGATTAGAAAAGGTGATTTCTTAAGGATAAATAAATGAGTACATTATTTGAGGGAAACGATAGCTTTGCAAGAGCACGATTCTAAGATATCAGGTAGAAAAGAGCACACATTACATTGTTTTTCTTTGTGATCAATATGTTGTATTCTATAATACATAACTCTAACTCAATTTTGGCCTAGTTGACAGTCAACTTATTCATTGTTTTGAGAGGTAAACTCCATTGTGAGAAGAAAAAAGAATGGATGCATATATATCCACATATGAACTGGTGGTTGTAAACCTGGAAGCTTAGACTTAAAAACCAATACATTTTGGATCACTTAAGTTATTTTTAATGGGAAAAACTGCCCACCATATCAAACTTTATTGCAATGACATCTAGTTGTGCTGAAATTTTGAACTTATGAGCCATCAATATATCTGAAATGTGAGATGAACTTTAAACAACTTCATTTTCTATGTCACATATATTTTGGATATTTTCTAGTTCTATTTGCTATTGATTATTTGGTACTGGGGATCAAACTTACAACATCACACTTGCCAGAGAGGTGCTTGGGCCGCTGAGCTAAACCCCTCTCACCTGCTATTGATTATTGAGAACTGTATTTGACTGAAGATAAGGGATCAGCACAAACTTATTTTCATGTTTGTCCTGATCAGGGCTAGAATTTACATTTTAGAATTTGGGTTACTAAAATCACCCCTTCTTTGCCAATTAAAAAAAATCATATGAACAACATGATGCCTTGGAGTTCAATCCCCATAACCTTACTTCAGCAAAAACTGCATCATGAATACCATTAATATTATTTCAATAGCATTAAACATCTCTAAACACCATGAAAGTTGATAAAAACATTTCTCAGTTCATTATAGTATAATTTCTCAGTTTCTGCTTTTAACTAGTGCTATGATCAGGACTTTCACTGACAAGACAGAGACTATAATTCTGCTTTTAATGTAAACTTATCAAATATTTCTCTAAGATTTTAATTCAATACAGGCTTTTTAAATGCCTGCTTACATATGCCAGAGACTGGTCTAAGACTTGAGGATTAAATGATGATCAAATCAAAGTCCTTACCTTGATGGAACTTAAATTATAAAAATAAAGAAGACAATAAACAATAGAGTGAACATAATACTGTAACAGTGTGAAGAGTGCTAACTGCAAAGAGGACAAATAGGCAATACAGATGATAGGGAAAGGTTGGTTCTTTTACCTAGGGCTATCAAGGGAGTTTGCTAGAGAAGGTAACATTTGGGAAAAAACCTTAATGAAGTGAGGAGAGACATGGAAGATCCTGGAATGCAAACTTGTTTGGAATAATAATGAAAAAGCAGAAAAGCCCCTATATATAGTTGGAATACAGTAAGGAGAAGGAAAGAGGGAGGAACTTAAATTAGAGAGGCAGCCAGGTGCTATGATTTGAATGTTTGTCTCTTCCAAAGCTCACGCTGAAATGTAGTTGCCACTCTATTCATATTATGAAGTGAACTGTCAAGTGGTGATTTAAGCCATAATGGCTTTGCATTTTGAGAAAGTGGGTTCTTGTAAAAAGGATGTGGAACTTTCAGGTTCATATCTCCTTCCTCTTCTTCTTCCTTTCCGTGTCTCTGATAGTCTGTGTTTTTTGTCATGTTTGCAATATATTTGCAACATCTTCTTTCCCTCAGATGCAGCATTTACGGTGCCATCTTGGTTGCAGAGACCTGACCCTTTTCAGATAGCACACTTGCCCATTGATATTGGACTTTCAGTCTCCAGAACTGTGACAGAAAAATTTCTGTAATCTATAAATTACCCAGTCTCATATTCTGTTCCAATAGCACAGAAGGCACTAAGATATCAGGTATCAACATATTATTTGAGCAATATGATAGCTTTGAAAGAGTAGCAATCTAAGGTATCAGATAGAAGAGCACACAATATGGCATTATCTGGGCCTTGAGGAAATAGTAAGGGGTCTAGACATTTATTAAGAGCCATAAGAAATCACGGATCCTACACAGAGTAATGGACTGATTTGTGTAAAAACACTTACTGTGACTCTAAGAAAAAATAATTACCTGTGTGGAATGGGGAGAACAGTTCAAAGGCTATTGTACATGTCCAACTAAGAAATGAAGGTGGCCCACACCTGACCAGCAGCAGGGTACATGATCAGAAGTGACTAACATTGCAAGATGTATTTTGATGACAGAGTATATAGGATTTGCATCCATAGGCAGAAATTGTCTTCAAAGATGATTCTGGTTTTCAAGTCTGACTGATTTACTGAGAGGAGATTGGGAAAATTTAGGAGAGCAGAGGAAAATTTTTCAAAAAAAATCATTTTCATGTGCAAAGTGTCCACTTCCCATCTCAGACATTTCTGTAGAGAAGTAAACTTGGCAGTTGGTGTATGTCTTTCCTATTGCTTTGTAACATATTGCCACAAAATTAAAAGTTTAAAACATACTTGTTATTACCATAGAGTGCCTGTAAGTTAGAATTTCAGGGCTGAATGGGCTGTATTCTCTGCTGTATCCTCTGCTTAGGTCTCACCAGGGAAAGCAAGATGTCAGTCAGGCCTATCTGAAGCTTGGAGTCCTCTTCCAAATTCATGGGTCATTGGCAGGATATGTCTCCTTGCAGCTGCATGACAGAGGTCCTTGTTTTGCTACTGGCTGTTACACAGGGACTGCTCTCAGCTCTTAGGGGCTGCTCACAGCTCCTTCCCATGCAGTTCCACTTCTGGAGGCAGTTTACTCTAAAGCTGTTTGCTTTCTTCCAGGCCAGTAGGAGCACATCTCTCTGATGCTCAGCCTTCTTTAAGAGGTTCACCTGATTGTCAGGCCCACTCAAGACAATCTCCTTTGATTATCTCAAAGTGAACTGATTAGTAACCTATTCACAGGAGTGATATCACATCATACTCATAGGTTATGTCCATAATTAAAGAGAGAAGACTAGAGGGATTATAAGCCAGGGGGACAGGAAATTGGAGGTCATGTTAGAATCACCATAGCTTAATTGGCCAAGGATGGTTATGGAGTTCAGCAGCAATTCAGGGATATCAAACTAAATAAAATGACAGATCAGGAAGCTGAGGTAAGAAAATCCCCAGGAGGTCATAATGAGTGTAAGGCCAGCCTGGACTACCTAGTAAGAATTTGTCTAAAAAAAAAATAGCCGGATTCCCAAACTCTGCATCATGTTGGAACTTTGGGCACTGGAGAACAGGCGGCTTGCTTGCCACCCTAGTGAGTAGCTGGTGGCCTTGCAAACCACTGGCATGCCAGGGCAAGAACTATCAGCGACTCCTAAGCTCTGCATCATGTTGGAACTTTGGGCACTGGGAGAACAGGTGGCCTACTGGCTGCCCTGGTAAGCAGCTGGGGCCTTGCTGGTGCGCGGGCTAAAAATCAGACATTGATCCACCACATCCCCCCCCCATTAGCAAGTAAGCACCATCAGTCTGAATATCTTTTTGGAGGATGAATGTATACAGCGTGGCAAATAAGGGCGATTTCCTTCTATCATCTCTTTGAAGGCAAATTTTTTTAATCACTGTTTTGCTCAGTTTTGATTAATAGTACTGCTTTATTCAATATTCTATTTTTAAAAGTTATATATTTCCTTCCATTTTCCTCTACTTGATTCAAAGAACAGCTAAAGTGAACAAAATGGGCTGTACTTTTGAGCCCACTGCTTATGTCCTGGTGACCTGTTCTGCTGTTCTGTGGTAGTTTTATTGCAGCACAGTGGCATGGGTTTGTTCTGTCATGTTCTGCTGTAGTTTGCTACCTTAAAAAAATTTTTTAAAAAACTAGATTAGAAAGTAACAAAATACCTCCAAAAATCTCTCAACTCCACCAAAGCTAATCCATGGACCATGGATGAGGAGAAACTCAAAAACAATGCAACGGAATTATATAAGGTGATTATATAACAACAACAAAACAAGTCAGTAAGGTACTGAGCAACCTGAAACAGGATATAACTAAGCAGATAATGGATTTAAAAAGTAAAAAGAAGAAAAGAAAGTGCTCTGGAGGATTTGGCTGCATGTATGTGAGTGTGTAGGATTGATAACCACGTTGCTAAGTTGTTAATGGATCATTGAATTTCTTTGCAGTCTCACTGTTTGAATGTACACTTTGTATGTTTTATTTTTGTAACTTTAACAACTAGGTCTAAGAAGACAAGATGTAATTTATCAACTAGTGATTCTTACTTCTTTTTTTTTCTGAAATTCTGTATTGTTTCCATCCCTTTTTCTGTTTTGCTTTTTTTTTTCTTTTAAATAAAATTTTAAAAAAAGAAAAAAAAGACCAAAAAAATTCAAAAAAAATAGCCGAGAGATTGTAGATTAAGAAATGATATTAATCTAAAAATATACTTAATACTTGCTAAGAATATTCCCTTTGTCAAGCACCCTAAATGTTTTTCAAATTTTCCTACTTAAGTGTCATAACAATGCTTCACAGTACCTACAACCTCCCATATCTCAGATGAAAACACTGAGGCACAGAGAGCTTAACTCACTCTTATGAAGTTATTTAAGTATTAGGACCAGGATTTGAACCCAAGCAACTGGTTCCAGAATCTGTGTAAGTACAAAAATTTTTCTATTATTAACACAGTCCTACTAAGTGTATGGAAGACACATTGGTGATAAGAACAGGCAAATCTTCTAAAAGAGTTTATATTGTAAAAGGACATAGTGATTGGTTAAAATACATGCAAATAAATGCTTAAACAGTCTCATTCCACACAGTGGTGGAAAAAAATAAACTAATTTCAGGATTGAGAGATAATTAGGACTGAGTCTATTGACTTTTTTTCATTTTTGGTGTTATTTTGCTAGGACTTCATGATAAAATACACCCAAATAGGTAGTTCAGACTACAGACATTTTCTCACAAGTTCTGAAGCCTAAATGTCCAAAATCAAGCTGCATCAGTGTTGGTTTCCGGTTTGACATTGTCTTAGTTCATTCAGGCTATGATAAATTGCCTTAGATTGAGTATCTTTTTTTTAAATTACATATTGTCTTCTTAGACATAGTTGTTCAAGTTACAAAATTAAAGCATACAAAGTGGACATTCAAACAGTGAGACTGTAAGAAGTTCAATAATCCAGTAACAACTTAGCAACACGGTTATGCTAATACAGAATTTAAAAAAAAGATAAACAATAAGAAATCACTAGTTGATAAATTAGAAATAGTTGTTCAAGTTACAAAATTAAAACATACAAAGTAGATAGTCAAACACTGAGAGTGTAAACAGCTATGCATGCATGAATCTCTACATATATTTCTATCCTTTCTGTATTAGAGGGAAAGACAAAACTTAGCAAGACAAAACAACAAATTCCTATAAAAACATGAAACCAAAAAATCATATAAAAACCACAGTACAAGGTTATCTACAATGATTATTGTGTTGTTTCTTATTATCTTCCATAGAATTGTCTGTATCATCAGGCATAATTGAATATAGCAGTATAATTGAACATAGCAGTACATAACAATATTAGTAAAAATAATACATTATAGACAGTATAAAACTTCAAAGGCAGGTAATAATCAAACCAGAGTGGATATTCTAGTGGATCTTGTCATCTTAAGTACAGTTGCCTATACTCTCAGACTTGATACTATCAATCATAACAGCTTTGAATAAAATCTATCAATACAAAACAACGATCTAACAGACCAGATTCAATTACGATCAGTCATGGTAAAAGAGTGTAGGTTTTACAGAGCTTTAGATTAAGTCAATAGGAAATTAAGGATGATTACCGAACCATATCCTCTTATTTTGGGGATTATTGTCTGTGCCCTCAAATCTAGTGCAGGTAGAATGATTGGAACAGAATATAATACATCTAAGCAGAGTAGTGTGAGTAATGTGGGTTTTAAATCCTGGTACACTATTAACAATACAGTGTATCAAGACCATCTATGTTTGAGATTCTAGTAATCCTTCTCTGCCTCATTTTTGCTATGCTATTTTTCTGCCTTTGTTTGTCTAGTTTTCTCCTTCATTCTACTGCCTTCCCTGCTCATTGAGGCCTTTCTGCCACTGTTCCTCAAATCCTGGTATTTTTTTTTCTCTCTCTAGAATGTCCTTCAGTATTCTCTGTAGGGTTGGATTGGTGGTCACAAACTCCCCAGCTCCTCTTTGTCATGGAAGCATTTTGTTTCTCCATTAATTTCTAGTTACAGTTTTTCAGAGTACTTCAATCTGGGATGGAGGTTATTTTCTTTCAGGGCTTGGAATATTTCGCTCCAAGCTCTTCTTGATCTGATTGTTTGTGTCAAGAAGTCTGCTGTGATCTTGATGGGCTTACCTTTATAGGTAATCTGTTTCTTTTCTCTGACAGCTTTTAATATTTGTTTTTATATTGAATTTCTGGTATTTTGATTATTATATGTCTGGGTGTAGATCTGTTTTGGTTGTAGGTGGCTGGAGTTCTGTATGCCTCACATAGCTGAATGTCATTTTCTTTTCCTATGCTTGGGAAGTTTTCCTTAATTATTTCCATGAATAGCCTTTGTAATTTGCCTGTATGTATTCCTACTTCTTCATTCACATTTCTTATTCTTAAATTGTAGATTCTCTTGCCATCTTCTATCCTTTGTATTGTTACTGCCTGTTTCCTTGTTATTTTTAAGAGATCTTTCCTTTCATGATCACACACTGCCAACTTGTCTTCAAGTTTTGATAGTCTATCCTTAGTTTCTTTTAAGGAGTTTTGCCAGCTTTCAATGGAGTTTTAATTTCCTGGTAGTCTCTTTGAATCTGCTTCATGTATTCTATATTTTCTTTATATACTTTATCATATGTTTCTCTCCTTTTTTTGTGTTCCTCCCTTCTTCCATCTGTATCATCCTGAGAGATGCTTCCTGAGAGCATTTCTTTTATTACTCTACTTATATCTTGCTTTACCTGATTTAATATTTCAGTTTTGAGTTCATCTACAAGTCCCAAAGATATCTCTTAATGTCCATTGAAGCCATGTCTGATGTTGGTGTTTGCTGCCCTCAGTTACCCTTGTTTTTCCTTCTCCTGGATCAGTGCTCTCAAGGTTCTGGGCTGCAGGCCTCCTCCCGCCTCTCTCTCTTGTCATAGTCCTGGCTTCCTCCATACAGGTTACAGGGCAGGTCCCAGCCCCTTTCCCTGTTGGCCACTTTTCCTCTGAAGCACACTGGCAAGGGACCTCCACCCTCTCCTGCCTGCTGTTATCACTGAGGTGTAAGCAATGACTGCATATGCCTGCCTCTCCCCACCAGGCCAGCCAAACTTCAGGTGCCTTCACCCAGTTAGTGTGTGCTAGGTGCAGGGAATCAATTTGGGATGGCTCATTGTGTCCCAGCGAGGGACACCGCCCAGTCCAAGCAAATCCCAGGAATCTGCTCTGGGGAGGGAGCAACCAACTGAAGTCACGTCACTCCTAGTTCAGGCTCCTCCTGCCCAATTCCAACATGTTGCCCATTTGGTCACGCCCTTCCCATGGGGGGGGTCTCATTCCCAGCACTGACCATGGATTAATGAAGATACCTTCACCAGCTCTGCTCCCCATTGGGCTCACCAACCCCCAACTTCAGCACTGCTTTGCTTCCTGTGAGTGGTGGTGGGAAGGAGATTGGGCGGCTCTGCCAGCTGGCATGGATTCAAGCTGGAGCAAACTTGGCGGGTCACTGTGAAAACACTGTGTCCCGTAATTTTTAGCTGTTTCAGTTGTAGTCCAGAAGTATTTGACGAGGTTTTTTACATTTTAATTTCTTCCTGTGTCAAGAGGATCCATCTCCCTCTGTCTGGGTCTCTCCAGGGTGTTTTATTCTGGCATATATCAGATTGAGTATCTTACAAACAAAAAAATTGTATTGCTCACATTTCTAGAAGCTAGGAATGCCAAAATGAAGGCACCAACAGATTTGATATCTGATAAGAGCCACAGTTTCCTATTTTATAGAAGGTGGCTTTTATTTATCCTGATGTGGCAGAAGGGGTAATATTCTTTTTTGGTGGAAAAAAAATTCATAACAAAATAGTAATTCATAAGTTAATACATCATGTATTGTTATCTTCAAAGTAGTTACTCAGAGTACAAGATATTGGCATACAAATTATCCAAACAATACTAGCACAAACATTTCTTTTTAATGAACTAAGAGAAATTAGTACTATACTAATTTGTTTTATTTTTCCTTTGCTTTCCTTCCTGTTCCCCTTCCCTCACCCTAGTTCTTCTTTAACAATTTATTTTCATTTTACATTGTGTACTATAGATTTTGGTCCTCATTTACTTTTTCAGTTTCCCACACCAGTGAGATAATATGATGTTTACATATGGGAGTCAGATTTATTTCACTTATAAGTATGGTCTTGAATTACATGCATTTACCTGTAAATGCCTCAAGTCTATCCTCCTTATTGCTGAGGAGTACTCCATTGTATAAAAAGACCACATCTTTTTTCACCCATCCCTTGGTTGATGGGAATTTGGGTTATTTCCAAGATTCCACCATTACAACTTGTGCTGCTATAAACATGGGTGCATATATATTGCTGTGGTATGATGTTTTTAATTCTTCTGGGAAGACATCCAGAAGGAGAATTGCTGAGGGGAATGGATCTCTAAATCAAGTTTACTTTTTTTTTTTTTTAGGAACCTCCATAATGATTTTCATAGTAGTTATACTAGTCTACATTCCCGCTGATGGTGGAGGAGGGTTCCTTTTTCCCCACAGTCCATCCAGCATTTGTTCTTTGTTGATTGCTTGATGATAGCCATTCTTTCTGAAGTAAGATAGAATCTCACTGGTATTTTAATTTGCATCTCTCAAATGACCAATGATGTTGAACATTTTTTAATATATTTATTTGCCATTTGTATTTCTTCATCTGAGAAGCATGTATTCATCTCAGATGTCCATTTTTGAATTGGTAGGGAAGAATTTTTAAAAAATTCCTACATTATCTAGATATAAGTCCCTTGTCTGTGGGACAACCAGTTAAAATTTTCCTACTATATGGTAGTCTTTTCACTTTATTTGTGATTTTGTTGCTATGCAAAATCTTTTAAATATGGTGAGATCACAGATGTTGATTCTTTGTTGTATTTCCCATGAGGTTGGGTTTTTTTCATGAAGTTTCTGCTTACACTTATGTATTCAAGATTTCTACCTATGTTCTATTTCAACAGATTTAGTGTTTCTGCTTTAATATTTAGATCTTTGATAAATTTTTATTTTAGTTTAATGCATGGTGATAGACATGGGTCTAGTTCTAGTCTTTGGCATGTAGAAAACCAGTTTTTTCAGCACCTTTTAATAAAGAGGCTATCTTTCTTCCAGTGAACATGTTTAGTCCCTTTGTCAAAGATAAGGTGGTTGAGTGTGTTTGTAGTGGTATATGCATCTTCCATTCTGTTCCACTGATCCTCAAGTCTGGTTTTGTATGCTAGTACCATTCTTATTTTAACACAGTAGCTTTGCAGTATAATTTTAAGTCAGGGATTATAATATCCCCTGCCTTGCTTTTGATGCTTAGAATTATTTTTGCCATTCTCGGTCTCTTCTGGTTCCAAATGAATTTTAGGAATGTTTTCTCTAGTTCTGGGAGGCATGCTAATGGTATTTTGATTGGGATTGCATTAAATCTGTATAATTTGGGAGTATGGAAATTTTCACTATAATCATTCTTCCTATCCATGAGCAAGAGATATCTTTCCATTTTCTGATATCTCATCAATCTCCTTTCTCAGAGTATTGTAATTTTCAATTTATAGGTCTCAAACTCAAGCAGTTAGCAATGAAAAGAGGAAAATCAACACATATCCTGCAGAAATCCAGAATATTATTAATACCTACTTTGAGAACCTATACTGTAATAAGATGGAAAACAAGAAATGGACAGATTCTAGACACATATGAATTGTTGAAATTGAATTAAGAAGATATAAAAATGTTAAATTCCCCTATATCAGTCAATGATATTGCAAATGTAATAAAATAATTTACCCTGATCCTGGGAAGATGGTAGATTGATAGACAGCAGGGTAAAGAGCCTCTCTGAGAGAAACAACTCAGATGCTAGAATTTAACACCATGGTGAAGACCATATGAAAGGAAAGGGATTCTCATAACCCAGTAAGAAACTGAGGAAAAAGAAAAAGAAAAAAAAAAAGAAGGAAAGAAGGAGAAAGAAAGAAAGAAAGAAAGAAAGAAAGAAAGAAAGAAAGAAAGAAATATGTGGATGGAAGGCTGGAGCTGCTTTCACTGGAGCTGGTCCTGTGCTGTGCTAGGCGTCTTGGAGTTGGACAACATGCAGTCGCACTGAAGTCACAGTTGTGCTGAAATTGGGGGATGGTGAGCCCGAGGCCCTTGGCAGGAGGATGCGCAGCAACAGAGAATGGAACCAGCATGGAGAGCTGCACTAACCCATGGTGAGTGCTCATAATTCAGTCCTATGGGTGGTAGGGACAGAGGAGGGTGACTGGCTCAATGACATATTGGAGTTGGGCAGGATGGGCCTGAACCTGGAACTGCAGTGGCATCAATTGGCCACTCCTGGTCCAAAATTGACTGATGGATCTCCTTGGGCTGGGTCACACCCCTGGTCAGGACCCAATAGCCAGGGACAAAATTGTCCCAAACAGGTGACATCTACATTGCACAGACTAATGTGGTGAAGGCACTCATTGATTGACTGGCTTGGAGGAGAGATACCAGCCCACATCACACCTGTGTACACCTCACTGATCAACAGTAAACTGGAGAGGACAGCAATTCCCTTGCCAGCACCTTCAGAAAAACCATAAACAATATGGAAAGGACCTGAGACCTCCACCATATACCTGTCTGAAAGAAACCTAGACACATGACAAGAGAAAGAAACAAGAAAAAGCCTCCAGATGCTGACCCAGGGAAAATAAGTCCAGAGAGGTAAATGCAAAAGAGATGGAGGGCAGCAAATATGCAATATCGGACATGGCATCAGCTGACATAAAGAAATATCTCCATGACATCATAGACAAACTTAAAACTGAAATATTAATTCAAGTAAAGCAAGATATAAGAAGTTTGATAAAAGAAATGCTAAGCACCCCTCAAGAAGACACAGATGGAAGAATGGAGGAACCCAGAAAAAGGAGAGAAACTTTTGATGAAGAATATAAACAAAATCTAGAATACATGAAACAGATCCAAAGAGAATACCAGGAAATTAAAAACTCCATGGAAAGCTGGCAAATTTTCTTGACAGAAACTAAAGTTAGACTTTCACAACTTGAAGATAGATTTGCAACATGTGATTGCGAAGGGAAAGATCTCTTAAAAATAACAAGGAACCAGGAAGTAACAATACAAAGGCTAGAGGAAAACAAGAGGATCTATAACTTAAGAATAATAAATATGAGCAAAGAAGCAGGGATAAACACAAATGAAATACAAAGGCTATTCACACAAATAATTAAGGAAAACTTCCCATGCATAGGAAAAGGAAATGATATTCAGATGTATGAGGCATACAGAACTCCAGACAGCTACAATCAAAACAGATCTACACCCAGACATATAATAATCAAGATCCCAGAAACCGATCACAAGAACAGAAAATTAAAAGCCATCAGAGAAAAGAAACAGATCACCTATAAAGGAAAGCCCATCAAAATCACAATAGACTTCTCAACACAAACCATCAAATCAAGAAGAGTTTGGAGTGGAGTATTCGAAGCCTTAAAAGAAAATAACCCCCAACCCAGATTGATGTACCCTGCAAAACTGTCTCTCAAAATTAATGAGGAAACAAGATATTTCCATGACAAAGAGGAACTGGGAGAGTTTGTGACCAAACCCAACCCTACAAAAATTACTAAAGGACATTCTAGAGAGAGAGAAAAAAAACACCAGGATTCCAGAAACAGTGGCAGAGAGGCCTCAATGAATGGGGCAGACAGTGGAATGAAGGAGAAAAGTAGACAACCAATGGCAGAAAAATAACATAGCAGAGATGAGGTGAGAAGATTGGGTATAATCTCTAACATAGATGCCCTTGATACTAACAAAAAGAAACACAGGCAGAGTAGATCAGAAGATAGGGTCCATCAAGATGCTCTGAATAGGAAATATAATCAATCCGAAAGAGGGTTAATGAGCCCAAAGTCAAAGATGAGAAAACAATGCTCTATGTGACAGGGAACCAGAGAGAAATAGGGACAACTCTTCCAGCAGCTGCAGATAGGTTGGAAAGTCATGACACTTTTGTGCAGTGGAGAACTACCCAGCTATAAGGAAGAAAACCTTGAGGCTTTAGTAGGTAAAGGAATACAGCTCAAGATCAAGTTCAGGGTTAAACAGGTTCAAAATCACTTAGGTAGATAGCAGGTTACCCCCCCCCCCAATCTAAAAACTAAAGGAGTTAGTGGGACCCAAACTGTACAAAGCACTCTGTGAAAGTTAAAGGGGAGAAATTGTCTAAAAAAAGAAGGCAGAGGACATTTGTTATTAGTGTATCAGGATTTAAAATCCACATTATTCTTATCACTCTGTTTAGTGTGATTTTATTCTGTTCCAGTCTGTCTACTCATATTAGATTTGAGGGCACAGACAACTATCCCCAAAATAGCAAGATATACTATGGTAACTATCCTTAATTTCCTATTAACTCAAACTAGAGCCTTGTGTTACTTACACTGTCTTACTATGACTGATCTTATTTGAATTTGGTTTGTTAGATCATTGTTTTATCTTGAATGAATTTATTTGAATCTGGTATGCTTGATAGTATCAAGTCTGAGAGTAGAGGCAACTACTCTGAAGATGACAAGATTCAATAGGATACCCATTCTGGTTTGATTATTAACTGTTTTTGAAGTCCTATAATGCCTCCAATGTTTCATTTTTATTAATACTGCTATGTACTGCTATGTTCAATTATACTATGCCTGATAATATAGACAATTCTATTGAAAATAACAAGAGACATCAGTATTTACTGTAGATCACCTAGTATTGTGGTTTTATGTCTTTTTCATTCCATGTTTTTCTAGGAATTTGCTTTGTTGTCTTGTTTTGATTTGTTTTTCCCTCTAATACAGAAAGAATAAGTATGCAGAGACTCATGCATGCATAGAACTTCTAAACAGTTTATGAGAATTGATTATATAATGCACGATATAATGAACAGATACTTTGAAGAAAAAGAGACACTAAGGTACCCAATGCTAATTCTGTAGTGTCATGATATAAAATCTAACAATACTATTATTCTTTGTTCAGAGTGGTATTAGTCTGTTTTCTTTTGTTTAATTTCAACATATGTAAAGGTATGGACAGCTATTTTGAAGAGAACAAGAGACATTATGGCAGCCATTGTTGACTTCCCTATTGTCTGATCTTGAAGACCTAAAATGCCATCATCATCCTGTTCTGATCAGTTTAATACTATTTTGTTTGGTATGAATTCACTGTGTGTAGATATGGACAACTATTTGGAAGAAAATGAGACAATATGATATACAATGAATATCTCTGGTGGTCTTTGCTTTGAAATCTATGTTTCTTAAATTGTTTTCTTATGATCTGTCTTGTTGTTTTGTTATGTTTAATTTTACTCTTTAAAATAAATAAAATAAAATAATTTACCAACAAAGAAAAGCCCATGTCCTGATGGATATTCTGTCAAATCCTACAAGCAATTTAGAGAAGAACCAATGCCACTAATGTATAAGCTCTTTAATGAAATTGAATGGGAAGCAATACTTATAAAATCATTCCTAGAAGCATGCATTAACCTGATACCAAAACCAGAGAAGAACCCAACCAAAAAGGAAAACTACAGGCCAATCTCCCTAATGAACATAGATTCAAAAATCCTCAATAAGATACTGGCATACAGAATGCAACAAATCATCAAGAAGTTACATAACATGAATGAACAAGTAGGATTCATCCCAGGAATGCAGGGAAGTTTCAACATATGGAAATCAATAAGTGTAATACACCATATTAACAGAGATAAAGACAAAAATTACACGATCATCTCAATAGATGCTGAAAATGCATTTGACAAAATCCAACACTCATTCATGACAAAAACCCTACAGAAAACTGGAATAGATGGTTTTTATCTCAATCTGATAAAACTCATCTACAACAAACCAACAGCCAATATCGTACTAAATAGTCAAAAGCTGAAAGCTATCATGCTAAAATCAGGAACAAGGCAAGTATGTCCACTATTATCATTTCTATTCAATAGAGTTTTGGAAACATTAGCCAGAGCAATTAGACAAGAGAAAGAAATAAAAAGAATGTGGATAGCAAAGGAAGAAGTTAAATTGCCATTATTTGCAGATGACATACTACTCTACTTAGAAAATTCCAAACACTCCACAAAAAGGCTTGTAGATTTAATAACCTAATTTGGTATTGGTAGCTAGATACAAAGTCAACACTCAAAAATTAATAGCATTCCTGTACACAAACAACAAAGGCACCGAGAGAGAAATTAGGGAAACCACACCCTTCACAATATCATCCAAAAAAAAAGAAATAAATACTTAAGAATCAGTCTAACAAAGGAAGTAAAAGAAAGGGCAAACATTAGGACTCTTCTAGGAACAATTAGAGAGGTTTTAAGCCCTATTCATCGCCCAGTGTAGCCACCATTCAGTGCTACTGCACTGTGATTAGGTTTTGACACATAAAGTTGGGGAGTCACAAACATTCAGACCACAGCAGGCCTCTTTCCTGTTTTGTTTTGCTTTGCTTTGCTTTGCTTTGCTTTGCTTTGTTTTTTGTAGCTCTGTCTTCACATGGATTCCTATTCACACAGAGAGGAAAGAAACATCATGTTTTTGTTTTGTTTCATTTTGTTTTTGTTGTTTGCTTATAGAGACACCAGTCTTACAGGATGAGGGTACCACATTAAAAATGACTATTAAAGATGAAGTCATTTAATCTTTATATCTTCCAAAAGGCTCTATCTCTAAATATGGTTACACAGAAGGTTAACACGTTAACATGTGAATTTTGGGGTTTCACAGTTCAGTCCATGACACTCTTTTACCACTAGAATTTTCCTCATGTAGGGAAAGAAGAAAAAGAAAGAAAAATGAGCTCCTGCAAAGGAACCTTAGAGATTTCTTCTTGGCCTTTTGGCTAAGAGCAAATGGAACCTTAGAAAAAAAGAGCAAGATAGACTTACAATTAAGTAAAAGGATAGTTAATTTGCCAGATGTATTGGTACAAGTGATATATAGTGCCCCTTTACTCAGAATATGAAGGAGGGAAAAACAGATGGAGGGAATAGAGTACTTTAACAATTCTCTTTATACACCTGACTCATGGAAGTTAGGCCTCCAACTTGGCTATAAGGAGAAATGTATTACCTTCCACGGTTCTTGTCACTCCCTATACTTCTAAATACAGAAAAGGAAAAGTCCAGATAGACATACAAAATCCCCAATTTATGCCAGTGATTCCTGGCTAAACCATCAAAAAATAAAACTGAACCTATACAAAGTTGGGAAGGTGAAGGAAGTGTGTGTTGTGCTCCTAGTCTTCTTACATGGAAGAAGAGCCTCATTTCAGACTTCGGGGGTATCCCATGGCCACTTTGGAAAAGAGATTCTTATTATGGACTGTCAACTGAATATCCACATGCAAGAATGAAGTTGAATTACCAAAAATTGGTTCTTACACTAACTACAGAAATAACTCAGATAGAGGTTAAAGACAAAAATTTGAAACCTAAAATAATGCAACTATAGAAATATAGTTATAAATATTTATAAACTTAGAACAAATAATTAGTTTTAAAATATGGCCAACCAAAGATAAATTGGACTTCACTGAAATTAGAAACTTTTATACTTCAAAAGACACCATTAGGAAAGTGAAAATGCAACCCCAAAATTGGGAGAACATATTTAAAAATCATATAGCTGATAAGAAACTTATACCCAGAATATAGAAAGAACTCATAAAACCAAACCATAAAAACACAGATAAGTCAATTTAAAATGGAAAAAAGAGTATAATAAAAATTTTTCCAAAAAAGATTTAAAAGTAGTCAATAAGTTCATGAAAAGGGCTCAACACCTTAGTAGTAATGGAAATACAAGTCAGAAACACAATGTGGTAGGTACTATTTCATACAAAAATTATAATTTCTATAGTTAAAAAAGACAAAATACAAGTGTTGAGAATATTGAAAAATGTAAACTCTCAGGGAAAGTTTGTTTGTCTTTTTGAGACAGGGTTTCACCATGCAGTTCAGGGTGGCCTTGAACTCACTTTGTAGCCCAGGCTGGCCTTAAACTCACGTTAATCCTCCTACCTCAGCCTACCAAGTGCTAGGATTACAGATGTTCACCACCAGACCTGGTTTGAAAGATCTTAAACTGGTATAACTAGTGACTTTGGAAAACACTGGTCAGTTCCTCAAAAAATCAGAATTATTATTTAATCCAGAAAGAATTTATTTTTTCAGAAAGAATTATTATTTCAGAAAGAAATCTCCCACCCATTAAAATTCATACTCCATAACGACCTCATCCCAGGTCCTAGGGAACACTAGACCTCTTTGTCTCTATGGATCTGCCTAATCTGGACACTATATTATTAAAATCATACAATATTTGATCTTTTTTGTCAAAATAAATTCATAGGCTTATACTCAAGGAAACTGAAAAAGTCCATGATAAACTTGTATATAAATGTGTACAGCAGCATTATTTACAGTAACCATAAACTGAAAACATCCAGAATGTCTATAAGCTGATAAATGGATATGCATTGTATAGTATATCTATATAATGATATATTACTCAATCTTTTTTTTTTAATTTTGAAGATAGTAGAAATACAACAGAACAAGACAGAACAAATCCAATTGAGACAGTGCAGTGAATTTGGTACAGAACTTCACAGCAGGTTGCCGGGATAACAGCAATAGATACCATAGTATGTCTCATTATCTTCACAATAGTTGTTTAGTCAATTAGGTATAGCAAAATCAAACCAAAGACAGGACATTATAAAATCAATTGAAAGACAATATTGAACAGAGGAAAGCAATTAATCATAATGAAACAAATCTGAAAATACTTGCTTTCAAAGAAAAGATAGAGGAGACCCCCCCATATTTGCTATATTGTATACAGTCATCCTGCCAAGAAATGCTCAGACCTCTGTCCCCAGTTGCTAACGGCAAGGGTGGGGTTTGATTCCAAGCCCATGCACAGGTAAGCTCACAGAAGACGCTGACTGGGTCTCCTCCTGGCTCACACTGGAGGAAGGCGCTTACCAAGAGGGCTGGTGAGTTGCTTCTTTGTGCAGCCTCCTGGGTTCCACCATGGCCGTGGCCAGATCTTGGGGGCTGCTCTCTGGTTCTCCTCCTACTCAATCATTTTTAAAAAGAAACTGATTCATAATACAATGAGGGTAAACTTTGAAACCAGTCTACATGAAAGGGACCAGGACAAATATGGTGGCCCACACCTATGGTCCCAGCAATCAGGAGGCAGAGGCAAAAAGTTTGGCAGGAGTTTGAGGCCAGCCTGAGCTTCATAGCAAGCTCAAAGACAGCCTGAAGTGTATAGCGAGACCCTGTCTCAAAAAAACCAAACCAAACCAAACCAAACAAAAACAAAAAAAACAGACACAAAAGACTAGTATTGTGTGATTCAAATACTTTGCAAGGTCTAGAAAAGGCCAAGTCATAGAAACAAAGTAGCTTGGTGTTTGCTAGAGCCTAGGAGGAGGTGAGTATGGAGATTTAATGCTAACGAGTATGGGGCTTCTTTCTGAGATGATTAAAATGTTCTAACATCCTCCCATTATAGGGAGTGGTGATAGTTGCATAACATTACTAATATACTAAAAACAATGTATGGAATATATCAAAAAATTTATGATACATAAGTTTTTATCTCAATAAACCTGTTCTTTAGAGTAAAAAGCAAACTACTTTGACACATATTACCAAGCCATATTTTAACCTTATACTTATGTTTTATTATTTATTTAATCTGTTTAACAGACATTATTTAAGAGCCTACTATTTATTAGCAACATGTTAGTTATAGGTTAAGGATCCCAGGATGAATGCAATCAACTATATATAATATGTATATGTAATATATAATTATAGATTATATGATTATAATTATAGATTGTATAATATATATGTGTATATATATATATCTATATATATATATCTATATATATATATATATATATGATTATGAAAGGTGATGTGTTAGATTGACTTACAAAGTCAGAAATAGTCCACAATGGCTGTCTACATGTCAGAGAGTCAAAGGATTCCATGATTGTTCCATTCAAGAAGTCAAAAGCCTCAGAAAAAAAAATGATCAAAACTGCAGGCCCTTTGGGAGACTGAAGGCCTACAAACTACTTGGCATGAATCCATATTGAAAGGTTGAAGAAGCTGGAGTCTCATATCCACAGGCAGAAAGCAGAAAAGATGAACTCACTTAAGCAGAATTGAGCTTTTAAGTGCAGGTCAGCTTCTTCCTTCTTTTCTTTTCACCTGTGCTCAGGCTTATTAAAAAGTGCCACTCAAATTCAGCACAGGTATTTACCCATGTAATTTGATGGCCTACGTGCCAATCACCTTTGGAAACACCCTTATAAACGCACCAGAAGTGTTACTTTACTAATCTCCTAGGCATCGCTTAATGCAGTGAAGTTGACAACCAAGATTTAATTGTCACAGGTAGATACCAAAATTGGTTTAACATGAATGAGAGACCTGATGGAATCAATAGACTAGTGGGACTATTATAATAATATACCATATGCACCATGAACTAGAATAATGACATGTTCAGCAGTACCAGCTTAGAATCTGATCTATAACAAAACAGTACCTTGAGTCCAAACTTCTTGTTTTAGACTAAACAAGTTTGTTGGTTACTTATGCCGTAGAGGATAGTGCAGTTTTTCAAGTAATTTTGACCATTCTCTTTCCATCTCAGTCTGAATTCAGATTTTGTCATTAAGACTAACATTCCATGATAGCCTGTTATTCACCATATCTGAACAATTGGCAAAACAGACATAACATTTCCTCCAAAGTAGCTTAGACCTGGTCTAACAGATCATGTCTCTTATATGGTAATATATGGTAAATATATGGTATTATATTCTTGGTCTATTGAAGATAATGATAGAATTTTCCAAAACTCCTAAAATCTCACTTGTTTATCCTTACCCAACTGTACATTACAGTTCCTTCATCAGAGCAGTCAGATACATCTAATTCAGTGACTACCATTCTTAGAAAGCTGCCTCAGATTGGGTTGAGTCTGAAAAAATCTCACCCACCTTTATAAAGAGCAAGTCCTGTACCCACTGCACAGGCTTTGTTGGTTGTGTAGGTTTTTAAAGGAACACTGATAATGAAAAAAATCTGCCAATAAAACTACTCTAAAGTGGTTGGCAACATTATAGTCATGCCCTCATTTATTTAGCCTTAAAAATATTTCCAAAGATTTCAGCTATTTCCTGTGCTTCATAGTATGGCTTCCTACACCCGAACAACTTGACATCATTGAATGAAAATGCACACGGGGGAATGGTCACCATCTAATGAAGAAAGGTTCTATTTCAGCACTGTTATGTGGTAGCTATTTTTTACTCCTTCCTATATTTATTTTACATTCTAAAAGATCAGCTTTTACATGGCTATGTTCCAGCAAGTTACATTTCAGACAGAAGAGCAAGGCATCTAGGTAAATACTCCTGTAGTTTATGTTTGGCTATATCATTTGGCTGACTGCATTCCAGCTGCAAAAGCTGTGTATATTTGACTCAAACACAACCATTGAGGACTTCTGAATAAAAGTCTCAGAATATATATATATATATATATTCATCACTTATAGAGGTTTTTGCTAATCCTTTATGATCCATGTGCCATGACCTGAATAATTTTACTAGGACTACATTGCTGACTTGGCTTCTCTAAGGTAACTTTTCAGGCCATTTTGTCTGTAAGTTTCTCTGATTTTATTCTGATGAAAAGAAGAGAGCTGTATGCAGCAATTTCTGGCATAACGCAGAACAAAGGATGCTGTTCAGAAAGAAAATGGAACTGTCAGCCCAAAGGGAATGTCTATAGTATCTACCCCAACACATAAAAACACATTAAAATCATTTCATGCATATAATATTAGAAAAGACAAAAGAAAAGACATCTTCCTTCCCAGCACCATTTGCCAGAGCACCTGTAAGCCAGCTGCCTTGTGCCAAGTCACTGCTGCACATGTGGTCTTATAATGACATTACATATGTTCCCATATTCCTTTCACCCTCATGGGATAATAAAAAGAACATTTCCTCCAAGACTTCATCCTAAAACATTAACCTTCACTACAGAATTATGTGGTACCATCTGTGTAGTAGGGACACTCTGGGATTTTTTTTTGTCATTGTCACATGTTTTCTATATATAACAGTTTGAATTGAAGTTTTAAAAATATATTCAAGTGCTCCCTTCATATTTTTGGTTAAGATGCAATCCCCACAGAATATTACATTACAAATTTTATTAAGTCAAGGGTCTTATCTTATAAATTGCTTCCACATTAAATATATGGTATTCTATTGACTTATCTATAAGCAATTAATAAAATAATTCCATTCAGCTCTATTTTGAAACCAGACTGAGTCACTCTCCTAGGATTTTATTCATACATAGAAGCAAAGTCTTCCAAACTTATATGTTCTGTCTTTATTCAATGCTTGTCGCATCCCTACCTTTGATTTATCAGCTATTTAAACTCAGAGCTTAAGTTTTATTCTCACCACATGTCAGGAGAGGTCAAGTTTCCTATGTCAGGTCAGTTCTCCCTTCTTTCAGAGTGGATGCCTGGAATAAACCACAGATTCCCGGGAGAAACCTCTGAGGTTTCATTGATTTGGTCCTCAGCTAGTAAAAAGTTGGTGCTTCAAGCTATTAGCTTAGACAAAATGATAGTTTCAGAATTCATATTACAATAGTTTCTGGGACACTCTAAACTAAAGTAAGTTTATTTCAAAGACATGAAGGCACTCTATAACAAAAGCCAACTCCTGTGACAAAGCAATTTGTTCCTTAATAATTTTACTACACACATGAAAAGTTTCTAAGGGCAATCTTCCATAATTATTTTTCAGTTTAAATTGAAACTGCCAGCTAGAAACCTGTAATTGGTTCAGACAATAGTCCATCATCTCTACCTGTTCCCCAGCTGTCTCTCTGGGTTTACTCATAACATATAAAAAGGTTGACTATATACATCACATTCCTACTTTTTAATATTATTTTCCTCCACCATTTTATATGCAGTAATTACATATATCATCATTTAGTTCATCAGTTGTTAATGGTCAATTTGGGATCAGGAGAAAACATCACAAGAAAATAGTGAATTCTGAGATCCTTGGCCCATGTTGTGATCACTGCAGATTTGAGCTGGAAGCAGTGTAGGTGCTGCCCCTGGGGACAGAAGGAGTGTATTTGGAGATGTTTATGAAAAGGTAGGCAGGGACATAGTGGCATTAAATGTGTGGGCAGGAGGCTATGTTGACTGGATAATCAAGGGGTAGACTGACAGTGACATTTGGGAGTGTCAGTGTAAATTCTACCACATCCTCCTCTGTTGCCAGGTTGTAGGCCTCTGGCCCTGATGTGCTAAACAAGCAATAAATGTCTCATTTGAGCTAGGCCAAATAGACTCCATCCCATGTACAAATTCGAAATGAGAAACCCAGAAATTATTGTGTGGGAAGTGAGTTCATTAACAGCAGAATTCTAGGGGAAAGCTTCATCCATAAAAGAGGGAAGATGAGACAGAACGCCGAGGGAGGTAGAAAATCAGCCACCATGGCTGAAACCACACGGCCACATGAGAAAGGGAGGGCTGCTTAGGTTTCCAGCAAATTTTCTAATATTTTTCCAGGCCTCAATGTGGATTCTACATACATCTAGTTTTTTTTAAGCTTATTTGTGTAGATTTCTATTGTCCTACATGAGGTAGCATATGTGTTTTCTTCAGAATATATATGATTATTCTGAGAAAGAATCAAAGATTTTAGTCACAGTTATGGAATGATCTTGACCAGTTGTAGTAGACACCAGCCTACACATAGAGAGAGGACTCAGGAACACTTTGCTTTTCCTGGAACTGAGCCTCTATGTGCTGGTATAGTGTTACATCTTGTGTCTAGATGTCCCCCAAAAGCCCCATGCAGTCATATATGGGCCTTTTTCAGAGGTGGCTGGAGGTAGAATGTGTGATGCTGGAATGATTCCTGGTGCAATGCTAAGATCAAGGGTGCTAGGATTAAGGGTATGAGTGCTACCTGCCCTATTTATCCTGAATAAGATGTAAAGAATAGAAAGAATTGTGATTGTCTCCTTCTTGTTTTGTTAGTTTCTGCCTGCCATGACTCTAAAGTGTCTGTCTGCCCAATCACCCTGCCTTGGAGTCAGCTGATTATGGACTGAAACTTTTACAAATTGTCAGCTAAATAAACTTTTCCTCCCTTAGCTTGTGGGTGTTGGATAATTTGTCTCAGCAATGAGAAAAGGAACTAAGACATATGAATAGGAATCAGGCAGGGCTCCAGCTATAATCCTAGGCTCTTTCATTTTTGTAGACTTCACCCTTCATAAAACACATCAAAAGTTCTATTTTATGACTATGTTGATATGAAGATATATGCCATCTTGGCTGGATTCATTATTTTATGTTCACTATTATAATCATTTTTCTTTTGCTTTGTACAAATTAGAACATTTTTTGTGGGCTCTTGAATGTATCAAGAGCCCTGGGTACTGTGCTTAGTATATCTAATAGATGAGTCAACCCTGGCCCCAGGAGAGCATCAGGACCTAGTTACCCAATGATACAGAAGTGTTTCAGAATTTCAGCTAGGCATAACCATACTGCTAACTACCAGATGAATATTTACCCTGAAATATATCTATGTGTATGTCATCAATGGAGGTGTTTAATACATTAATTTAAACCATTTGTGCATACTACTGCATATGCACAGTTGAAAGAGAAATCACAGAAAAATGTGTATTTTTGACTAGTATACAGGTACATCTAAAAGCACAAGGAATGCTTAGAAAAGACATACACGAGATTGAGTACAATGGATATCCATGAAAGAGGAGAGACAGTGGCATTACAGAACATATTTGAATAGCACTCTCACTTTATTGGAATGTGGTAATTACTTTGCAAGACAATTTATTTCATGTTATACATGTAAGTAAAGCATCAAATACTCTATTAAAAGCTAGGTATACCATCAGACCTCAAAAAGGCTGATGATAAGCCCAGATTTGTCTTGAAGGATTATAAGCTGAACAACTAAGCAGAGTCCCTGAAGCCAAACTGCATGGCCTTGTATCCCAGTTGTGTCACTGACTAGAAACAGTCTCTGTCTATTGGTTTCCTTAGGTATAAGGCAGAAAGAATAATAGTCACCTATTTCAGGAGATTATTGTAAGGATCAAAAGAGTCTATAGATACAACATTTTTAGAAATAGTTCCTGAAATATGTTTAGCTCATATTAGTATAAGTGATATCATCAATTATTTTTATTTTTAATATACCCTACATATGCCCTCAGTAAGTTCTGTAGAAGGTAGAAACCCCTGCTGTCTGCATGCAGATTTAGGGAGATTTGGTACAAACCAAGGTATGTGAGAAGAAAAAGGCGTTTCCAGGAATGGAGCCAAGTCAAAAGATAAGTCGCTGAGGGAAGCAGTGAGGCCATCTCTTAGACCGGGGGAACGTAGGTGTCTGCCCTGAGCAGCCCATTCCAGAAAACAGCCATGTTTCATTCTGTCCAAACCCAACACAGCCCAGCTGTGCGCCAGGCTGTGTTTGGAGGCTGAGGTGCTGAGGAAGAACAAAATATCAGCTGCCCATATTCCCAAGAAAACCAGTGAGCAGAAATGCAGAAGAGGGTCCAAATCTTTTTCTAAATTCACCCCCACCACAATGTTATGCCTTTCCCAAAAGCACCCATGTGGTTTTTGGCAGAATGCATGCCTACTTCACTGAGCTTTATTTTTTAATGTCTGAAAAGGAAATGGCTCCTTTCTTCATGGAGCTTACATTTTACTGTCAACAGAAAAACTGGCTCTCAAACTGACATGCAAATTAATTATAGTTTGTCACCAGCCATATAAAAGAAATATAAAGCACATTATAATATAGAATTATTAAATAAGAAGATACCTTTATATAAGGCAATTAAAGAAAGGGGCCCAGAGCAGGTGAATTTTACACTCTGTCTTACAGAGAAACATTAACCAGCTGTGCAAGAGAAAAAAGAGTTGCAGTCAAACAAGTATAAACCATAAAGGCTATGACATGGAAATGACTGATATGGTTAAGGAAATATCACGCAAATTAGCTTGAAAGTCTCAAGCCAATGAGAAATAAATCAGAGAAGTGAGCAGTGGTTCAGGTGATGTTGATTCAAAAGAAAATGTGAAACACCTGTAACTCAGCACGCTGGGACGCTAAAGCAGGAAAACCAAAAGTTTAAGTCCAACCTGGGGAACTTAGTAACTCACAACAACCTGTCTCATAATAATAAAAGGAGCTGAGTCAGAGCTCATTGTGAAGGCCCTATGTTTAATCTCCAGTACTGCCCACCCCCCAAAAAAAGAACCATGAGATGGGAACAGTAGGCTCTGATATTTTCCACTTTTTGTTATTCTTGAAAATAAAAAAAATCACTAATTGGAATGTATCTAAATAGATGCTAGAGGACAATGTGTTTTATGACAACAATGGAACAGAGAGGCAGAGGGTTTTAAGATTTTTTCTTTTCATACCATAACTTTATATGAGCTTTGAACAATTTATTATTGCTATTCTGTTAATAAAGTAAGAAAGAATCAAAAAATGTTTAGGATCTTACCTAAATTCACAAGTAAGTACGTGGTCAAATTATACACCTAATCCAGATTTTATGACTGCTGTCTTTCTGATAAAATAGACAAAGAGGCCCAGGGTAGGGACACATGATACCTTCTTCACTGCAGCTCCTATGCAGTACTTTAGGGAGGAAAAAGAAAAGTATGTGTTCATGGGGTGGAAAAACAAGTGTGGCATCTGCAGTTCAAAGACTGTCCAGGATTGTCACCTCCACCCTGAAAATTACACGGAACTCAGTCAGGCCTGCTCTGATCAACTGTGAAATTGCCAAAGCAGCACTCTATGGCCTCCAAAATGTTGTTCCAACTCATTAGTACAATGGCAGAAAATTTGGAGAGCATTTCCATTATGAGTTCAACTGAGCTGAGTCTTCACAGGTCTCTAGTGTGTTGTTTTATTTAGGACAGACCAGAATTTGGCCAGTTTACCTAAATCAACACCAAATTCCAGGAGTTTGAATGCTGACATAAAAATCTTTTTAAAAGTTTTTTTCAACTAGCCTTCATTCGAGAAAAGTATTAATATGCAGTAAACTAAGAGAGGCTGGCTGTGAGAGGGAGTATTTAACAGTTCAAAGCACTGTGCTCTTATTCCAAATTATGTGTATCTACACACTCGTAGGAGAGATGATTAAGTACTGATGCTTAACAGCACCATGTATCAGGAACTAAGTCGCTGGCATCTTTTTGTCACTGCTGCTATGCTGGCTAGTAGTCTTGTTAGTTAACCCACACCTCATTGAGGCAAGTTGAAATTCCCAACACAAAGCTCCATGATAAGAAAATCCTACAATATGCTGGGCAGAGTTTGGGCAGGTATCCCAAACTACTGATGCTCCTCACTGATGGTTTGTAAAGTAACATAAGGAGCTCATGGAAGAACAATTGGGGTAAATACAGACCCTTTTAATGCACATTCAAAAAGTATACCATAAATATTTTAAATCTGTGTGTTTTTACAATTGTAGTCACCTAGGACAGTGTTGGCGAACCTGTGCACATGTGCTGCAGCAGGCTGTTTCTGAAATCTCTAATGGGTCACCATCACTGGCCTAGGGAGAGGCTAAAGCTGATATTACCAGGTTGATTCACCTTTGCTAACCTCAAACTTTGCAATGTCAGGTAACATGAAGTTATTGTTTTAGAAAAAAGTCATTATGATGAGGCACCAATATCTGACAACTGGGAAATATTAATGGAACTCAAAAAGCAATGAATTGGGAATGGCTAACATTGGCCCTTTGGAAATGTTTAAACACTAAAGCTAGAGACTATGAATTCCTCAAAATTGCATTAGTTTCCTATAGTCTTCACTATGGTGAAGACCTCAAAACCTTAGAGCCTCAAAGCAATACAAGTTGATTTACTTACAGCTCTGGAGGGCAGAACACTGAAATGTGTTTCACAGGGATAAAACCTTGATATTGGCAAAGCCTTGATTTCTAGTTGCTCTTGTTAATGTTTCAAGGAATGGTGATAGTGGACATTCTTGTTTTACTCCTGAGTTAAGTGGAAAAATCTTCAGTATTTCCTAGTTTAATATGATATTGGCAGTAGGTTTGTCATAAACAGCTTTCATTAGATTGAGCAAAGGTTTTGGTATAATTAGTTTCTTCTGGATTTCTATCATGAAAGGATGTTGGATTTTATCAAGGGTTTTTTCTGGATCTTTTGAGATGATCATGTGATTTTTGTCCTTCCTTCTGTTTATATGATGGGTTGCATTTAGTGATCTGCATACACTAAACCATCCTTGCATCTGTAGAATGAGGCCTACTTGACCTTGATGCAAGACATTTTTGATGATTCACTGAATTCTCTTTTCCAGTATATTGTTGAGGATTTCTGCATCTATATTTGTTAAATAAATTAGTCTATAGATCTCTTTTTGGTTGAAACCTTGTCTGATTTTGGAATCAGAGTAATCATAGCTTTCAGGAATGACTTTGTGAATATGCTTTCCATTTCAATTTCATAATAAGATTGAGAATATTGGAAACATTATCAAGATCAATTTGGAAACAAAAAGAAACAAAAGGAATATATACACAGCAAGAAGTCAAATCATTATTATTTGCAGAAGACATGAGTCTCTACATAGAGTACCAAAAAACCCAGCAAAAGATTATGATAACCAAATTAAGAATATAAAATCAAGAAACAAAAATCAATAGCTTTCCTGTACACTAGTAATGAACTCGCTGAGAAAGAAATTATGAAAACAATATCATCCACAATAACAGCAAAAAAAAGAAAGAAAAAGAAAATAATTAAGCCCAGCATAGTAGCTCACATCTGTAATCCTAGCACTTAGAAGGCTGAGGCAGGAGGATCTCTGTGAGTTCAAGTTCTCATTAACATAGTGAGTTCAAGGCCAGCCTGGACTACATATCAACTGTCACTAAAAAACAAAAGAAAGAAAAGAAATAAACAAAGCAAAAGGGAAATGGAAAGACAGCTCTGTTCTTGCATAGGCAGAACAAATATAGTCAAAATAACCAGGTTTCTAAAATTGATGTACAGACTTAATGCAATCCCAATAAAAATTCCAATGTTCTCAACAGAACTGGAACAAACAATGCTAAAATTTATATGGAACCAGAAGAGACCCAGAATAGCAAAAGCAATGCTGGGTAACAAGAGAAAAGCAGAAAGCATCACAGTCTCATACCTAAAGTTATCTTACAGGGTTACAGTACTAAAAACAGCATAGCACTGGCACAAAAATAGACATGCGGATCAATGGAACAGAATAGAGGACACAGAAATAATCACAAGCACATTCAACTATTTGATCTTTGATGAAAGAGCCAAAAAACATACTGGAGGAAAGGCAGCTTCTTTAGTAAATGGTACTGGGAAAACTGGTTATCTACATGCAGAAGAGTGACTCTCAACCCATAACTTTCACCATATACCAAAATATATCAAAAACTAAATGCTGAAGCATAAACCCTTAAAACTTTCTGGAAGATAAAATAAATAAGACTCACGAAGTTTTAGATGTAGGCAAGGACTTTCTGAACAGAAATCTGGTTGTGCAGAAAATAGTACCAAGAATCAATAAGTGGGATTATGTCAAATTTCAAAGCTTCTGTACAACGAAGGAAATAGTCAACAGAGTGAAAGAAAAACCTACAGAATGGAAAAAGTATCTTTTGCCAGCTATTCCTTGCACAGAGGACTAATATCTATCACATAGAACTAAAAGTATAGACCCTTCTCCCAAAAATAAAAGACCCAATCAAAAGATGGGCAAGTGAAATGAATAGACACTTCACAGAAAAAGTACAGATGGCCAATAGATACATGAATAAATGCTCAACATCACTGGTCATTAGAGAAATGCAAATTAAAAGAACACTGTTATTCCATCTACCCAGAAAGAATGACCATCAACAAGAAATCAAATAATAAGCAGCGGTGAGGCTGGGGGGATAAAGGAATCCTACAGAGTTGGTGGGAATATTAACTAGAACAACCACTATGGAAATCAATAAACAGATTCCTTTAAAAACTGGAAACAGAAATTCCATTTGACCCAGCTATTTCCCTTCAAGGTTTCTTCATGAAAAAGCTAAAGTTATCATATTATAGTGACACATACATACCAATGTTTATAGCAGCATGATTTATAATAGCTAAATCTTTGAAGCAGCCTATATGTCTATCAGCACTTGAAGAAAAAGAAAATGTGTTATTTACACATGATGGAGTGCTACTCTATCATAAAGATAAACTAGAGTAATACATAGAAAAATGGATGCATCTTGAGACCACAATGTTAAGTGAAATAAACAGACACATAAGCTTAAATGTTACAATTCTCTCAGATGAAAAACTCACAGTATAAAAAAGAGTAAATAAAATAGATAATAGAAAGTAGAAAGAGGGATAAGGGGATCAACAGATGAAAAGGGAAGTAAGGCAGGGGAGGGGAAGGGTATGAAAAAAGTAATTAGATGCGCTATGTACCTTTACCATCTTTCAGACAAGGAATATAAACATTTTGCATTGCAAACATGTACAGAAAAAAGAAAGGAATCAAGAGATGGAGGAAGGGGAGCATTAAAATAGAATTAAAGAATTAAAATATAGTATGCATGTGTACCAGTTCCCCACAGTGAACATAAACATTACATACTACAGATATGCGCTAATAATAATTTTCTTAAAATTGCATTCTTCTGAAAGCTGTATGGGAGAATTTGTTTCTTACCTTTTCTGTCTTCTAATGGCTTCAAAAATTTCTTTCTTTATGACTGGAACACTCCAGTCACTGCTTCTGTCATTAAATCTCCCTCTCTTTCTCTGGCTGTTCTACTTCTCTTTCACTTATGAAGAATACATGTGATTACACTGAGCCCACCTCAATCTTTTTGCATGAATAATATAAGCCCTTTGCATAGTGACCCTGAACTTAACCACAGCTACAAAGTCTGCTTAAAGCTATGAAGATGCAACAAAGATTTGATTTTTCCTATGCCAAATAAGTAACTAGACAATTAAGGGGTGGAAGTGAAACAGCTGTTTTCATTCATTGGCTTGGTGCACAGCAAGATTCTGATCTCCGAGAGAAGGAAAATGAGAGAAGATTCCTAAAATCATGTTCAGTTTTTATCTAATGGAATATTGCAGGCCATAGAGAAGAGTGGACATTCCATGCAGTGCATAACAGATCTTACTTAGTAAAAAGACAAATGTAAGACTTCAGGAAGACTAAAGCAATTGCAGGTTGTAGAGAAAAGTTCTGAGAGTAGGGATGTATGCAAAAAAATAAAAAAAGCATCAGAAACATGCTCCCAATTCTTAACCGAGTAAAGTAGACCATTGACTTAAGGTCTCAATTCCTTCAGAAGGGCTGCTTATAACTCAAGTTGGCTGTACATCAAGACTATTTTTCCCATAAGAAACAACAGAAATACCCATAAAGTGTTCCAAACTTTCTGAAGCACTTCTTAACTAACATTTTGATAATGAAAAAGGTTTTATAGTGTGCATAATTTATCAGAAACACAAAAGATTTCCTAGTGTACCACCAAAAAGTTATAAAATGTGCTTAGTTTACCAAAAACAATAATTTCATACTGTACTTACCATTCTTTGGCTTGCAGGAAGGGAGAACGATATGGAAGGTAGTTATCATTTGGAAAGAGAGTCCCCTTCCATAAGAAGAACATCAGGACTCCGGCTCTCTGGGGTCCTTCCTCTCCTTGGGAGGGTCTGTAGCACACTTCGAACTTCCTTTTAGCTCACTAAGTCTCAACTTTTACAGAACTAAAAACTGGCCTAAGGTTGTCTATTTCTGTCTTTTCTTTAACACTATTTTGTAGTATGACATGACATTGGCATCAAGCAAGTAAATACAATGATTAGCATTTTCTCTGGTTAGATCTTCTTTACAAATGTTTGTAGGTAGCTCTGTCCATTTTTCCAGGATTTCCTTATTTCAGAACTTTGTTGCACTGATTATTGAGACTCCCCCTCCTCTTCAGAAAGCTCCTCAGCTACCATTCTCTGTTGCTCAGCCAGAAGTAGTTAATGTTTTTCTGTAGACAGTTCCTGTAAGTGTTCCTATACCAGTTCCTCAACATCACTACTGTCTATCTTCAAGCCTATGGACTCTGTTATAGTGACAATATAATGACAAGGTTAATTTAAGGCTCAGGCTCCTCTATATAGTCTTCAAAACCTCTACCCTGTATAATTTTAGGCCACACTCTTTTCCAGGCAGATCTAAGTGTCTTTGGAGAGACATTGGCCCAGGATTTCTCAATAAACCCCACATAGGAAAGGATATTGTAATGTACCTTCCAGAACTCTTTAAGTATTAAATCTGTATCTGAGACCATCTGGATGCACTTCAGAAACAGTTCCTTGATGCATACTTTTGTAAAGTTAGCTATAACCTGCTGGTTGATAGGCTGAAGTAGAGGAGTAGTATTAGGTAGGAAGAACTTGACTGACAGCCATGGAAATTCTTCAGCCAATTTCTCTAAATCTCATGGATGAGCAGGAGCACTGTCCACAATGAGGAGAGCCTGGAGTGATAAACCTTTGTCCTCGAGGAAAAAGATGGCAGATGGATAGGTAGCATGGTAGAAAGCCTCTCTGAGAAAAACAACTCAGATGCTAGAATTCAACACTATGGAGAAGACCAGATGAAAGGAGAGGGACTCTCACAACCCAGGAAGAAACTGAGGAAAAAGAAAAAAGAAAAGAAAAGAAAAGCATAGGTGGAGGGCTGGAGTTGGTCCTGTGCTGTGTTGGGTGGAGAGCTGGAGATGGACATGCTCCCATCAACCTGGTCCCGTGCTGTACTGGGTGCATCTTGGAGTCAGGTGACTCACAATCCAGCTGAGGTCACAATCCTGCTGGGATTAGGGGTTGGTGAGCCAGAGACACTTGGCAGGAGGAGGTGCTGCAACAGGGAGCAAAACTGGCGAGACAGCTGCACTGACTTGTGAGTGCTGGGAACTGGGTCCCAAAAAAGGGGTAGATGGCTTGATGACATATTGGAGTTGGGCAGGACAGGCAACTGCAGCAGATCAGGTGGCTGCTCCCGGCCCAAAGTAGACTGGTGGGATCTGTTTGGGTTGGGCCATGCCCCTGGCCGTGACCCAATAGCCAGGGACAAAACTGTCCCGAACCTGTGACATCCACAGGGCACAGACTAATGTACTGAAGGCACTCACTGGTTGACTGGCTTAGAGGGGAGGGCCAGCCCACATCATTCCTGCGTGCACCTCACAGATCAATAGCAAACTGGAGAGGGCAGCAATCCCCTAGCCAGTACACTTCAGAAAAACTGTAACCATTATGGAAAAGACCTGAGACCTCCACCATACACCTGTCCGAAAGAAACCAGAAACATGACAAGACAAAGAAACAATAAAAATCCTCCAACCACTGACCCAGGGAAAATAAGTCCAGGAGAGGTAAATACAGAAGAGATCAAGGGCAGAAAACATGCAATATCAGACATGGCCTCAATGGAAATAAAGAAATACCTCTGTGACCTCATCAACAAATTGAAATCTGAAATTCTAACTCAGGTGAAGCAAGATATAAGAAGATTAATAAAAGAAATACTAAGCACCTCTCAAGAAGACACAAATGGAAGAATGGAGGAACCCAGAAAAAGGAGAGAAACCTTTGATGAAGAATATAAGCAAAATCTAAAATACATGAAACAGATCCAAAGAGAATACTAGGAAATTAAAAACTCCATGAAAAGCTGGCAGAATTTCTTGACTGAAACTAAAGACAGATTTTCAAAACTGAAAGATAGATTTGCAATGCATGATTGCAAAAGGAAAGATCTCCTAAAAATAACAAGGAACCAGGAAGTAACAATACAAAGGCTAGAAGACAACAAGAGGATCTATAACTTAAGAATAATAAATGTTAGCAAAGAAGCATGGGAAAATACAAATGAAATAAAAAGGCTATTCACAGAAATAATTAAGGGAAACTTCCCAAACACAGGTAAAGGAAATGATATTCAAATATAT
This sequence comes from Hydrochoerus hydrochaeris, assembly GCA_004027455.1. NCBI lineage: Eukaryota > Metazoa > Chordata > Mammalia > Rodentia > Hydrochaeridae > Hydrochoerus > Hydrochoerus hydrochaeris. The sequence goes on along the minus strand of PVLA01000518.1, from coordinate 185,601 downwards.
GAGGCATACAGAACTCTAGCCAGCTACAACCAAAACAGATCTATACCCAGACATATAATAATCAAGATTCCAGATATTCATCACAAGAACAGAATATTAAAAGTGGTCAGAGAAAAGAAACAGATCACATATAAAGGAAAACCCATCAAAATCACAACAGACTTCTGGACACAAACTATCAAATCAAGAAGAGCTTGGAGCAAAGTATTTCAAGCCCTGAAAGAAAATAACCTCCAACCCAGATTGATGTACCCTGCAAAACTATCGCTTAAAATTAATAGAGAAACAAGATGTTTCCATGACCAATAGGAACTGGGGGAGTTTGTGACCACCAATCCAACCCTACAAAAAATACTGAAGGGCATTCTAGAGAGAGAGAAAAGAAAATCACCAGGATTCCAGGAACAATGGCAGAAAGGCCTCAATAAATGGGGCAGGCAGTGGAATGAAGGAAAAAAGTAAACAATGACAGAAAAATAGCATAGCAGAGATGAGGCAGAGAAAATTGGCTATAGTTTGATTTTATTCTGTTCCAGTCTGTCTACTCATACTAGATTTGAAAGCACAGACAGCTACCCCAAAAATAGCAGGGTATACTATGGTAAATATCCTTAATTCCCTATTAACTTAAACTGAAGCCCTGTATTACATACACTGTCTTACTATCACTGATCTTATTTAAATCTGGTTTGTTAGATTGCTGTTTTGTCTTAACTGATTTTATTTGAATCTGATATGCTTAATAGCATCAAGTCTGAGAACAAGATTCAACAGGATACCCACTCTGGTTGGACTATTAACTGCTTTTGAAGTCATATCATGTCTCCAATGTTTTGTTTTTATTAATATTGCTATGTACTGCTCTGTCCAATTATACTATGCCCAATGATATACACAATTCTATTGAAAATAACAAGAGACATCATAGTAACTACTGTAGATCACCTAGTATTGTGGTTCTATATGACTTTTTCATTTTGTGTTTTTTCTAGGAATTTGCTTTGTTGTCTTGTTTTGATTTGTTCTTCCCTCTAATACAGAAAGGAAAGGTATACATGTAGAGATTCATACATGCGTAGAACTTCTAAATAGTTTACAAGAATTGAATATAGTTATTGTAAAAAAAAGAGAGGAAAAGAAAGTATTCTAAAGGATATAACTGCATGTATGTTTAAGTGTGTAAGATTGATAACCAAATTACTAAGTTTCTGTTGGATAAGTGAACAGAATTGGTTGCAGTCTCAGTTTAAATGTCTACTTTGTATGCTTTACTCATGTAACTTGAACAACTACTTCTAAGAGGAAAATATGTAACTTTCAACTAGTGATTTCTTACTGTTTTTTTGAAATTATGTATTATTTCTATACTCTTTTTGTTTTGTTTGTTTTTTCTTTCTTTCTTTAAATTAAAAAACAAAAAAAAACCTTTGTCCTCTAGATATTTCTTAACAATAATACAGATAGCCTTCCTGATCTACTAAAGAAAAAGTACTCATTTTTTGAGAAATCTCCACACTGATTTCCACAGTGGTTGTGCCAGTCTACACTCCCACCAACACTGGAAAAGAGTTCCTTTTTCCCCACAACCCCACCAACATTTGTTATTGGTTGATTTCTTGATGACAGCCATTCTTTCTGGAGTGAGATAGAATCTCAGTATTGTTTTAATTTATATTTCTTGAATGATCAGTGATGTTGCACATCTTCATGTATTTATTTGCCATTTGAATTTATTCATTTGAGAAGTGTGTGTTCATCTCAGATGCCCATTTTTGGACCTGGTATTTAAATTTTAGGGGGCCTGATGCTTTCCAGTTCTTCATAAGTCTAGATATAAGACCTTTGTCTGAGGGGTTGCTGGCTAAAATTCTTTCCTATTCTTTGGGTTTTCTTTTCACTCTATTGATTTCTTTTGAAGTGCAAAAACTTTTTAGTAAGATGAAAACCCAGTTGCTGATTCTTTCAAGTACTTCCTGGGTGGTTTTATTTTACTTATGAACTCTTTACCTACTTCTACATTTTCAAGATCTCTACCTACCTTGTCTTCCAGTAGACTTAGTGCTTCTGTTTTAATATTTAGACCTTTGATTCATTTTTTACTTTAGTTTAATGCATGATGGTAGACATGGGTCTTGTTACTCAGGGTTTTGTGATAGACCTCCACGTGACCCCTAGTCTATTCTTCATGACTTAATGTTTTCTGAACACTATAAAGGTCTCAGAGTAATAAACCAAAAAAGGCTTTATCTTGAGGTCATCACCTCACATTGGCACATAGCAATAAGTTTATCGTATCCTTCATAGGCTTGTGGGCCTAGAATTTTTTTGCTTTTTCAGTAATATATGTTCCCCTGGGCATTTCTTTCCAGAAAAGTCCAATTTCATGACAGTTAAAAATTCATTAAGAGCAAAAGCCATTTCTGTGTGTCATTGTTTCTAAGTGGTATATGTAATTTTCACCAGCTCTTTTATCAATACTGGCTGCTTCTTCATACCTAGTTACACTATGAATCCCAGTTTTCACTTTAAAATTGTGAAACTACTCCTTACTGACATTAAATGTTTTACCATTGTCACTCATTGATAGATCATCCTTTATGACATCTACATTTATAGCCCTATCTTTTTCACAAATTATAGCCTAAGATATGCTATAGTCTGCTATTTACCATTGGTTTATCCACACTAGCCTTTCTACCTTATCTAGCACTGTTGATCATCACTCAGTAATTTGAGTATCACATCTAGCAACACTATCTTCCTTCTAAAAATCTTTTCTGAGTAAGATTGTCAAGATGGTAGGATTTCAGTGTGGTGTACACCACTCACATATTTCTCCACAATTTTCCTCTTCTTTTCAGTAGTGATTACTTTCTTTATTTTCCTTTTGTTTCTTAGCTGCTTTTCTAGTTTTTTGGGGGGCATTTTGATTTTAGTAATCATAGCGATTATATGAAACAATTACTTAAATGACATCCACAAACATTTGCATTTGGGCTCCGACTAACACTTAGGTACACTTACATAATCTTTTCTGGCATTGTGAGTCTTTGTTTACAACTGCACAAGTGGCCAGAATTCAGATCATAACTCAAGACTTTGGTCATAAGTTAAACCTAACATTTCTGTTGTAACTCAGGTTGTTCATATGTGAGGCCAGTCGTAACTCAAGGGTCCACTGCAGTATTGAGATTTGTGTTCACAGATTGAAAATTAAGGAGACTATACAAGCAGTAGCTCAGGAACTATGGAGTGAATAGTTTACAAAGCTTACATATGCTGACAGGTATTCTATCTTTGAGCACACAAGATAAAGAATCTATATCATTCTAGAAATTGAGTAGAAAACCCAGAACAGAGATACTGTAAGAAGTTAAACTATCCCTAAAGTATTTGATACTCTACAATCACCTTAATAAAAGCTTTTAAATGTCTCCAGAAGATGAAAATGAATAGCAAAGTGAACACCACAAAGAGGCTAACACTCTTTAAAGAATGATGACCACATCCAAAGAGTTCAATAATATTCACAATATCTAGGATAAAACACAAATTTATTAGAAATACCAAGAAGAAAGAAAATAAGACCCATAACCAAAAAGCAGCTTTCAACAGAAAAACTAATAAATAATACATTATGAAAGACCTTAAAACAACTAGTTTAACTGCATGCAAATACTTACAACACATTATTATCACAAAGACATGAATGAAAGACATACAAATAAGCCAAAAGGAGTATCTCAAAAGAAATCTCACACTATTTAAATGAAAAGTACTAGATATTCCAAAGAGAAGATTAGTGAAATTGATAACCATCTCAGAAACTTACTTGTCACTGGAACAAAATATCAGACACAATTTAAAAGGGGAGAAAAGTATTTTGCCCCAATTTTTAGAGGATTCAAACCATCCATAGTCAGATGGCTCCAAGGTAAAAACAGCATAAGGCCTGGGTGGTTGCTCACATCCTATTGGGCAGGAAGCGGAGAGAAGGGACTATCCTGGGAGGGAGATATACCCTTCCAGGTGACTTCCCTCTGACCAGGATCAATCTCCTAGCAGCACATTTAGCTATGGATTCGCCACAGTGAGTGTAGTGCCCGCATGATCCAATCACCTTCCAAAAGCTCCACGTTGAAAGCAGGAGATCTTTGCAGGACATTTTAGATCTACACCATAATAATGAAATAGAATTGTAATTCAAATCATTCAAATGAAACAGGAATGAACAACAAAAAGACTGAAAAGTGAATGTATCTCAATGATGCATGAAACAATAGCAAGTTGTCTAATATATGCACATTTGGAGTCCCACCCCAAAAAGAGGAGAAAGTGAAAGAATGAAAATTTTGGGGAAAAATGGCTAAAATTTTTCTGAGTTTGATGATACACAAAGCACAATGAATCCAAAAAATACCTAACAAAATAAAAACAAAAACCTATTTGTCTATGGCATATACTAATCCTTTATTTAATAAAAAGAAGAATGAGAAAAACAAAAAAAAATAAAAGCAAGCAAAAAAAAATGGAAGTAGGATAAGAAATATAGTTGATTTCTTGGTGAAAAGTCTGTGACCCAATGACGATGGAACATTTTTTAAAGTACTGAATCTTGGACAGAAAAGTAGTGAGAAAGAAAAGGAAAAGAAAGAAAGAAATATTGCATCAACCTGTAATTCTAAATCTAGAAAAAATCTTTCAAAAATAAATAAGGACATTTTTAGGTGAACAACAACAAAAAAAATGAAGTGATATAATACCACTACAAAATACAAAATGAAAAGTTTTAAAATAACATTTTTAAATCTAGAGAAACTACTAAAGACTAGATCAGCCAGGTCTAACTAAAAAGCTTTTAAAACAATAGTAGATATAACATTAAAAAAATCATGAAAATTTTGTTATCCAAAGAAGGTAGAAAATGAAGAAAAAGGGGGAAGAAAAAATAGACATGATAAATAATAGCAAGATGGTTGACTTTAACCCACTCTAATAGAAAATCACCTTGTAAGTGATGTGAAATATAGTAAGGCAAAGGTTTTCATAATAAATTTAAAAAGAAAGATTAACTATGTGCTGTCTTCAAGAAAGAAATCTTAAAGACACAAACTGAATAAAAGTAAAAGAATGGGAAATATGCCATGGCGATATTAGTCACATTAGTCAATATCAGCAAACAAGCATCTTACTGCTATTTCTTTCTTGTTGTTTTTTTTTTTTTTAAATAGGGTAATGTTGTACAACAATTCCTTAAACAAAATGAGTCTCACATACATGCATAATGACACCTTTCGACCAAGCCGATAGGACACAGGAGAAAAAAAAAAATCAAGCTTTGCATATTGTTTGGTAAGGAATTACAGCTAAGAGAGGCATTTTGATGAAATTCAAACAAAAGACCTTTGAATATTCAGCTGGGTCCCCTCTGAAAGGTTTGATGCTTTGTGTTTATGAAGCATGTGCAGTTTCAAGACTCCTCCTAAGCAACAGAAAGCTTGTCCAAAATGCACTAACCAAAAATTGGAAAGTACAGGCCAGGGATATTCTAAACAATGATTTCATACTTTGGGTTTATCCTAGGTTTCTCTGAGTTTCCAAGGCAACCATTTACTATAAAGACTTGGCATCTTTTGGGTTAAGTTATAGGACAAAACCCTATGAAATTAATGGAACAAAGTTCTTCTGAAGTCTCTAAATGTATTGAGCAGCCCAAGCCAAGGTTTGGTCTAGGAATCACATCTAGCTCCTTTGCTCTCCAGTTTCTCTGTGATTCCCTTTGGATGAAAAGACAAGAGAATGGCATGAGTTTCACTGAATCTTCCATTTCACCACTGGGGACTGGCTACTCTAAAAAGTAATGAAGGGAAAACTTTGCAAGTCCTGATATTATTTTTTATTAGGACATATTTTCATAATGTTTATGTGCATTCCTTGTGTGGAGATGGTGTGTGTACATAACCCAACTTAATTTCTTTTTTTACCCACTCTCCCTCCTTTCCCTTTCCACTCCCTCCATCTCTTGATCCCCTTTCACTTTGAGAAAGATCTATCTCCCTACTTCCTTTATCTAGCTTTTATTTTGCTCTTTATTTATAACTTGGGTTTCTTATAGAAGAGAAACCATGTACTATTTAAACTTGTCTGACTTGTTTCACTTAACATTATGGGTCCTGATATAAATATTTACTGTTCTATCAAAGATCATGTTGAGAAATTTAATCTGGGAATCTTTCTTGGGAACTCTGGGGTAAGCAGGATGGCCACCCAAAAAGTTACATATGTGGAAGTATATAGGCCTCTTGGAAAGGACAGAACTTTAGCAGAAATCTTGATAACATCCAGTCTACCTCCTTTCCTCATTCCTAAGTCACAAACGGAAGTTCTTGAACAAAGAAAGGCAGAGTAAATTATTGCCAGCTCCCAAAAGAGAGATCCCTCAGAAAGAAACTAGCTGTACACTATTGAGTTCTTCTCAGAATAGCAACAGGATTAAGAACACTAATTTGGTATTACAAATTGACACTGCACAATGACTCAGCGTTCTACTGAGCCTAGCAAGAACTCCTCAGTAGCAAGAGACATATACAGACATCATCTGCTTACAAACTTTTAGCAATATCTAGTTTCAAAATCAAAACAAAGTTATACCCCAAAGGAAAATACTGTAAACTCTGCCTGCCACCACAGCTGCTGTCATGGGTGATGTTTTATATTCAACAGTTCCCTGGTTTGTTAGTCTGCACTGTGATATTTCTATTTCTGTACAGGTGTTAGTGCACTTGCAATCCAAGCACTCTGGAAAGCTGAGGGAAAGGATCTCAAGATTGAGCCCAACCTGGACAGCTTAGCCATTTAGTGAGACCCTGTCTCAAAACAAAAAATAAAAAAGATCAGTGATGTAGCTCAGTGAAAGGTCCCTGGTTCAATCTCCAGTCTCCCCCACACCCAAACAACTTCGAAGGTGTTATTATAAAAGGTTATGATGGCAGTAGAAACAAAATTAAAAGTTAAAAAAATACCTGAAAGTGACAAGATGACAGATATTCATAGACTGCCTGGATGAGTCATTCATCAATAAATAGAAGAAATTTTGAGAGACAAAGAGCAAATTATGTAATTTGAAATATCTGGGCTTCAACAGCAATCAGCAAGATACAAAATGATTGTTGAAATAGTTATCACTAATATCAAAGTCTAGCCTATTTGCCTACTGTTAATTCAGGAGAGAGGTAGGAGAGCATTGGAGAATTTCATCACAACATAATTTCCATATGGGCAAAACTGCTTCACTTTTTTTAAAAAAAATTTCTAATGGAGCACATTTCAGCACAAAGAAAAATTACATGCCTGGTTTTAAAGTTCTTTACATGAAGGACTCAGGAACAAGCTGACCTTCAAACAGTCTTTCAAAACTCATCCTTTGTACAAATACAAGTATTTGGAATGGATTATAGCTATCCTCTGGTTCTCTAAGAAAGATGTTATAAATAGGGCTGTCTTTTTGCAGAGGGATGTCAGTTCCTAATTTGGATGAGAATAGCAGTAATTCTCAGCACAGTATTTGACTCCTGGTTTTAGAAATTGCAAGGCAGGGGGAACAGGTGGAAGAAAACTCTTGGAACGACAAAGTGATTTTAGAAAAGAACTTGAGCGGGGCTGGGGATTTAACTCAGTGGCAAAAGCACCTGCCTTGCAAGCATGCGGCCATGAGTTTGATCCCCGGTACCGATAAAAAATCAAAAAAAAAAAAAAAAGAACTTGAAAAGAAGGGCCTATGCAGTCTGTCTAACCCTATCCTTTGCCCGTGAAAGGATTTGTCCCAATTCCTTGGGAATTGGCAGAGGAGAAGTCCTAGAATTTCAATGAGTCCACCTTTAAAGGCAGATACAACTCAGTGAAAAAGGGTCTTTTCTTTTACATCCCCACAGAGTGAATAAGAGTTAAAATGCCCAATATTCTTGGCTTATTTAGGACCTCAAAAATACCTTTGTGAATTGAGTGATAAATGTTCACTGAAACTGGAAAAGAAGAACTTATTAAGTAGAGTCACTTTGCTTTCACTAAGCAGAAATCCTTTCAGAGAAGAAAAAAAGAAATATCTTTGTATTAGGCTTAGTGATTTTAGTTGGGAATGCAATTAGGGACCAATTTGAACTGAGTTACAGAATTAGCTAAGCTGATCTCCACAGAAAATAAAGACAAGGAGAATGATACATAAATGAACTGAGGAGAGGGAAGAATGATGAATGACTTAGGGACAGAAACTCATGGCAGCAGAAATTCCTGATTTCTGGGATTACCATATTACTGTAACAAGAAGGATATCCAATTTCAATTTTAGATTTTTGTATTGTCTGGCCCTGGTCCCCAACCATGAGTGGAAATTCTGCAGCCAATGCACTTTGGATAAGGATCAGGATTGTGCCCAATGGAATAAGAGGGTACGAGAAAGGAACAAGGTCAAAAGGCCATAATCCTCCCAGTAAATTCCTTTTAAACTCAGAGTCACAGTACTAAGACAAATTTCCAACATCACCACCCCAAGCACACACTCATCCATTCACCACCACCAGGACCACCATCAAGCACATAGAGATGTGTGAGAAAAGGCATCAGGTCTCACTATATATCTCACAGGGCTCATTACACTCAAACCTTAAGGGGCAAAGTAATCCTAGCAAATGGAAGTCTTCAATCCATCCAGGAACTAAAATCTAAACCTGCTTTTTAAACAGAGCTCTCATTGCCACACTAACCACAGCACAACCCCAAATTCTATGGTTTTTTTCATACATCTTAATAACTTCCAGAAAATTTTCTCAGAAATGGGAAGAAACTCTTAGAAGAAAAAAAAAATCAGGTATATTGCAGGAGTGGGGGCATCCATTTTTCTTGGAAAGAAATCCCTGGGCAGAAAAGTTATTGCTTTTTGTTCTTCTGGTATATCCTCTGTATATATAATTATATTTAGTTTTCATTTTCTATTATGGGCATAGGATATAGAAGTTTTTAGCTGTAACTGCTGATATTAGAGTTTGTTACAAATAAAACAACTTAAAGTAATAAAAAGTCAATGTAAGGGTATACTTGTGTCTCAGAAATATCAAAATACAAAGAATTTGCCATTGTTAGGAGCAAATTCTTCACCTAAAGGATGTTGTGATATACCTTCAGGGACTTATAATTTACTTTGTTTTTGGTTTTTGCTTAAGTTTTGATGGAACATAGAGTCTGATATTTTATCTAACAAACAGATTTAAACTAACAGATCTAGTGTCTTCTGAATTTTATTTCTTGACACATGACCAGATCATTTCCATGATCAAAATAAGTTGTTATATGTACACACCAGACATTGGATTGACAGATTTAGACACATGGGTCTACTTCTTCAGGTTTTTTCAAGACATCCTATAATTCCCAAGTCCCTCATAAACTGTGGCCAAGAACATTGTGTTTATTTCTACTTAATAACTACTGGCACATTGTTTTAGTCTATTTTATAAAGTAGCTTGCTTTTAACATTAAGTTAATTTCTAAAGAGCCAACACTTTGGATATTTTTAAATCAAATACAAATTGGGTATAACTGGGAAAACTTACTCTATGAAAACCCCAGTAAAACGATAGTAAAGAAATTTCTGTAATATAAATAGCTCTTAATTCATTTGTTCTAAAAATTTGCATGTAAACAGTGACATTTAGATACTTTATAAAGTGATGAGCTTTTAAAAAATTTTGTCACCAAATAACTATTAAACTACCTATGTTCTTTTGTTTCTTCAATCTAAAATTTTGGAGCAAATTTCAGCCACATTAGTGTTCTATTATCACATCCTTTCTTTACTGAATGACTTTCTAATTGGCTTAAATATAGAACAACTGTGTCACAAAAGAAAAATGTCCACTACCAATAAGCCCAGCACTCTGGACAATTAACATTAAGAACAAGGAAGAAAGGACTGAGAAAGACTGACTCCACCACACCCCTAGTATAGGATTAAATGTGTGCTAATCTGTCATTATATCAGTTTGTAAAAGCATTGTGCTGTTGCCTGGGCCTTCACACTGCATGGAACCAGTTCATATATAGTTCCCATTTGGGGTTTTGGGCAAAGTTCCATTGAGGTCTGGTCCAGGAAACTCCCTTGGGCTTTCAGGGTCATAAGTCCTACAAGTTTATGATGGTTTGATTCTGACTTCTGACTACACTGGGCAAGATTTTACATACCTGATGATAGCAAGTCTCACTCTGGGCCAAAAAGTTCTGCAATTCAATTGCTAGTAAGTCTTGCTAATTCCCCAAAGCCCAGCAAGGAAGCTGAGAAGAAGGATAAAATACATACAAAAATAGAATTGTTGCTAGGCATATGGAACCTAGCCTTCCAAAAGTGTTATAGGATTGACTAGAATATGTATGATTGTGATTTTTTATGTAGAGAATATGTCTTGTGAATTCTCTGCCACGTGGCATTTGATGATATCCCCTAAAATAATTTTGAAACTCTTGGGAATTGATGACTTACATCTTGAAAGTCATAACCTATAAGAAGGAGCCATAGGGCCAGCAAGAAGTCCTCAGGTCAGGTCAGCTTTTGACATCATGCTTCTATCTTCCAGTTTCTTGACCATTCTTATTCCTATAAGCCTAGTAGCACTTCCAATAAGATGAAAGTCTTTAAATTTTTAAAATTTATTTTCTAAAAGATATAATAAGTTGGGGCTTATCATTCTGGTTAATAATATCAACCTTATATTTGTTTTCTTTCCCAAATAAGGATGAAAAACACCAATAAATTCATTTATCTTTTTCTTTCATTTCTATTTTTTATGTTTCATATTATATTTGGGTCCAAACATCAACTCATAGCTTAGGAGAGACTCTTCTTACAAAACATGCTAAAAGTTCTCTGTTAAGAACATGCTATACTTCAACATACTGTTAAAAAAATATCACTTCTCCAACAATCTTTCTCCCAGCCTCAACCTGTGGTCATACTCATAAAACACTAAAGTATCCCACATTCATTTTAGAAAATAAAGTAAATGTAGGTTTCTAATCAATAAGGAGACATGTTCCAGTCACATCTACTGCAATATTTCACATAATGTCCTATAACATAGTCTACAAAGTATTGTTAGAACCATTCATCCAGGACCAGAATGAGTCCACAGACAGGCTGATGGCTGTTAAAAGAATTTTTGCATGTTTTCATTTTCAATAATTTTTCTCTATAAATGCTTTCAGCATTATTGTTAAATGTTTGAATATTTTTATTCACACCTGCTGTATTTGGTGATGGTATGTTTTAAAATCCTTTTCTGAGTAATTAAAAAGTAACTCGAATTTTATCAGACACTCACCTTCTGCTATGAGTTGTAAAAGATATCTAAGAATTGAAAAGTATGCCTACTGCCCTCAAGAAAGCCATAGTTAGGAGTGGGAAGGGCTAATACCATGAAGTAATACACTGCAACAAGGTGATATATAGCCAGGGTCAAGCTATACAGTTCACCTATGATCAAGAGTATAAAATCAATTCTAGCTCCTGTTACACTGTGAAATTCAGATAAAGTCTATGCAATGCCTCCACAGAAAGATATATATGTTTCTTATATACAACATGCTACATTGATTCAAAGGGAAGCAATTAATTTCTTAAAGTCAATTCATAAATTCCAAATAATGGATCCTTTTCCTAAAGAACTGTATATATTCAGAGGTGAGAGAGGAGATGAGTGAATTCAGGAAGATGTTATAGGTGGCTTAGGGAAGCCACTGGCATACAAAGGATAATTTACATATGGCATCTCATTTAATCTGCATAGCAACTCAGTAATAAAAGATTCTAATGTTATATATGAAGAAACGAAGATTTAGATGTTTCAGTAGATGGCTCAAGACATCTATGTGAAAAGAATATATTTCTGTATTTCATCTCATTGAAAATAAACAATCTTCCATAATGAGAATCAATATGTTCTCTACTGTATATACACAATCAGATAGAGACATTGGGTGTAGGGGCTGGTGAAAGAATTATTTTCTATTTCTCTAGGAAAATTAAATTAAATGAGGCCATTATGACCAAGGAACCCATCTGCATTTTATTACCAATTAAATTATCTGAGGACTAAGAACATATAATAAAAATAGGTGTGAAGTTTTGTAAATCTTTTTTGTTGTTGTTTATTATATAATTGGCATGGTAGGACAAGATTACTGCCCCTATAACAGGAAAATACATTTTTGTTCATTTTCATGTGACTTACCCATATCTGCTTGTAGGCAGGGCATAACATCTCTGCTCCATGGATGTTGGGCATGGCCTTGTAAATTAATCATTTTGTCCATTGAACCATGACTGGAAGTGTCAGTGTGCCAACACTGAACAGAGGCTCAAAAGAAAAGTGCTTTCTTCCTACCCCCATGCAACTGGCTGTCCTCTTCCACAAGGACAGCATGTGGTAGACTATGGCTGCACCATTTGGTAGAATGGAAAAGACAGATATGAACACAACCTATAGCCCAGAGGCAATTCTGACTGAACCCAGTCATGCTAACAGAACTGTATTTAACTTATTTAAATACAAGCAAGAAATAGTGTATTTTGTGGTCAGTTATTGATATTTTGATGTTTGTTTTTAGCACAGAAAATTCTCACTTAAGACAGTTCATCAAGCACAGCCTCAAAATTTTTAGACCAATCAAGAGCCCAAAGCATCACCAAAGAACTCAAATGACATCAGGAAAATTAGGAACAAGATTTTTGCCCTGATATTTTCCATCTTGTCAGCATGTGGTTCAGCTTCTATAACAATGGTGGGAAGCTATATGCCATGTGAAAACTTTGCTCTTGTTTGAGACGGTAGCCATCAGAAACACACTTAAGGTTTTGATTTGATTGCTGATCTTCCTTTCTCTTTTTTTTTCTTTTTAAATTTTTATTTTTACAGTAGTAAAATACCACAGAACAAGATGGAACAAAGCCAATTGAGACAGTGTAGTGAAACTGGTACAGAACTTCACAGCAGGTTACCAGGATAACAGTAGTAGGTACCAATGCATATCTCATTTTCTTCACAATAGTTGTTCTTTCAATCAGGTATAGCAAATCAAAGGAAATACAAAACATTACAGAACTTATCAAAACAGAATATTCAATACAGCAATACCATTAATCAGAACAAAGCAAAACAGTGATAAAAATATTTGCCTTCAAAGAGATGGTAGAAGGAAATCCCCCTTATTTGCTATATTGCATAGCAACCTGGCAAGAGATGCTCAGATCTCTGGCTCCACCTTGCTAAAGGGGGAGGGTGTGTGGATGTTTGAATCTTAGCCTGAGCAACGGTAAGCTCACAGCCGCTCACCAGGGAGGCGAGCTGGTTGTTTGGTTTCCCAGCGCTCTAAGTTCCAACATGGCGTGGATCTCACGAGAGCTGATGATTCTCACCCTGGGGTGGCTGCGGCTTGCCGGGCCACAGTCACTGACCCTAACTCTAACCGATCTTCCTTTCTCTTCCCCAACCTCAATATGGAGAAGGGAAGTAAGAGGGATATAAAACAGAAAAATAGAATAAAATGAACTTGCTCACCAAGTTGACAACCAGGCTTAATAACTGGGAGTATGTTGGTTGTACTTTTAGAATTTTTATACACATATGGAAACAAATATTCACATTTACTCCCTCCTACAAATAATTTCTCTAAGAACCTCATTTCAGTTATTGGCTACACAATTTCAAGGTCAATCCTGACAAGGTCTGATTGGTATTATCACTATGTATTTCTCTACTACATAACTCTCTACTTAGAGTTATATAGATGATGGAGCATCAGTGAGCAGACAGACTGCTTTAACATCTTACCAGAATAGCCACAACACCTAATTATATTAAGGCATTTAAAATCAATATATGGCTTCAGAAAAAAGCCTTTTAAAGATATTTAATTTTTTTATTTGTTCTTGATTCACAGCCATACTGCTCATACTGCTCTCTACTAAAACCTGATCACCAGGCTCAGGCTTCAAGTTCTGGTAAGAAAGATGAAGGACAGCAAGAGAGGACACATACCTTTCATTTCACCCAACCAAACTCATCCTGAAGCTCTGCCATGAAATCAATATACAGGGAAGTCCTTCAAACTGAATCTAGACTGACACATTGTTAAATCTGGGTTTTGTAAAGCAAACTGCTAGGACTCTGCAGTTTTGGCTGCAGGACTTTGTAGGGTTTCAGCAGCTCAAATGTTGGAGCCCAAGACCTGTTCCAGTGCCAAACATTTGTCCACACGCTGGTCCCTTGCAGCAAAGACTCGGCCCTATGAACATCCCTTTGACTAGAGAAAGGTCCTTCTCCCATTCTGCATGTGGGAAGTGTCCCCTGGTAATGAAGTCATAGTGGGCTGAATGCATAGGCTTGAAATGAACAGCAACACCAATCCTCAAGAGAGGCAGGGGAATTGGTCAGCATCCCACAGTAACTGACCCCTGAACAGGGAAAATACAGTCTGCTCTTAGGGTTGCAAAGCTTTTTCATTCAGGTGTTTCCAAGCTCTGCCATTACATCATTATAATTTACAGAATCCCTCTACATACAGTAAATGGGTTAAAAGATTAGATGGTTTCATCAATATAGTCTTTCTGTCAATGCAGACTCTGGAGACAATGAGGAACCTTGTTTCATGAAATTTATTCCTCATTAGATGTCTCTGTGCCTTACAGAACCAGTCCCAGCTGAATAGGCCTCTTTCTTGTCATGTACATGATGTGTTATCTACAAGGATTATCAACATAACCATATTCTGAAATAAAAGGCTTTCTACTTTTAAGCAATAAAGGCTGGGACAAAGTTGGATTTAGAATGCCATCTGGCTTAGAGTCCCCTACTCAGTCCCCAACAATCTAATAAAACACATATAAAGAAACACAAAAATGAAAACTTTTACAACCAAACCTGGAACTGAATAACTTGCTTTGAATGAAGGGTTGATTTCTATTAACTATAATATTGGAAAAATGGTAATAAAGTTACAACCACGCTTCTTTGTGCTATAACCACTGGAAATAGAGCTAGCATCCCACCACCACCACACCAAAAATGAATAGGACGGAAGTAAAAAGTCTCTGACTCCACTTCCATAAGGTGATACAGTTTGGGGAAGACTGCAGTCTTCCTGTCCTCTTTCCTGCTCTGTCTATTTTTTGTGATTCTATGTGTAGTCAAAGACCAGAACTTACTGGTCTAGTAGACATACTTAAGATTTCTGAGCCTCGAGTATGAGAAAAGGATTTAGATGCTTTGCACATTAAGACATTCTTCTGCTGCTTATTTGAAGAATAAAATCAAAGACAAAAAACAAACTTTTTATTTGAAAACCTCTGTATCTTTCCTTCCATTAAAAATAAGAAATAAGGGAGGGGAAGAGAATGTTAGATATATTAAAATTTATATTAGAATATCAGAACAAAAATGAGAACTCTAACACTAATGATTTTCAGGATGAACTAAAATCTAATGATGATACATAATATTTCCAGAAAGAAATTTTAGAAAACTACCTCTTACTTTCAGCAAGAAGATGCAGAAGAGTAAAACCTTCATGATAAGCAGTGAAAATGATAAAACAACAAATAAAAGAAAACGAATGATTAGGTAAAATGAGACTGTCAAGAAACTAAACAATGGATGGCAGAATTTCAATCTCTAGTATAGACAAAGAAAATTTGATGCTATCCAAAAATTAAATTAGTTGAAAACAGTATCTTGTACCAAGTGTTCAATGAAGATGTCTAAAATTTAAAATACCAACTATGCTCCAACCCCTTCAGAACTGTGAGATTGCTCATTGTAGCTGCATGGCAGAAAAATGAACTTTTCAGTAACTTCTGAGTTTGCTCTTTCCTCCTGGTGAATTTGATATAAATAGTTTAAAGGAAGAGAAGGTTAAGTAAACAATGTTAAGTTAAAACTTCCTATGTAAACAGGTTGCCTAAATTTGACACATACTTCTCTAAGGAGTGTGTCTCAGGTCCCCTAAAACCAGGGCTTGTGCCTTTCCTCAGGGTCAGGTGTGACAGAGTGTGTGCTGCCATGAGGGCTTATTTTGAAGACAGGCAGCATACTTTTATCGAGGATGGATAGCTGACCACCTTACAGTTCCTTTTGGCCTATAACGTGGGTAGGGCCAAAACAGTGTTTCACACATTAATTGTTCAATAGGAAGAAAAAAGCAAAAACCTTTCTAGATATCCATGAACATCTGGAGAGTCAGCTAGCACAAGCAAGCTGGAAAGCTACATTTCCTATGCTGTTAAGTACCTAAATTTACTGCCTTGTTTCATATTAGATATGATTTATTCTGAATTCCTTATTATGCATCTATCTCCCACAAATCAAATCATAATACAGTACACACTTAATTGGGATCAAAATCCTTCCAAACATTTTTGGTGCTTGCTAGCTTCCTCTTTATGTGAGGTTAATCAAAAGACAGTGATGGAAATCTCCACCATCAGCCATCTAAAAGGAAAC
Source organism: Hydrochoerus hydrochaeris (assembly GCA_004027455.1). Taxonomy (NCBI): domain Eukaryota; kingdom Metazoa; phylum Chordata; class Mammalia; order Rodentia; family Hydrochaeridae; genus Hydrochoerus; species Hydrochoerus hydrochaeris. Next base: position 169,060 of record PVLA01000518.1, on the reverse strand, counting down.
AGATGAAGTGGTAAAACAATAGCACCCTGGTTTTAGGACCATAAGAAATATCATCAATCAGGCCACTCACAGGCTAACTACATCTCCAGCAGTGAGGCTGTCAGGCCTAATGATCTTAGTAGGCCTAGATTAGAGCAAAGAGTCAAGAGCATGTGTCTCTAGAGAGCCACAGCACTGATTCACTGGTTGGTTTTCTTCCTCTTCAACTAAACTCCATAACATGCACGACCAGGAAGCTGGATCTGGTAGGGTGGCCTTTTTGGCCATCCTGCCTGCAGTAGAGAGGATCCAGATTGGTGGATAGATGGTAGTCAAGTGAATATGTGTGTGGTAAAGTAGAAGTAAAAATAAGGACAAGGCAGGATACTCTAAAGAATCTTCTGGAGTGCAAGTTTGGTGGTAATATATTTCCTTAGTGTTTTTTTTATCATAGAGCTACCTTAATTCTCCATCAGTTTTGAAAGAGTTTTGCAGGATATATCAGCCTGGGCTGGAACATGCTTTCTCTAGGGCTTGAAACACTTCACTCCAAAAATCTTGTCTTTAGGTTTTTGGTGAGTAGTCGGCTGCAATTCTAAAGGGTTTATCCTTATAAGTGATCTGTAGCTTTTCTCAAAAAGTTTTTAAAATTCTGCTCTTATATTGGACTTCTGGGGTTTTGACTGTGATATATCTTGCAGAAATTTTTTTCTGATCATGGCTATCTGGCTTATATATACCTCATTTATGTGTGTTAAATTCTATTTTCTTATTTAGAAAGTTTTCTGCCATAATTTTTGTAAATGGGATTTTGAATGCCATTTATGATGTGGATTTTTCACTAATTCCAGTTAATCTTAGATTAGTCTTCTATGCATCATCTAGATGTTGGGTCCATTTTCATGTTTGTTGTTGTTGTTGTTTTTAAGATATCTCTCATTAACTGGTCAAATAGAAAAGCCTCATATTATAGTTATGACAGACTATTATGAAACTGGTCATTTCTTTTTTTAAAAATTATTTTATTTTAAAGAAAGAAAAGTAAAAATAAAAATGATAGTTTCAAAACAGAATAATAAGAAATTGACAATGGTTATTTAACATAATTATACTACTAATTTCTTTTAGTTCATTGGAAAATAGCAGTTTGTGCTTATATTAACTGATAAATTTGGTATGCCTATATTTTGAAATCTGAACAAATACTTTGAACACAGTAAAACTAGTCATTTCTGCTGCCTATACTTTCAATAGAAAATTTAATCTCTTGAATTTCTCTTTGGAAACTTTTTAAGGACTTTAAATGTTTTTTATAGTCAGCATTCATGTTTTTTTGGTATAGTTTTGATTAGCTTCGCTAATTTTTCTTTTTCTATAGACTTGCTGATTGCTTTGTACATCAGGTATGTATCTGTCTAAACACATCTTGAAACTCGCCAAGAAACTTAGTGATCTCTTTTTTTCCCTCCTCTGTTTTCCTTTCAAATAATCTTGTTGTGTGGCTTTTGATTTTCTCTCCATTGTACTCCATGGATTAGTTTTAGGGGAGCTGAAAGTTTTTGGAAGAATTTTGTTGCCTTGTCTTCTCATGTTTCTACATTTTTGTTAATTTTTGTTGTTTGTTTGTGCAGGTTGATTTCAGTGGAAGGCCTTGTTGCTGGTATACAGACATCTTTAGTTAATGACTGATTTTCAGTGATGCACTCTAGGCATGACTATTTACAGGTCTTTGCCTTTCTCTTAGGAACCAAATACCTCCATGTATTTGAGTGGCAAGCCTGTACCATATTTGGCTGAGTTAGCAAGTTCTCCAGGAGAGGGCTTCAGTATAGTTAATGGCAGAAAGCCAATTCAGATATTGGCATGCAGTCAAACTGATTAATAGCAAAGATTAATGTGTCAGCAAGGCTATAGTAATAAAATCTCTAACAATAATAGCATCAAAAGCAAAGTGGATATTGATATACTGTAAAAACCAATAATGTACCACCTTTGACCATGGAAAAGAGATCTGTAATAATAATGTAAATGTTAAGAAAAACCAAATATTGACCTATAGTAAATATCTACTAAACAGAACACCTTTATTTCCCATAATAATAGAACAGCATGCATCAGTAATAGCATAGAATTTAATATCTAAAATTTATAAATCTTAATGGTTATATTAATAAAGATAAGGTGGGGAACTAGAGAATGAAGAAAGTAAAATTTGAAAAATTATAAATGGGAGATTGGATGGAGGAGAGAAAAGTGAAATGGAGGATCCCAGTGAGGAGTAAAAGGAAATTAATAATATTAGACAAGAGTAACAGAAAAGAACAAAGATGAAAAACCAAAGCAAATTAAAGGACAAAAACAGAAATGTGAAAATATTTTAAGGAGAGAAGGAAATAAAAGAGAAAAATCCCCAAATACACATGAAAGAAAAAGAAAGAAAATTTTTGAAAAAGAAAGGTTAAGAAAAGGAAAATAAAGAAAAAATTGAGTCAAAAAATTCTTCTGTGTTTTTGAATGAATGGTTTCTTTCCAGAACTGCAGTCTTGGAATCCAGCTAGTCAGTATTTCCCTCACTTAGCTTTATATTTGAGTTTGGGAGGTGCCCTCTTTTCTCCAGAGAAACCTCTCTCTGTTTACCCCAGACTATAACAACTGTCTAAACCATGTTATGTCCTTGTTTGCTTCCATAGATGGGAAGAGCAATCAACCCTTTGGTCGCTGCTGTATACAGGCCTTGGGTAGGAGTTAGGCAGACAATTGCTCTTAATGCCGAGACTTTCAGATTCAGTCTCCTCTAGAAGCCACACTTACTGGGCCTGTTTTCTTACTAGAGAGACCAGGGCTAAAGTCCTTCCCAACCTAAGTTTAATCTTATTGGGGAGTCTATGTCTAGCCCTCACTATCTCTGTGGCTGTCTCCCATGAGTATCTCTCACTCATCACTGTGAGAGGATAACTCTTGAAATACTGAAGTGGAGTTGTTCTATAGTTGCTCAGTGGCTCAGTCTTCCCAACACAGAGCCTGATTAAACTCTCTTCTGCAGTGTGGCAGGCGGTGTTCTGGGTTTCTTTTCCAAGTCTAGCAGGATAGCTTTGGTAAGAGTTACTTTTAGAGCACATTAAAAGCCACCTGATCAGATCTGTACTTTCTCCCTGGGTGTGCTTACCCTGGGCTTTGGTCGCATCCAAGATCAGATCGGTTGGTTTGTCAGTGCTTCTGCTGCCTTGTGCCAAGATGAAGCAAAATATACAGAAGACTACAGTTAGTTGGTAGATGGTCATGGTCACAGCACCAGTGGCTATTGCAGGTGCTGGTTAAATTTTTAAGGAGTGAAAATAACTAACAAATATGTTATATATTTGTTTGGGAGGTGCCCTCCTTTCTCCAGAGATACCTCTTTCTATTTACTCCAGACTATAACAACTGTCTAAACCATGTTATGTCCTTGTTCACTTCCATAGATGGGAAAAGCAATCAACCCTCTGGTCACTGATGTACATATATATAAAACCTCCCAACAGTTCATTGTCATTTTTATTATTGAACACATGCTATATGTCACCAGCTATGTATGGGAGTTAATCTTCATTGTCTTCACAATGAGATAAAGTCAGTTAGATTGCAAGGTGCTAACCTCATCAACAGATTAACCCATTGATAGATTCATGAGTTACCAAAAGCAGGGCCTAATTTAAGGAAGTAGTTTCTAGGGACATGGCTTTGAACAGTATATGTCTTTCCTTGCTCATTCAGCTTCCTGGCTTTCATGAGGTGAACAGCTTTCCTCTGTTGCACCCTCCCATTGTCATGTTTCTGCTTCACCAGAGGCCTAAAGGAATGGAGCCAGATGTCAGTAGACTAAAATATCTGACACTGAAAGCCAATATAAACCTCTCCTCCTTTAAATTGTGTATGTCAGATATTTTGTCCCAGCAATGGAAAGGTGAATAACACACTACGTTATGTGATCTGTGTATATTATTAACCCTCATACATTCCTATTCTTGGGTTACTTTGTTATAATAATTATTGTTAGAGTCATTTTGAGAATAACTCTATACTTTAAGAATTGACTTTATTTCATCTCTATCTTCTCAAATAAAATATAGTTGCCTGGAAATATTACTTATGTTGTGATAAGCTACACAACAATGATACCAAGAAATTACAAGATCTTTCAGAAACAATAAACTCAGTCATAATTAAGATGATGTTCTCTGTGTGACACAAAATTACATTTAAGAGAAAGTTATCTTAGATATACAGTAAAGTGATGTGTTTGGTTGAAGAGTCCAAGAAAACCTGACCAGGTCAGCATACATGCCTGAGAATTCTTACCTATCTCACAGGACAGGAGAGTGGAGAAATGCCCCAAATCCGTTGTACTCATGGACCTGAACACCAACCAGGAACTCCAATTATAGAAATGGAAGTCTGGTTCTTGGCAGAATCAGTACTCAAAGGGAAAAGTGAATTCAGTACTACCTCTGTCATCACTTAGGTCATCCTACATAGTCACAACCTACAGTTCAATGATGTGATGAAGGGAATACTGAAAGGCAATGTCACAATCTGATCAGCATCAGCTAGGTACAGCAGGATGGCCGTATAGGATCTGGAATTGCTTGCTTTCCCATGGCTATCTGTAAACTGTGATAGACTCTGACCCTTTTCCAGCATGTCCAGGCTCTAACTATTTATGAGGCCAAAAGCTGTCAACAATTCAAATATCATAGATATAGCAAAACAATCATCAGATGTGGTATGATTATTTTACATATGAGAAAATATTTTTAACATTTCTTCTCAAATTTGAATGCCCTTTAGTGACTGTGATAATTTTTTTTAATTCTGAAGGGAATAAAACTGAAAGAAATAAAACAGAATAGAGTCAACTGAAATAAAATAATGAACGTGATACAAGATTTCAAAACAAGACAAAAGTCAGTAATGGTTTTCATTGTTTTGATTGGTTTTATTCTATTCTGTTTTGTTTGATTATGTTTGATGGTACGGGCAGTTATTTTGAAGATAGCAAGAGACATTACGGTAGCCATTAGTGATTGTGCTATTTACACTGTACATAAATGAGCTCTTGAGTTTGAACAGGAATGTTTCTCTAAATCACTTCCTTATTTTCTGGTTTACAATCCATCCACAGCCAATCATGACAAATCATTTAAGGGACTAATAACCTGTCAATTGATTAGAATATTGGTGATAAAAGTGGATATTCCATATGACACACAAGTGAACTGACACAGTGATGTTCAGAAAAGACTTATTCGTGCATTGCCTTCATTCATGTTAAAACTTCTGATGGAGCTGGGCATGGACACAGGCAGAGACAGAAACAGAGGAAAGTGTGGCAAAAGCAGCGAAGCAGATGTATGACAAGCCACATAGGTAGTAAAGCACAAAACAGGCCAGCAGAGACTAGCATCATCCCTCTTGCTCACAAACTGGAACCCACAAGCATCCCCTCCACAGCCTCTCTCCTGTTGCCTGACATTCTGGGAGCAACTGCCCACCACTTTAACCAGCTAAATAAACACCAACACTGCTCTTAACTCCTCAGGCCAAATTTCCTCCTAGAGTGGTTTCTCTTCAACTTAGCCTCTTAACAGAAGTCCAGGTCACAGCAAGGGAAAACAGCCACATGCATATTAAGTGTGAGAGGTCAGTATTCAGAAGGAAAAAGAAAGGTCGGTGTAGCTAGAAGTGTAGCAAGTGTGGAAAGACAGGGCAGTTTAAAAAAACAACTCCATGCTAACAACTTCTCCATGCTAAAAATCAAACTTTGTTTATAGAGCAGGTGAGATTCTCCATGGCCTTGGACAGAATTTCAAAAGACATATTTGACATTAAGTAAAGGTAGCAGAAAAAATCATGAATGCAAAATCTTTCTGCTACCTAAAAAAAAAAAGCATTGAAACTTAATGAAAAATCGACAACTAGAACAGTCAAAGGGGGAGGGGCATTAAACTGAGGACACAATAAAATGCCAGCAGAATTTTTTTAAAAAAGATTGCTATATAGCTTGCTATCTGCCTTACCCTTATAGAAAAACTACTAAAGAAAGATAAGTGACAAAAGTCTGTGTTTCTTATAAATAGTTTCCAGTTTCAACAAGCACAGCTTATAGGCAATATGGGCCAAGGAAATGACAAGAAAGTCTCGCATAGTAGAAGATCCAGTACATCAACCAATCTAAGCACAAAGCAGAAAAAACAATGCTGCTTGGGCTCTGAGCTGACTGGAGGAATGGCCCAAAATAATAGGGGGTGGTACATCTCTGAAGAAGTGGGACCTCTTACAGGGCATTTAATTGACTCAGAACAGAATTCTTGTCCTCTCATAATGATTGTATCCAGCCTCCAGGTAATGTAAAATAGTAGACATGATTGCACAAAATGTGAATGTATTTAATACCTTTTATATGTACACTTAACATGGTTAAAATTATAAATTTTGCAGTGCTTATTTTACCAGTAGTTTAAAAAACAAAATTTCAAACAATAAACAATTTGGATGATTTGGTTGTTTTTTAAAGTAAAGAATCAAATAAATGAAACAGAAAGAAACATTGAAAACTATAATTTTTTAAATGTTATGAAGTAAAAAAAATTAAAAATAGAAAATATTTTTTAAAAATTGATATATAACTATATAGAGACGTATGTTTGTTATTTTATTGAACTTCAAATAAACAAAGAGCTCATCATATATTCAGTCAAAAATATTACCAATAAAGAAAACAATATCAGTCTGGCCCCTGGATGTTTCGATAGCATTTAATTTATTTTTCTACTTCTTTTAACATTTTTGTCAAAACTCTATGGTAAAGAAATTATAATCCAAAAATATTTTATCTACCCAAGCTGGTAGAGATGGCTACAAGAAGGTATTGACAAATTTGAAAAACTTTCAAAACATAGCATCTGTTACGGTTTGTGTTTGGATGTCCCTACCCCAAGCCTTTTGTAGTCATGGGGGCTGCTGAATCTAGTGGTTGTGACTGGTTCATTGTCTAGCACTGGGATTGACAGTGTGAGTGCTGCATCTGACCAGGGGCAGGGAGCCAGCATACAATAGGGGAGGAAAGGAGGTGTGATTTTCCCATTTTTTGCCCTTTTTGCTCTTGTTGTCTGCAGCCACTACAAACAGCTACCCCTCAGGCATGTCACCCTGCTTTGGAGCCAGCTAAATATGGACTGAAACATCCAAAAACTATAAGGTAAATAAACCTTTCCTTCCTTCATTATGGGTGTCAGGTATTTTGTATTGACAGCCAGAGAAAAGTAATCAAGACAGCATCAACTATGAACTCTTCTGGAAAACCTACTTAATAATGAAATTTAGCTAATACACACATGAATCACAATAAACAAATCAAAAATGGAAAAACCATAGTAAAAGATTGTGCTTGACATTAAACTTATCTAAATATAAAACTAAGACAAAGTAAAGAAATTGCATTGATAGGACAGATTATAAATATATGAAGTTTAGGATTATCACTGCTTTTGATGGTTCAACAACAAACAATATCCTACCACATTATAATAATAAATATTTTTTAACTTGTTTATATAAGTGGAGCAGAGAATTAGTAGTAGTTTTAATTTCACTTCACTAAATCCATTCTAAAAGAATTACCCTTCTGATCAGCATGTACAGAGCTGGGCCAGACCTGGGCCCTTCCCGTGACCCCCACTGTCCTGGCCAACCACCTTGCAGGACCAGGAACTCCAGCCAGTGGTGCACACAGGGCCAGGCCAGAACTGGGACCCTCCCACTCCCCTGTTGTCCTGACTGCCCACCTCAGAACCCAGGAACTCCAGCCAGAAGTGATGCCCCCACAGTCCCAACACTGCCATCAGAGACTCCCCCACCTCCTGGATATAGTATTGCTATTGACCTTTGGATCTTACCCCTCCCCCCAGCACCTTGGACTGCAGTGGATTAACAGTGCTATATCAAGGGGAAACTCATTAACCCCTTATCCAAACAGAAGAACTCAGCAGGCATCAATCAGGAGCAAGTACAGGAGACATTAAAATAGAGGACTTCAAAAGTCACATACCGGAAATCTCTGAAAAGATAGCAGGTGAAATAAAAAAAAAGCATATCCATGAGGCTATAGAGGAAATCAAAATAGAGGTAATCTCTCATGTAAAGACAGAAATAACAACCTTAGTAAAGGAGTTGCTCAGCACAGGTAGAAAAGAAATAGAAGAAAAAGTACAGCAGCATGGAAAACTGATTGAAACCTTGAATGAACAATATAGAAAACAAGCAGAATCCATGAAACAAAGAGACATCCAAGAAACAAAAAATTCTATTCAAAGCTTGCAAAACCGTTTAAATCAAGCTGAGGATAGAATTTTGGGCCTTGAAGACAGGATCACAATTAGCGATCATGAAAGGATAAAATTTTTAAAAATAACAAAACAGCATGAAATGACAATCCAGCAGCTTAAACATGATGCCAAGAGAAACAATGTAAGACTAGTAGGCACCAGTGAAGATGCAAGAGTCAATGCAAATGACATAACTAAACTATTCACAGAAGTAATAGCAGAAAATTTCCCAAACATGGGGAAAAATTCTGATATGCAGATAAGTGAAGCATCTAGAATGCCAAATAGTCACAATCAACATAAATTTACACCCAGACGTATAATAATTAAGATTCCAGACATACAGTATAAAAACAGAATACTAAAAGCTGTTAGAGAAAAGACACAACTCACCTATCTAGGAAAGTCCATTAGAATCATGACAGACTTTTCAGCACAAACCCTCAAGTCAAGATGAGCTTGGAGTGAGGTATTTCAAGCCCTGAAAAAAAACAGACTGATGTACCCAGCAAAACTTACTTTCAGATTTAATGGAGAAACAAAATACTTCCATGACAAAGAACAATTGAAGAAATTCACATCCACCAAACCAACCCTAGAAAGAGTACTGAAAGACATACTACACAAAGATAAAAATGACCACAATCCCCAGAACAACAACAGAAAGAAAGCACCAGGTAGGTCAAGCAATTAAACAAGAGGGAAAAGCAGAAAACAAACAACTGGAACATAACATGGCAAAGTCGAACCAGTACATATCAGTGATATCCATAAATGTAAATGGCCTCAATTCACCTATCAAAAGAAATAGGTTGACAGAATGGATCAAGAAATATGATCCCACAATATGCTGTATACAAGAAACACATCTGACCCAAAAGGAAACTCAGATTAAAAGTCAAAAGATGGAAAACAGTATTTCATGCAAAAGGAACCGAGAAAAAAGCAGAGGTAATTATTGTATTTGTAGACAATGTGAACTTCAAACCTAAAATGATTAAAAGAGATAAAGAAGGTCAGGTCACTACATATTCATTACTGGAAAATTCAAGAGGAAGAGCTAACAATTATAAATATATATGCGCCAAATACAAAAGCACCCATCTATATCAGACAAATACTAATGGACATGAAAAATGAAATACAAAAGAACAAAATTATAACAGGGAACCTTATCACCCTATCATCACAAAGAGATAGATCAACTAGACAAAAAGTCAGCAAATAAATAATAGAACTGAATCATAACTGTGAGCAAATGGACTTAGTAGATGTTTATAGGGTGTTCCACCCAACCACATTAGAATATACATTCTTCACAGCTGCACATGGGACATTCTCCAAAATATGCCATATATTATCCCATAAAACATTCTTAGTAAGTGTAAAGGGATTGAAATTATCACATGTGTAATATCTGACCATAGCTCACTGAAACTGGAAATTAATGGTAAAATAAATTTCAAAACCTGCATAAATACGTGGAAATTAAATAACAACCTTTTGAACAACCAGTGGGCTACAGATGAAATTAAAGAAGAAATAAAGCAATACCTATAATTCAATGAAAATGTAGACACAACATACTGTAATCTGTGGGATGCAATGAAAGTGGTCTTAAGAGGGAAATATACAGCAATACACTGTCATATCAAGGAAACAGAATGAGCACAAATAAACAACCTAATGCTCCATCTCAAGCTTCTAGAAAATGAGCAAGTTAAACCCAATGCTCATAGAAGAGAGGAAATTGTAAAGATTGGAGCAGAAATTAATGCAATTGAAACTAAAAAAACAATACAAAGAATTAAGGAATCAAAAAGTTGGGTTTTTGAGAGAATAAACAAAATTGACAAACCTCTAGCTGACCTTGTCAAGAAAAAGAAAGAAAAAATGCAAATTCAGGCAATAAGGACTGAAAAGAGGGAAATTACTACAGATCCCATGGAAATTTAAAAGATCATGAATACCTACTTTGAAGATCTCTACTCACATAGACTGGAAAACACAGAGGAAATGGACAAATTTCTAGAAACATATGAACTACCAAAGCTCAACCAAGAAGATACAGCAATTTTGAATAACACAATATCAGCTTTTGAAACTGAAAACATAATTAAAAACTTACCAACAAAGAAAAGCCCAGGTCTGGATGGATTCACAGCTGAATTCTACAAGAAATTTAGAGATTTGATGCTTATACTCCTTAAACTCTTCAATGAAATTGAGAAGAAAGCAATCCTCCCTAAATCATTCCTGGAGGCAAGTATTACTCTCATACCAAAACCAGAGAAAGATTCAACCAAAAAGGAGAACTATAAGCCAATCTCCCTAATGAATATTGATGCAAAGATTCTCAATAAAATACTGGCAAATAGAATGCAGCAAATCATCAAGAAGATTATACATCATGACCAAGTGGGGTTCATTCCAGGAATGCAGGGATGGTTTAACATACGCAAATCAATAAATGTAATACACCACATCAACAGAGCCAAAAACAAAAACCACATGGTCATCTCAATAGATGCAGAAAAAGCTTTCAATAAAGTCCAACACACATTCATGATAAAAGTCCTTCACAAACTCGGAATATGCAGTGTCTACCTCAATATCTTAAAGGCCATCTATGACAAACCAACAGCCAACATTATACTAAATGGACGAAAACTGAAGGCTTTCACTCTAAAATCAGGAACAAGACAAGGATGTCCATTATCAACACTCCTATTCAATATAGTTCTGGAAATATTAGCCAGGAAATCAGACAAAAGAGAGAAATAAAAGGAATAAAGATAGGAAAAGGAAGAAGTTAAATTATCACTATTTGCAGATGACATGATGCTCTATACAGAAAACTCAAAAAACTCCATTAAAAGACTACCAGAGGTAATAAGGTAATAAACAAATTCAGCAGTGTAGCTGGATAAAAAGTCAATGCTCAAAAATCAATGCCATTCCTGTACACAAACAAAAACTCAGTGAGAGACATTACAGCAATATTGCTTTTCATGATAGCATCTAAAAAATGAAATACTTAGGAATCAACCTAAATAAGAATGTAAAAAATCTATATGCTGAAAATTATACTACACTAAAAAAGGAGATTGAAGAGGATATTGGAAAATGGAAAGATATTCCTTGCTCTTGGCTAGAAAGAACCAACATTGTGAAAATGGCCATGCTCCCAAAACTGTTATACAGATTTAATGCAATCCCAATCAAAATACCATTAACATACCTTACAGATCTAGAGAAAACTCTTTTAAAATTCATTTAGAAGCAGAAGAAACCTAGAATAGCAAAGGCAATTCTGAGCAAAGGCAATAGGTAAGGCAGGAGGCATCTCAATTCCTGACTTGAAACTATACTACAAAGCTACAGTTATAAAATCAGCTTGCTACTGACAAAGAAATAATCCTCAAGATTAATGGAACAGGTTATCAGTTGCAAGCACAACTGCAAAACACTCAGCCACCTGATATTTGACAAAGGGGCTAAACATGTTCACTGGAAGAAGGATAGTCTTTTTAACAAATGGTGCTGGAAAAATTGGCTCTCCACATGCCGAAGACTGAAACTATACCCATGCCTAGCACCATGCACTAAGCTAAGGTCAAAATGGATCAAAGATCTAAATATTAAAACAAAAGCACTAAATCTACTGGAAGACAAGTTAAGTAGAAGTCTTGGAGACACAGGGGTAGGCAGAGAATTCATGAACCAAATACAAACCATACAGGAAACACTTCAAAGAATCAACAACTTGTATCTCATCTATTGAAAAGTTTCTGCACTTCAAAAAAAATCACCAATAGAATGAAAAGAAAACCCACAGAATGGGAAAGAACTTTAGCCTGCAACTCCTCAGACAAAGGACTTATAACCAGAACATATAAAGAACTGAAAAACATCAAGCCACCCAAATTCAAAGATCCTCTCCAAAAATGGGCATCTGAGATGAACACACAGTTCTCAGATGAAGATACACAAATGACAAATAAATATGTGAAGAAATATTTACCATCACTGGTCATTTGAGAAATGCAACTTAAAACAGCATTGTGATTTATCTCACTCTGGAAAGAATAGCTACCATCAAGAAATCAATTGATAACAAATGTTGGCAAGGCTATGGGGAAAAAGGAATACTGCTCCATTGTTGATGGGAGTGTAGACTTGTGCAGCCACTATGGACATCAGTATGGAGTGTTCTCAAAAGACTAGAATTAGAAGTTTCATTCAATCCAGCTATTCCCCTCCTGGGTATTTTCCCAGAAAAACTGAAAAGCTCATATCACAGTGATATATGTGCATCCATGTTCATAGCAGCACAATTTGTAATAGCTAAATCTTGGAAACAACCAAGATGCCCATCAACCACAGAGTGGATGAAAATGATGTGGCATTTTTATGCAACGGAATATTACTCAGGTATAAAAAAGGATGATCTTGAGGCTTCATAGGTAAATGGAGGCAACCTGAGACTATCCTCATAAATGAAATAAATAAGAATCATATTTATAAATGTAACATTATGTCTTTAATGTAAAAAGTAATAAGAACTGTAGGAGTAATAAAACCCAAAATGTATAATCACTACTATAAAAAAGAGAGGCAAGGAAAGTGCTCATAAATTACATATATGTTTAATTGTGTAGGATTGATAACCATATTACTAAGTTTTTGTTGGATCGTTGAACAGAACTGTTTGCACTCTCTCTGTTTGAATGTCCACTTTTTATGCTTTAATTTTGTAACTTGAACAACTATTTCTAAGATGACAATACGTAATTTATCAACTAGTGATTTCTTAGTGTTTATCTTTTTTGAAATTCTGTATTGTTGCTACCCTTTTTTCTGTTTTGATTTTTTTCCCTTTAAATAAAATTTTAAAAACAAAATAATAAAAATGTACCATTAAAGAAAAAAAAATAACCCTTTTTTAGATTATGGTATTTTCATTGAAGAAGGCTAAGCCAGTTGGTCCCAAGCCAAAGTATACATTCATATTAAAATCTTTTGCTTAGGGAAGGCAAACATAATTCCAAGCATAATTAATTGGTTAAAGTAGGTAATATTATCAAGTCTACAGTCATCGAGATTGGATTTTAAATTTGGGACTTGGGGAATTGGAGGTGGAAGAAGTAAAAAAAAAATTTATCTCATCTTTTCTATAGGGAATAAGTTTTATCTTTTATAGAATCAAAATTTATTGTTATAAAAAATGTAATGATTTCAGTATCTTACTATTTTTTGCCTTAACATTCATTGAATCTTATACCGTATAAGCTATTATTTTTTGTTATAAAGAAACAATTATGTGAAGTATAAAAATCCCTTTAATTTTACTACAGTATTATTCATCCTGTATCAAATATTAAATTTAAGTAATATTAGCTAAATCCTTTTTATTTAAATATAGTATATACTGTTGATTATATTTTAGGTTAAATTATCCCTTTGTCATTCTTAATCTGTGATTACCCACAGGGCTATGTTTACTACAAGGTTCACCAGCTGTTAACATGGGTGTGTCTGTCGGTTTTCCATCACTGCAAAAAGATACCTGAGATAACTGTTTTAAAAGAGCAGAAAAGTTTTATTTCAGCTCTTGGTGTCAGAAGTTTCATTCAGATCAGAATAAAACCCCTTGGGTTGCTTGGAACCTGAGACAGCATAGTACATGTTGGCAGGCTCATGTGGCAGAGGAGGCCTGTTCACCTCGAGGCAGCTGGAAAGTCAGACAGGAAAGTGCCAGGGTTCCAAATCCACTTAAAAGCCATGGCCCTAATGATCTAATTTCCTTCCAGTGAGGATCTGTCTCCTAAATGTTCTACCACCTCCCAGTGGCAGCAAGCTAAAGACCAAGCCCTTCACAATGGACTTTTGGGGGACATTTCACATCCAAATTACAGTGAGAAATTACCTCTAAATTATGGGCTTTGATTTGTTGATTTGCTGATACGATTTATTGCTCACTTCTTTTATTATTATCACTATTCATCATTGATTACTTTTACTTAAGTTGTTTTTGTGACAAAATGTCAAATATATATCATTTATTCCTCCAGAATTCTAAAAATATGTTTAAAATTTTTTTGTTTAATAAAATTTAATCTTTCTTAAATACCCATAATTTTTAGAAACTGTGCTCTCATGAAAAGGGAACATCTGTATACAGTGAGGGAGTGGAACATTAAATCATCAACTCATCTGTGTTGGTTGTCTGGCCATCACTGTGATGACATGATGTCTCCCCCAAATTCATGTATTGGAGCTTAATCACCAGTGTGATAGTGCCATCAGGGAGCTTTTAAAAGATGATTACATGATTAAGCAAGAGCCCCAGGGAAAGAGATCAAGACTTTATACAGGAGACTTCACATAGCATTGGCTCATTCTTGTGCTTCAACTCTTGTATGATATGAGGGCACCACAAAGTTCAATCTTGGAGTCACAACCCACAACACAAACTCAATTCTACCAAGTACCTTGATCTTAGACTTTCTGGTCTCAAGAATTATAAAAAGAAAATTCTATTTAAAAAAAAAAAACTCTGTTTCTTAAAAAATTCCACAGGTTTTGTAATTTAGTTTTAGCAGCACAAATGGGCCAAGACATTAGCCTTTACTCACATCAGCATGGCCCTGTGGTCTGGTGGCTTCTCCTCTTGTTCCACTCCTCATTTGAGGTGCACAGATGTCTATAAGTTTGACTGTGGCATCAGCTACTTAAGGCAGGAAGAAGAAATGCCCTGCCTGTATCTTCAAAACTCTCTCAGACTCTGCTCCAGGGACAGAAAAATCGGTAAGCCTTTAGAGAATCCCTAGCGAGCCCTACAGAGACACATAGCTAGCCAGGAATAATGTGAGGCCTGATCCCTATCTTGCTCTCAGCCCTGAGAACATCAGAAAACTTTAAATCTTGAGTACCAATTCTCTCTCTCTCTAGTTATATTCTTATCAAGGTGATGGTTTTGAGAGGATGGTTTTGAGAGGAAGGACATGACTTTGCTTCTTGAAGAAAAAAATATCAATAAAATTACCACATGAGCCTCCCAAATTATGCTCCTTCTCTCCTAAGGTACCTTCCTCAGAGGTACCTACATGATAACGTGCTTAGGTTTTTAGAAAACAAAGTCAAGAGTTTTAAATCCTATTTCTGGGGCTGTTTGCTCGTTGACTGAAAACAAGAAAAGGAAAGAAAGAAATGCCAAAAGGGAGGTAAGAGGAAGCCTACTGATGAACAACTTCAAATTATTGTTTTACCATATTGATTTCGAACTAAAAACTTCCATGAGCGCAATCTAGAAAACAGTATAACTGCCAGTTACAAGCTATCATTTTCGTTTTTTTGAAAGAAGATACAGTTGATGATGAACAGTTTAAAAAGGAGTGGTTTGCTGAAGGATTACTCTCAGTTTACTTCCAAAACAAAGAAAAATATATTTTGTCTTCCTTCCCAACAAGCTAAGTGCTCTGAAGACCAAGAGAATGCTGAGGAAGTGTATGAAATATTAAAGAGAGGAGTAAGCGGGATACCCACGCAGGCCAGGAGTGTTTATGTCTAGTGGGATACTACAACAAAACTCATTCAGAAAAAAGTCTAAATGAAGCCAAGCTAAGCAACAACAAAACAGCCAAAAGAAGGAAAGAAGAAAGGAAGAAAGAAAGAAGAAAGAAAAACAAATTAGTGTTAATAAAGAGGTAAGAATTTAAAAAGTCAATTAAAGATCTGAATTTAACTTGAAAAATCTCTCTTGATCAACAAATACATATTATTTTTAAAAAGTATATATTAATACAGGATAAATCAAATAATTTCCAGGTTTTCTTGAGGCTTAAATGTATATATGCATAATGCATATAAGTTACTCACTGATGGGCATAAAATTTTGAAAACACATTTGCTTTTCTACGGGTACACTATTCACAGGGTCATTAAAAATAAAGGCAATATCTATTCAAATAGAGCAGCACCCAAAATTACCTACAGAGAACTTGTGCCCCAAGAGACACATCTTCCAAAATATTCGGGATAATTTGTGTATTCCTGCAAAGAATCACTCCAGTATATCACTGTTTCCAAACACATAGTGTCATCAACATCACTGTTACTGTTAGTTCAAGAAACAAAAAATTCACACATAAATGAAGCTTACAAAATGTGGAAATCTAGAAATATCACCAAAGAGAAATTTCCCCAAAGTTAACTTTAAATGTTTGAAACAAAAGTCTTTGCTGAATTATTCTTTAAACTCTTCATATGCTCCATCTCATTCCAAAAGAATCTGATGCATATGATATTCACAATGTATGCAGTTGTGACATAAACATTGGCAACTTCCCATAGTACATAGGTCTCAATCTTTCTCTAATATTCATAACCAAGAGGTCAGGTTTCCAAAATATCTTAAGATCCACTATTTGTTATTATGGACTTCTGTTGTTCTCAGTGTATGGTAGTGTTTTATTGCTACAATTTATCTTACCACTGATTTTAGTAATTTTCTGAGCATCATTATCAAATAGTCAGTGGCTCAATTATGTATCAAGAATCAATTAGTTTAGAATGTCTTGGAAAAACTTATGCTTAGCAAATGCTTCTGTATCATTTCTAATTATTTTTTGTCAAGAATTTCCCATGAGTTCAGAGCTACACTTGCAATCTAAGTAACACCTTAGTTTCTCATTGGTCCTTAATTTCTCAATAACTTTTAGGCGAAAGCATCTTATCATCACTTTGGACCACTATTTACCTAAAGGAGTTCACACAGCAGCAAATTCTCACTTGCCTAACTTTTGTTTGAAATAGGAGGTACTATATTTTATTCAGTGAATTTTCACAAGAGTTACTTATATTTAATTTTTGTGCTGTTATAACTTGAATATGTTATTTGAATAACTCTAAAATTTATGTTGCAATTTAATTCCCAATGCCATAATACAAAAAGATGGAGTTTTTAGCAGGCAATAAGGCAGTAAGGGATGAAAAGAATTAGTACCCTTACAAAGGGCTTGAGGGAGCCCATTTTACACTTCGGCTCCTTCAGTGAGGACACAGAGTTCATCTCTTCCAGCATACACACCAGCAAGGTGTCATCTTGGAAGTGGAGATTGATTCCTTACCAAACACTGAATCTGATGGCACCTATTCTTGGATGTACTAGCCTCCAGAACTGTTAGAAATAAATGTCTATTATTTATAAATTAGCCTGTTTTATTTTATTATAACCACAGGGACAGATTAAGACAAGAACCATCTCTAAAAGGAGCTTTTTCCTTTCACAAACATTGCCATACACTTTTATGCTTTAAATTATTTTTCCATTCTAAATAAGCATACTGGAAGCATACTTATTTCAATGATTTTAGGAAATTTTAGAAAATTTAATCCTCAAAGTAAACACATTGGACAGAATATAAGAATATAGCTTAATAATTATATTGTTCATTTTTGTTGCTCTGAAAATATTCCAGTTTTTCTGGAGGCTCCAATGAAGATGCAATCTTTGGAGTTCATGTCAACATTTAGATAGTATTGGTACCTGGTTAAGAACAGTGATCTTTATGAAAAAAAAAACACCTTCTTGATTTTGCTTTTAAATGTCTTTGAAGCTAGCCTCTTGTGCTACAATTAATACACTTTGTTTCCATTTGAGAAGAGTTTCTATCCTATGCAATAGAATTCCAATATTTCCTAATCAATCCTAAATTGTTCACTGGCTTTATACATTACAAAAGAATGAGAGTACATTTCTTGGTACATAGCTCTCCAACCTCCTGAACATATTTTCTAATCAAATCCTCATGTTCTTCTCATAGATGTTCTTTATATCTGGGTGGGGACAATCTCCCCAAAGTTCAAGTCTGAGGTCACAGGCCTCTGTTTAAACCACAGGGACTCAGGGCCTGGCAGGAGTTGGGGGATGAGCGAAGTGAGCCACAGGCATTTAGGGAGTTGAGGCTGCCTTCTTGCCCCCATGAGTTTCATATTACATCTGATACTATAGGGAGTTTTTTAAAGAATGAACAATGTTAGTCCCCCACATATACATCAGCTGCTGAGAATTTGCCATGATTCTTGGTTGAGAATGAAAACATGGATCCACAAGTGTGTGTAACTAACAGTAAAAATTGGTTTTCCCAGAGGCTGGAAGAAGGAACACTATAATTGGGAACATTTCAAGGGTGTATAAGATGAGCATTCTATGCTGGAAAGCATTAAGCAGGAGTTTTTTTACAGTACGTGAAATTCAGCACGGTTTTTCTCATAAAGAAAGAAACTGTTACATCATTCTCCCTGGGGACAAATCATCCATTTCGGCAAAAAAGAGCCACACCATGGATGAGAGGCAACACTAGCTTCATCAACACAGAAGTCTTTTTTGAACAAGAAGGAGAAATACTTTGTTTTCAATAAAGTTAAGCTTTAAGATTTAATCTCTTGGGAGGCTACTTCTTAACTTGTTATTTGCATGACCTAAATAGCACTGAGTCTCACACTGTGGAAGAAACACTACCAAGTGCACATTCCTGATTCTCAAGGAGATATGGGACACTGACTCTGAAATAAAACAAGTGAACAGAGTTTCCTTCCCAGCTCAGATGTAAGAGAAAGGCTTGGTAATGATGTTGGAGCTATTTGTGAGCAGGTGGGAGCCAACCTCCCAATAGGAATGTTCCACATCATAGACCTCAGCATCGCACCTGGAACTAATAGCCTCCTTTTTGGCAAATTCAGTAACTAGGCCAAAGATTAAATAGACCTTGGAGACTGTGCAACCTCTTCCGTTTCTAAGTATCGTCAATCCCAGGGCAAAAAAGAGGAATGCTGGGGAGGTGGCCCAGAGAAAGGGCTGCCTCACAGGCCCCACACCTGCATCAGGAATACACTAAAAACATTTCAGTTTCCAGAGCACCAAAGCCAGATGCCCAAGCATTATGTGGATGAATTCTTTCAGGTTAATTTTCTTGCACTGCATACTAGAAACATTCACTTTTTAAAAATGTTTATTAAATATGTTTGCCATACTTAATGATTATATAATTTTTGTGGAGTTGGTACATGTGCATAACACACCTTAATTATTTTTTCACCACTTTCTTCCC
The DNA here is from genome assembly GCA_004027455.1 of Hydrochoerus hydrochaeris. Taxonomy (NCBI): domain Eukaryota; kingdom Metazoa; phylum Chordata; class Mammalia; order Rodentia; family Hydrochaeridae; genus Hydrochoerus; species Hydrochoerus hydrochaeris. The sequence goes on along the minus strand of PVLA01000518.1, from coordinate 149,604 downwards.
CTACCCCCCCACCCCTACCATCTCTTGATCCCCTTCCCATGTGCAAAAAATGTATTTCCCTGTTTCCTATCACCTATAAAAAGATAAACATTCACTTTTAAAGACATTTTAGGTACACAAACACAAAATAACACTTTCAACAACATTGTATATCCTGAAGAAATTTATATGTCAAATATTAAAAGTTTTATTAGAAAGATGGGTTATTTTTAAATAAACTTTGTTTTTCATTTTAAAAAGATTATTGGATTTCTTTCAAGTCATACAAATAAAATTAATTTATTTGTTAAAGTTACATTTATAGGCCAGAGGTTTAGCTCAGTGGCACAAACATCTGATGGCAAGCACAGTCATGAGTTTGATCCCTGGTACCAAATAAAGAAATAAATAAAATTACATTTACTTATCTTTTCAACCATTTATTCTGTGCTTACCATGTGCTAATCTCCCTTTGAGATTCTGAGCAAACAAAAAGATAGATGAGAAGACTTTGTCTACAGGGGCTCACAGGCTGATGGGCAAATGAGATTAATAAGCAGATAATTACAATAAAGTATTATAATTACATAATTAGTAAAAGCAAACATGGGGCCCTGTGTGAATACAGCAGAGAGTTTGGGTGGGAAGCAGGAAGAGCTGAGTATTTTGTTTGTCATGGAGTCTGTGAAGAGTGTTAGCTCAGAATGCCCCCTCAGTCCAAGCTGCTCAGCCTTTCTGGAATGCACTGCTTCATGGACCAAAGCAGTGGGGTTGGATGAGTAGAATTCTGGGTCCTGAAGAAATGTATTACAGGTGAGACTGCAGACTTCAGTGCAAGCCAGATTTTCAAGAGCTGGCTATGTCATGCAAAAGTGATTGAGTTTATCCAGGGAGAATGGGAAGACTCTGAAGTCACAAGTTAAGAAGTGCCTTTAGCAGTTTTGTGGGTTGGAAAAACCCTCTGGCTACAGCGGGAAGGATGAGGAACTGGAACTAAAATCAGAGAAAATTAGCAATGGAGTTGATGCTATAAGTTAATGAAATGATGTGGATTTAAAAGGGAAACAAAGGCAAAGAGACTAGGATGATATTCAGAGACACTAAAATAGGTAGCTAAGTGATACTGAATGCTGGAAAAAGGAAAAAGTTTAGAATGAACCCAGGTTTCTTTCTTTTTTAAACTAGTACATGGGTACAATACATAATGCTTACATTCTTCCAGTGGAATTGACACACATACATAACACATCTTAATTCCTTTTTTTTAATCCCTTTTCCCTCACTGCCCCCTCTAGCCTCCCATCTTTTGATTCCCTTCCCATTGAAGAACAATCTATCTCCTAAATCTAGATATGACTTAGCTCACAGAATGAAGTTTAAGATGTTACACTGGATTATCTCTTTTTATGGGAAATATTTCACTCACTCATCAGTTCACTAATTCAACAAATGTGTATTGAGTAAGGCTCATCTGAGGCAGATATAGCAATCAGGGAAGCATCAGAGTTTACATTTCAATAGACAGAGAAGGACAATAGATATGCTGATTAAAATGTTTCACAGGTGGTATTTGCTAAGAAGAGGATGGATAGCTAAGGGAGGGGGACTAGGAGTGATAGAAAGGTGCTCCACAATAAAAACTGCTAAGAAGCAGTAACATTGAGCAGAGATGTGTAGGAAAGGAAGGAAGGGGAAGAGAAGGAGCGTTCTTGACAGAGGAAGTTGTTTGTACAAAGGTTTTGAGGCTAGAACAAGGTGCTATTGGGAAGAATCATTACCGGCACAGAGGCAGCCATAACCAAGGCACACTCGCTCTTCCTCTGAAGGTATATTGTGTTCCATGACAAGGCTAATTGAAATAGAGCCTTGCTTTTCACTATCACAAGCAAGTGCTTCAAATCTGTCTGAAAAAAAATTGCCTGAGCCCAGTTAAAATAATTAATTTTAACTGAGATAGTCCCTTTGTCCTGGGTTTCTACAAAAGCAAATCAAAAGTCAACTTGCTGTCGTATTCTAGAGAAATGAAGCTTCAGTGTAACCAATCAGGAACTGCCAATTAACCTCTAACTAGAGACTTTCTACTGCAGTCATCCAAATAAAGCTATTCCTACACTTTAACCAACCAAATAATTTGTTTTTCTTGCTTCCTTATTTACTCTGTGAAAGCTGTCCCCATGCACCCCTTTGGAGGAACCCTGAGCCATTTTCAGTTGGGCATAGCCCTATTCATGAGCTCTTGCTTGCTCAAGTAAACTCTAAAATTATAGTGTCAAAGTTTATCCTTAAACATAGCTCAGGCAGTAAGACTATCATCTTGTTAGCTAGAAGAACTCTCAGTTCCTAGAAAGTGCAAGGTTATTCCCACCAGGAAGTAGAAAGGGTTTCCACATTCACTTCGTGTGCATTTCAGACAAAGAGAGGTCCCTAGAGCACAGAGAACATCCATGCAGCAGACTTCCCACATTGTAGAAAAAAGAAAGGGCAAGATCTGCCCACACAAGGAGTACTCTCCCTCATACCATGCTCAAGCTCACTTTCCACCAAAAAGTTGAGGAGGCTTGTGTCTAGAGGTTAGTTCCTAGGGAAGATGTATGAAGAAACACTAGTCTAGAGGGTTAGTAGATGCAAAAGGACCTTCTAGGAGTCTCTGTGTTCTTAGGAATGGGCAAGTTCACTCTAGGAAGAATGCAAATAGAAAAGAAAGCCACAGGAAAAACTGGGCAACAGCAGGAGTGAGGCAGACAACTTCATCAGAGAGGAGGAGAAATGGTCAGAAAATAGGAAGGCAAGAGAAGTCTCACCAAGGAAGGAGGGATTTAAGAAACAAAGACAACAGGAGCTGCTGAAAGGTCAAGCAAGATGCAGCTAACTCCAGAACAATAGATTTGGAAGTCTAAAAAGGAGTGAGGAAGGCCAGAGTGGTGGCACAGGACTGTATTCCCAGTACTTAGGAGGCTCAGGGAGGAGGATTGTTGAGATTTCAATACCCACCCAGTGAGCTCAAGAGACCATCCTGAGCTGCATAGTAAGACTCTGTCTCAAAATAAATAAGAAATAAAATAAATAAAAAGGGGTTAGGAGTGAGACATACATAATGAATATGTACCTCTTTAAAGTAAATCCACGAAGAAGAGAGAGAAATGGACATATAATAGGGTAGGAAGTTTTATTGCTTATTTGCTTATATAGTTTTGATGAGGAATAAATAAAGATAATTAAGTACTGAGATGACTGAAGTAGCAAAAAAGAAAGATTGCAGAGAATATGAAGGACAAGGCCAATCTGGGACCCAGTACAGGCCCCAGGGTTGGCATGCAGATGTAGGCACTGAAGGTGCAACACTGAATACTAGTTTGTCTTTTCCATTTCTTTTCTTCTACTTGCCAAGCATCAGAGATAGCTTTCTCCACTCAGCATCAATGGAAAAGCTCAACATTCAATTTCAGAATAAAGTTGAAGTTCCTGGCTAAGACAGGCCTAAAGCTCAAGTGCTTTTGGTTTGTAAGAGCTAGATTTAAACATGCAAGCCAGGTCTCTGACTACAGCATAGGACTAGAAACTCAGCCGTAGTGGAGTAGGTGGTCTCCATGAGGAGGAGGAAGAACATGACACTGAAGTTAAGTTCTCCCATCATAAAGGAAGAAGACAAAATTCCTTTCATAGCTAAAGAAAAGTTGTGGAGAGGATTAAGAGAAAAGAGCCAGAAGGAAGCTTTCTCCGTGCCTTACTCCTCTAGGTCAATACCAAGGAGGATGGGGACAGGGCAGAAATACCCACAAAGGCTTAAGGAATTGCAGTTGGTCATGGGTGCCTTAGGCACCCTATAGAGGCCGGAGTAGGAAAACATGGCAGAGAGGACAGTTTATATTTGACATTCAGAAATCCCTCTGGGTGTAGCAATAGGCATCTTGAACATTTCTGGTTGCCATGACAGAAGAAAGAGGATTCTGGAGGATGCTGAAAAAAAAAGACAGACAGGCAGACAAACAAACAGACAGAGCCACCAATGCTTTCTATTTAGATGGTGCTTGTTAAAAGTTCAATGATGGCAAAAGATACCATGTCAGGGCCTGATCCTAGATATAGCTCAACTAATGAGAAACCTCAGGGCTAAGAAACATGAGTTCAAGAATATCTGATGATGGATGGAATAAAAATATTCCTTGCACTATTTTAAGCTGAGAGAAAAATATACTTTGATGAGGAAACTTGCTTTTGGATATTTGTTTCTAACCTGCTTCAATGTCTTTTTAGAATGGCTCCAAAAGAAAACTATGGCTGTAGCTTATTCTAGTGAGCTATAAATGAGATTTTTTTTTTTTACAGTAGTCAAAGATTCTTTCCACTCCTTGTCTTTGGCTCTGGAGAATGAGGATGCTGAGACCCCAGCATGCTCTAAGTGGGTATGTGCCAGGAATACCCATTACTGGTCCTTATAGAGCACCTCTCCCATAAACTTTTGGACCTCCTGGTGATAGCTAAATATGTGCTATAGAAATGTGTTAAAATCAGGCATGACAGGCAGACTTGGATTTCATCTTGGTGAATGACCTTTTGTGTGGGTTCTTAGGAAGAGGGCAACAACCTCAAAAACAGACTAAATAGCTTTATGACAGAATTATGGAACAAGAGTCTTGTTGTGGAAATGTGCTTATGACATAAAGGCATCAAGGAGGACCTATTGCTTGAATGCTTCAAAAATATAGCAATCAGAAATCATATAGGTGCCTTTAAAAAATCTTTTTGAAGCATTAAACTCAGCTTTAAGAGTTGGTTAAAATCGTATGGGTTGTAACAATTTATATCTCTATCAATGTTATTCAGCGGACAAGACTTCTACTCAAGTGACAAGAAAGCATCCATAAATAATTTGAGTCTCCAGGCAGATTTAGAAAATCAATTTGCTCCTACATGGTATAGAACTGCATCTATCTGCTTTTTTGCCCAATTTGGAAGATAATCTATTCCAAATGCAAATAACAAATGATGAAAACTACAGGTTAGTACAGAGACAGCCTGACTAGGTAATATTGCCACAGAGAATTTTTACTTCTGACAAGATAAAAGCTAGATTTGAGTGGACAGAGTTCCTTGGCATCTTCTGTGATCACATATGTAGCTTGACAATTTGGTCAGAGAAGGAATGTCCACAGGACTCATCCCCTTCAGCAGAGACACACGATCCAGCCACACAGCTCATACAAAGAGGGCCTGTCTCTTTTTTCTCTAAGGGAAAGAGCACTTTTAAAGGACCAGCAAAAAACTAGCCAAATTTGATTTATGGGGTTAATCAATAAAATCATCAGCAAGCATAAGTGGAAAGAGACATAGAGATGATCAATTAAATTTAAATTACAGAAGATGCAGAAGACCACTTAACAAGTAGTGAAGCCTTAACTATGTATGTAGCCATGATTTAAAAGTCCATTTTATTTAACACATAGAGATAAAAATGAATTTTCCAAAATAATTAACCTAATAATGTAAACACCAAAAACTATACAAAATTTAACAACATTCAAAGTTAGAAACTAGTAGGAGGAAGGTGATGATATTGTTTTTCTGTGCTACAAGTTCCAAACATCACATTTTAAAAGGGAGTAATGATTACAGGGTTCCATATTCAAAGGTGAGAAATGAGGGTGGAAAGGAGAGCAAAGCTCTGTCACTGAGAGTACAAACACTGGGACTGTTTTGGGTGTCACAAGGGGATCAAGGACAAAAGGATGTGATGCCCACTTTTTAAAACTCTTTTTTTTTTCCATACCAGGAATTGAACTCATGACCTTGCATTTGCCAGGCAGGCGCTTATGCCACAGAGCTAAATCTCCGGCCCCTTAAGTCATTTTTAAAGGTATGTGCTTTTTAATTTGTTTGTATAAAATTCCCAGATAATGTTAGGTACAAACTGCAGAAATCTTCTCAAGTGTGAAATGGAGTAGCTCAACTGGTAGTTGGTTCCCTGCTGTGGTAAAGGTGAATGGTCCATTAGCAACAGTATGGTATAGAGATTTGTGCATTGGATGGAACTGGATTAGGATGCAATGGACTGTGCCATGGTTACATGAAGAGCTCAGAACCATTTGGGGGACTTGCATGGTCATTTTACATTACCGTGAACACTCAACTTTTCTGAACTTCAGTTATACCATCAGGAAATGGAGATAACAGTAACTACCTCATAATGTTTTAGGAAATAAGTACATTTATGAGTACAGGGAAGGCCACATTATGCTTGTATTACAGTGCTTAATAAATGACACCTGTTCTTACCAGTATTAGGGTTTTAGTACCCTGGCAGTTAAATGTAAACTTTCTAAACTTTAGCTGCAATATTTCCATTTCCAACCACAAGCTTACAGACAGCTTGTCATCCTAACTCAAACTTTGGGAACTAGCTTGGAGAGAAGAAACAGTAAGAAAGTAGTAAATCATGTAAAGGGAAAGAGAAAGGATTCTGGATTCATGTGCTCACAGTTAGGAACAAATCAGGGTGGAATGATCAAGTCAAACCATGTTTTGACAGGAATATTAATGTGGTTTTACTTTTGTATGTTTACTTTTTATGTTTGGCTCTATTTATAGGAATAAAATACCTGTTGAATAAATAGAAGTTTTCCTTAAAGTTCATGCTTACGATGACTTTATAAAAAGGATACAAGGGATGGCAGAGCAGTAAGCAGCAGAGAAAACAGACTCTCTGAGTCACTGTCCAGACGCTAGAATATAGTACTGTGAGGAAGACAAGAAGAAAGAAAGTGGTTCCTCTGGACCCAGGAAGAATCTGAAGTGCAAACTGAAGCCCACAGAGAAAGTAAAAAGAAAAACTTCAAGGAAGAAGAAAGCAATAGTTGGCAGTGCCTTCACTTTGAGACAGGACTCACTGTGCAAAAGGAGCTGTTCGAAACTGGGGACACACAGTGACAGTGTCAGTGACAGCTGGCAACCACAGAGGCCTCTGCAGAGAGATACATCAGTGGAGAGGAGAGATGGACATGGAGGACTGCACTGGATGGCTCTGTTGGCTCTGATATTCCATGGCTGAGATTAAGTAAGGGTCACAGAAAACACAGTGGTCACAGAAAATACAGTGGAACTAGACCAAGCAAGCAACAATTTCTCATTTCCAACAAGCTAAAGAGGTAAGATCTTTCAACTGACTCAGAACTCAAAAACCGGCTATACCTAGAAGATACCTCAGACAAGTAGCCATTACCTAAGAGTCCTAAATACTATCAATAAAGCAACCCACCATAAACAACTTACAAGCATCCCCCAAGGAATTAAACTAAAAAAGGAGAAAAAATAAAATGATAAGATACTTAAGCAAAATGCAACCCTAGACATCCAGTTAGCCAAAGGCAAATACAGGGCCAATGAGGTGGCACAATCTGAAAGCCCCCGCCAGGTCTCTCTAAAGTGGAAAAAACAAAGCAATTGAATGAGGTTCTGAAAAAAAATGTAATCAGAAATAATCTCTCAGATAACTACAGAGATTACCAAAATACACACCATATTTAGTGACATTAGACACAGACAAAAAAAATAGATGAGATTAAGAAAATTATGGAAGATCAACATAGTAAAGAAATTAATCCATAAAGCAGATTCAAGCAGATAGCCAGGAGATTAAAAACTCTACTGAAAGTTTTGGAAGCAGATTAGGTCATTGTGAGGACAGGATCTCAGATATGGAAGACACACTTGCAGCTAGTGACCAGGAAAAGAATGATTTCTCAAAACTAGCAAGAGACCATAGGAAATCAATTAGCAGCTACTAGATGAGACAAAAAAGAATAACTTAAAATTAATTGGAGTCAATGAACAAGCAAGAGATACCACAAATGAATTTAAAAATGTTCACAGACATTACAAAAGAAAACTTTCCTGGTAGAGAAAAATAATTTGACATATAAATAAATGAGACATATAGAACTCCAACTAGCAATGATCAAAAAAAGTCTATAGCCAGACAAATCATAGTCAAGATTTCAGAAATTCAACACAAGAGTAGAGTCCTAAAAGCTGTTAGAGAAAATAATCACCTATAAATGAAAGCCCATCAGAATTACAGCTGATTTCTCAGCACAAACTCTCAAGTCAAGGAGAGCTTGGAATGAAGTACTCTAAATTCTAAAGGAAAACATATTTGAACCCATACTGATGTACCCCACAAAACTGTCTTTAAAAATTGATGGGAAAATAAGATTTTTCCATGATAAAGAACATCTGAGGAAATTTATGACCACCAAATATTCCAAAATGTGCTGAAGGACATTCTAGAAAGACATAAGGATTACAGATCAGTGAACTCCAGCCAAAGGAATCCCCCAGTGAAGGCAAACAATTGGAGGAAGAGGAAAAAATGCAACAGTCAATAAAAGGAAAATAACATGACAAGGATAAGTCAATATATATCAGTTATAACCATCAATGTCAATGGTCTCAATTCACCAGCCAAGAGACACAGACTGGCAGAATGGATCAAGAAGTGAGATCCAACAAGATGCGGCATACAAGAAAGACATTTAATTCAAAAACAAATTCATAGACTGAAAGTCAAAGGATGGAAAACAACACTCCATGACACAGGAACCCAGAAAAAATCAGGGATAGCTATTCTATTTGTAGACAACATGAATTTCAAGCCAAGACTGATTAAGAGAGATAAAGGAGATCACTACATCCTTGTAAAGGGAACAATCCAAGAGGAAGAGATAGCAAGCATAAATATATGTGCAACAAATACCAATGTACCCAACTATGTAAAACAGTTACTAAAAGACATGAAAAATCAAATAAGCCCTAATACAATTGTATCGGGAGACCTCATTACCCCTTTGTCACAAAAAGGAGGATCAACTAGACAAAAAATCAATAATGAAATATCAGAACTAAATCAAACTTTCAAACAAATGAACTTAGTAGATATTTATAGAGTGCTCCACTCCACAACATCAGAATACACATTATTCTCAGCTATACAAGAGGCATTCTCCAAAACAGACTATATACTGACCCATAGAACATGTTTAAGTAAATGCAAAGGAATTAAAATTATCCCATGCATACTAACAGACCACAGTGCAATGAAATTGGAAATACATGCCAAAGAAAACCACAAGAACTTCATAAACACATGGAAATTAAACAGCAACCTACTGAATAACCAATGGATCACAGATGAAATTAAAGTAGAAATTAGACAGTTTTTACAGTTGAATGATAATGACAATATAACATACCAGAACTTGTGGGACACAATGAAAGCAGTCTTAACAGGGAAATTTATAGCAGTAAATACCCATATCATGAAAATGGAGCAAATACAACTTAATGTTGAACCTCAGACTTTTAGAAAAAGAAGAGCAGGCTAAGCCAAAAGCTTGTACAAGGGAGGAAATTATAAAGATCAGAGCAAAAATTAACACACTGGGGACCAAAATAATTCAATACAAAGAATCAATTAATCAAAGAGTTAGTTATTTGAAAGATCAAATAAAATTGACAAATCCTTAGCTAATCTTATCAAAGAAAGGAAAGAAAAGACTCAAATCCATGCAATTAGGAATGAAAAGGGTGAAATCACAACAGACCCTGAAGAAATCCAGAAAATCATCCACACCTACTTTGAAAACGTGTATTTTAACAAGATGCAAAATATGGAAGAAATGGGCAGATTCCTAGATACATATAAATTACCAAAGTTGAATCAAGAAGATATAAAAATCCTAAATAACCCAAAACTAATAAATGAAATTGAAGATGTCATTAAAAGCCTATCAACAAAGAAAAGCTCAGGCCCTGACAGATTCACTGCTGAATTCTACAAGAAATTTAGAAAGACCTAAACCACTAGTTATTAAACTTTTTAATGAAATTTAAAGGGAAGCAATATTTCATTCCTGGAAGCAAGTATTACCCTGGTGAGAAGGACCCAACTACAGGCAATTTCCCTAATGAGCACTGATGCAAAAATCCTCAGTAAGATTCTGGCAAACAGACTACAGCAAAAGGTCAAGAAGATTGTACACCATAATCAAGTGGGGTTCATCCCAGGGGTTCAGGGATTGTTCAATATATGTAAATCCATAAATATAATACATTATATTAACAGAGCCAAGGACAAAATCATATGATCATCTCAATAGATGCAGAAAAAGCTTTTGATAAAGTCTAGTACCCATTTGTGATTAAAAACCCTACAGAAAATTGGAATACATTGTCTTTATGTCAATCTGATAAAAGCCATCTACAACAAACCAACAGCCAAATGGACAAAGACTGCTAGCTTTCACTCTAGATTTGGGAACAAGACAAGGATGTCCACTGTCTCCATTCTTATTTAATATAGTCCTGCAAACTTCAGCTGGAACAATTAAACAAGAGAAAGGAATTAAAGGAATGAAGATATCAAAGAAAGAAATTAAACTATCATTATTTGCAGATGACCCAAAAACTCCATGAAAAAATACTGAATTTAATAGGCAATTCAATAATGTAGCTGGTTACAAAGTCAACACTCAAAAATCAATAGTCTTCCCATACATGAATAATAAACTCACTGAGAGAGAAATTAGGAAAACAATACCTTTTATAATAGCATCCAAAAAAAATGAAATGCCTAGAAATCCATCTAACAAAGGATGTGAAAGACCTCTACATCAAAACTACAGTACTCTGAAAAAGGAGATTGAAGAAGATATTAGAAAATGAAGAGATATTCCATGCTCTTGAGTAGGATGAAACAATAGAGTGAAAATGGCCATACTTCCAAAGCTCTTATACAGATTCAATGAAATACCAATCAAAATTCCAATAGCATATCTCCCAGAATTAAAGAAAACAATCCTAAAACTCATCTGGAACCAGAAGAGATCTGGAATAGCAAAGGTAATCCTGAGCAACAAAGACAAGACAGGAGGCATCATAATCCCTGATTTGAAATTTTACTATAAAGCTACTGTGATTAAAAAAAAAAAACCCAGTGTGATTCTGACAACAAACAGACTCAAAGGTCAATGAAACACATTAGAAAATATAGAAACAACTCCAGACACATTGAGCGAACTTATCTTTGACAAAGGTGCCAAATACATTTACTGGAAGAAAGACAGCCTCTTTAATAAATGGTGCTGGAAAATCTGGCTCTACACACACCAAAGATTAAAACTGGACCCATATCTTTCACAATGTACTAAGCTAAAATTAGAATAGATCAAATATCTTAATATTAAAAAAGAAACATTAAATCTGCTGGAAGATGGAGTAGGTAAAACTCTTTAAGACATTGGAGTAGGCAAAGACTATGAGCCCTAATCACACAGGAACTATCAAAAAGAATCAACAACTGGGATGTCACCCTGTTGAAAAAATTTTCACAGCAAGAGAAACCACCAACAGAGTGAAAAGACAACCCAAAACGTGGGAGAAAATGTTTGTCAGCTGTACCTCAGACAAAGGATTACTATGGAGAACATGTAAAGAACTCAAAAAAATCAGTCCTCCCAGATTTAAAGATCCAATCCAAAAATGGGCATCTGAGATAAATACACACTTCTCAGATGAAGATATACAAACAGCAAATACATATGTGAAAAAATATTCAACATTACTAGTCATTCGAGAGATGCAAATTAAAATAACATTGAGATTTTACCTCGGGCCAGAAAGAATGACTATTCAAGAAATCAAGCAATAACAAATGCTAGAAGAGTTATGGAGAAAAAGAACCCTTCTCCACTGTTGGTGGGAATGCAGAGTGGTGCAACCACTGTGGAAACCAGTGCAGAGATTTCTTAAAACCTAGGATGAGAGATCCATTCTACTGAGCTATTCCCCTTCTGGGTATTTTCACAAAAGAATTAAAAAGATAATACTACAGCAATATATGTGCACTCATGTTATAGCAACAGAGTTTGTAATATCCAGAACTTGTAAACAACAGATAGATAAATGTCTACCAACTGAGGAATGGACAAAAAAGAAGTGGTATTTTTATACAATGAAGTACTACTCAGCCATAAAGAAGGATAAACTGCAGCCTTTTATAGGTAAATGGATTAAACTTGAGGCTATACTCAGTTAAATAAGACACACATGTGTAAATATCATATTATCTCATTAGTGTGAGAAACTGAAACATCATATGTATATGTATATTAAAGTAGTTAAGATAGTATACTACTTATTTCTTTAAATTCACCAAAGAGAAATATCTGTGCTGATACTGTTCAGACTATTGAATGCAGATATCTTGTACACTGGGTGAATGATTTGGGGATGACAATGTGCAATGTATGTACCATTGTTTACCAATGACTGACATGTTTTGAAATTTAGTTTCAGTTTTTTTTCTCTTTCTTTTTCTTTTAAAAAAATACTTTACAGGGGACAACTCAGGTTATGGGCCTTGATGGACAGATGTGCCTTCTTGGGGAAATAGTGGAAAGAAACAAGAGAAGTGTGGCTTGAAGATGAGTGACTATGAGAATGGACCATTCATGCATCGCTGTGATGAATCCTAGTAGATCATGATGAAAGAAGACAAGATGGCCGATTGATGAGCAATGAAATACAAAGCCTCCCAGGAGAAACAACTCATATGCCAGAATAAAGCACCCTGGAGAGACCCAGACAGGGGGAAATGGATCCTCTTGACACAGGAAGAAATTAAAACATAAAAAAGCTTGTCAAATACTTCAGGACTGCAACTGAGACAGCTGAAGATTGCGGGACACAGCATTTTCATGGTGACCCGGCAAGTGTGCACCAGCTTGGATCCGCACCAGCGGCGGCAGAGCCACCCAGACTCATTCCCGCCACAACTCGCAGGAAGAACTTCAGCACTGAGATCGGGGATTGGTGAGCCCAATGGAGAGTGGAGCCATCGAAGGGACTTTCATTAATCCACAGTCATTGCTGGGAATGAGGACCCCCCACATGGGAGGGGAGAGACCAAATGGGCAACATGTTGGAATCGGGCAGGAGGAGCCTGAACTGGAAGTGACAGTGACTTCAGTTGGTTGCTCCCTCCCCAGAGCAGATTCATGGGATTTGCTTGGACTGGGCTGTGCCCCTGGCCAGGACCCAATGAGCCGTCCCAAATCAATTCACTGAGCCTAGCACACATTAACTGGGTGAAAGGGCCCTGAAGTTTGGCTGGCCCAGTAGGGAGGGGCAGGCATAGGCAGCCTGCTTACACCTCAGTGACAAGAGCAGGCAGGAGAGGGCAGAGGTCCCAAACCAGTGTGCTTCGGAGGAACCGTGGCCAACAGGGGAGGGGACTGGGACCTACACTGTACCCTGTGTGGAGGAAGCCAGGGCCATGACAAGAGAGAGAGGAGGGAGAAGACCCCCAGCCCAGAACCCTGAGAACACTGAACCAGGAGAAGGAACAACAAGGGTAACTGAGGGCGGCAAACACACAACATGGCTTCAATGGACATTAAGAGATATCTTTGGGACCTTTTAGACAAGCTCAAAACTGAAATATTAAATCAGGTAAAGCAGGATATGAGTAGAGTAATAAAAGAAATGCTCTCAGGAAACATCTCTCAGGATGATACAGACAGAAGAAGGGAGGAACACAAAAAAAGGAGAGAAACATTCGATAAAGAATATAAGGAAAATATAGAATACATGAAGCAGATTCAAAGAGACCATCAGGAAATTAAAAGCTCCATTGAAAGCTGGCAAAATGCCTTAAAAGAAACTAACAATAGACTATCAAAACTTGAAAGCATTTGGCAGTGTGTGATGGTGAAAGGAAAGACCTCTTAAAAATAACAAGGAAACAGGTAGTAACAATACAAAGGATAGAAGATGACAAGAGAATCTACAATTTAAGAATAAGAAACAAGAAGGAAGAAGCAGGAATACATACAGGTAAATTACAAAGGCTATTCATGGAAATAATTAAGGAAAATTTCCCAAGCATAGGAAAAGAAAATGCCATTTGGTTATGTGAGGTATACAGAACTCCAGCCACCTACAACCAAAACAGAGCTACACCCAGACATGTAATAAGATACCAGAAATTCAATATAAAAACAGAATATTAAAAGCCATCAGGGAAAAGAAACAGATCACCTATAAAGGAAAATCCATCAAGATCATGGTAGACTTCTTGACACAGACCATCAGATCAAGAAGACCTTGGAGCAAAGTATTCCAAGCCCTGAAAGAAAATAACCTCCATCCCAGATTGATGTACCCACAAAACTGTCACTAGAAATTAATGGAGAAACAAGATGCTCCCATGACAAAGAGGAACTGGAGGAGTTTGTGACCATCAATCCAATCCTACAGAGAATGCTAAAGGACATTCTAGAGAGAGAGAAAAAAAAATACCGGATTTGAGGAACAGTGGCAGAAAGGCTTCAATGAGTGGGGCAGGCAGTAGAATGAAGGAAAAAACTAGACAAAGGCAGAAAAATAGCATAGCAGAAATGAGGCAGAGAAGGATTACTAGAATCTCTAGCATAGATGGACTTGATACACTATATTGTTAATACCAGGATTTAAAACCCACATTACTCACACTACTCTGCTTAGATGTATTATATTCTGTTCCAATCATTCTACCTGTACTAGATTTGAGGGCACAGACAGTAATCCCAAAAATAAGAGGATATAGTATGGTAATCACCCTTAATTTCCTATTGACTTAATCTAAAGCTCTGTAAAACCTACACTGTTTTACCATGACTGATCAGAATCAAATCTGATCTGTTAGATCATTGTTTTGTATTGATAGATTTTATTCAAAGCTGTTATGATTGATAGTATCAAGTCTGAAAGTATAGGCAACTGCACTGAAGATGACAAGATTCACTAGAATATCCATTCTGGTTTGATTATTACCTGCCTTTGAAGTTTTATACTGTCTACAATGTTTTATTTTACTAATATTGTTATGTACTGCTATATTCAATTATACTGCTATATTCAAATATGCCTGATGATATAGACAATTCTATTGAAGATAACTAGAGACAACACAGTAACCATTATAGATCACCTTGTACTGTGGTTTTATATGAATTTTGGTTGCATGTTTTTAATGGGAATTTGTTTTGTTTTATCTTGCTATGTTTTGTTTTTCCCTCTAATACAGAAAGGATAGAAATACATGTAGAGACTCATGCATGTGTAGCTGTTTACAGTCTTACTCTTTGAATGTCTACTTTGTATACTTTAATTTTGTAACTTGAGCAACAATTTCTATGAGGACAATATGCAATTTATCAACTAGCAATTTCTTTCTGTTTATCTTTTTTTAATTCTATATGATTTCTACCCTTTTCCTGTTTTTTTCTCTTTAAATAAAAGAAAAAGAAAGGACATTGATGTGGGTTCTGAGGAGTGGGTACTATTCTACCTATAGAATTAATGTGCCTATTTTGGTGTGGACAAGCCACTTTATGACTGTCTTCACCCACATGATAAAGGAGAAAACCTAGCACTTATTATCTCCAAGGATACTAGGATATTACTTTCTAAAGAAGAGCATGTCTTTTTGGAAGCTTAGTATCTAATCCATAGGTACTGGATACACAAGCCACAATTCACATGAAACCACCCACTGGTTAGAACCAGAGAAGAAACCTTGAAAATCAAGTAGAATTGTCACATAATTTGATAGTTGAAGAAACAGAGACTCCAAACAAGAAATAAATTTTATCAAGGGGAGACAGGCAATTTGAGGTCAGGCCAAGACTAGAGCCCAGATTCAGAAATTCTGATCATTCCTACATGTGTGCACACAATTCACATACTCCATATCCTACACAGTGCTATTTTAAAGAGTTTGTGATTTTGTGTGAATACCATAACATTCATTCATTTAATTGTACAATTCAGTATTTTAGTACATTTTCAGAGCTTTAAAGTCATCATCAAAATCCAAACTTAGAACCATTTTATCACATCATAAAATTCCTTGGACCTGACCATGGGCAGTGACTCTCTGTTACAACCACAGCAAATAGTAACCCACATTCTTTCTTTATAGTTTATTTCAGGACACTTTTTGAAAATAAAATTATACAACATGTAGCTTTTCCCCAGGTTTAGAGGAAAAGAATGTTAGTCTTTCACCAATGCTAGCAGAGGATTTTTATAAGTCAATTTATTAAGTTAAAATATTTTTCTATTTTAACTTATTGAAGAATTATCTAATCATGAATGTTAGAATTTTTCAAAAATTTTTGTGCATCTATTGATATGACCACATATTTTTGTCCTTGAATTCACAGTACTATATATACAGTATCACATTGGGGTTTTTTTTAGATAAGAAACCAACATTATATTACTGTGAGAAGACCTCTTTTGGCATAGTTATAATTCTTTTTATGTTTCTTTGTTATGCTAATATTTCATTGAGGATCTTTTCACCTAGGCTAATAATGAATATTAGTCTTTAGTTTTCTCAGGATGTCTTAGTCTGACTTTGGTTTTTGAGTAAGAACAACCTCATGGAAGTTAACAAATGTTTTCTTCCACATTTTTGTCAGAGTTTTGAAAAAACTGATGTTATTTAGGATTGATCTGGGTCCAGGATTTTCTGTGAGGAAAGATTTTTCATTACTAATCAAATCCTTTAATTATTATAGAACTATTCAAACTTTTTACTTTTTTTCAGACAGTTTCATTAATTTTTATCATTCTGTAAATCTTCCTATTTCATCTAAATTATCTAATTTATTACCATAAATTTGTTCACAGCATCTATGCACTTTGAACCCTGTCGATTGTGTATTGTTGGAAGTAATATCTCCTCTTTTGCTCTTACTTTCTGCATGTTTTGGGTTGAGTTCACTCATTTTGTCTTTTATCATTTTCTAATTTCTTAAGGTTGAAACTTACATTATTAATTTTGGTTATATAAGGTGAATTTAAAACAGTGTTTTGGACAACTTGATTTTTAAAGACATAACATTTTAGTTAGAATAACTATATATTAACAACCAGGATATGGCAAAATAAAAGCATTTTAGCTCAACTTGTGATAGCTAAATCTTGGAAATAACCAAAATACCCATCAACCACAGAGTGGATGAAAAAGATGTGGTATTTTCATACAATGGAATACTACTCAGCTATAAAAAAGGATGATCTTGAGAGCTTTATAGGTAACTGGAGGCAACTTAAGACTATCCTCAAAAGTGAAATAAACAAGACTCACATTACTAAATATCACATTGTCTCTCTAGTGTAAAAAACAATAAAAACTGAAAGAGTAATAAGATCCAAAATGTATAATAGGTATTGTAAAAGAGAAAGGGAAGGAAAGTGCTCTAGAGAATATAATTGTATGTATAAGTGTGTAAGATAGAATGAGAATATTACTAAATTTCTGTTGGATCGTTGAACGGAACAGTTTGCACTGTACAATGGTATGAGTGTCTATTCATTTTTTATGCTCTGGTTTTATAACTTGAACAACTATTTCTAAGATGACAATGTGTACTGTATCAACTAGCAATTTCCTAGTGTTAATTTTTTTTGAATTGTGTATTATTCTACCTTTTTTCTTTTTTGTTTTTTTCTTTCTTTAAATAAAAAAATTAAAAAATAAAAGCATTTTTGTTAGCATTCAGTTAATGAATACCTTCCCTAAGCAAAATACCACAACATGTGATCAAAAACTATGGTGAATATTTAAACATGGAAGTTACAGTAAAAGATACAGGGACATTAAACATCCTCAAAATCTTTCTCTTGCTTCAAACTAATTTACCCCATTGTTCTTGCCACTCCCTGAAGTAGTTCTAAAAGTTCTCTTTCAGGACTGTGTTTTCATGGCTCCCTTGCTGATGTGAGTGAATTCAAAGTATTTATGACTATTCCTATCAAATAAAAACATCATCCATCTATCCACATTGTGTGTTACCAGAACAATGTGACATCTGGGTCTTTCCAATGTCAAAATGACTAGGGAAGCTAAATATTTCACATTTATTGAGGACATCAAGCTAGCCATGACAGCACAACTACAGATACTCTGAAAGAAGACTTTCAGAACTGCTTCAGAAGATGGCAAGAATAATGGGATAAGTATGTTTGAAGTCACAGAAAGTATTTTGAGGGGGACTAATGGCAATTTGTCTTTTATTGTAATATATTTTTTAAATTTAAATGTTCACTGTATGTTTTGATCATACTACCTATGTAAAAGAAACATCTATGGTGTACATCTATATTCTGACTTATGGTTCTTCTTTTTGTTCACATACACTGATAGATTTGTTAATCTAATTAAACAACTGTTGCCCATAACACAATAGAATATTAGTTTTGTTAAACATATGAAAATGGTAAATATACCACAGTTGTTGAGCCACAGATGTAGCTCAGTGGTAGAACTCTTACCTAGCATGCAAGGTTCCTTCTCCAGCACCATAAAAAAGATTAAAGAAAAGAAAGAAAAGAAAAAGAGTACCAGTAATGTGAGTCTTATCTTTGTTGTGATGATGTAGATGATACAGGAAGCATCTTCTGGAAAGATTAGAATGCAGATTCTGAAGGCATGTGGGGCAATTACCAGCATGCATGGGGGAAGCTTTGGGACATTGCTCAAAACCCAGAAATATAGGAAAATGACAAAACAAAAGACCAAAATGCAATCTCAAACCTCTAGCCCAAAACAAGCAAGCCTAGGAGCTAAATACATAGAAGAAAATATAAGCCATATACCTGAAATGCCTGAAATGATATCAACTGAAGTAAAGAAACAACTTCAGGAAGCTATAAAAGAACTCAAATCAGAAATAATCTCCCAGGTAAAAGAATAAATGATAAATGTAACAAAAAATGCTGAACACATCTAAAGAAGACATAGTTACAAAATTAGAGGAACAGTGCAAAAAGATGGAAACCCTGAATGAACAATATAAGAAACAAACAGAATGCATGAAGCAGATTCAAAGAGATATACAGGAAATCAAAAATTCCATTGAAAGTTGCCAAAACCACCTCACTGAAAGTGAAGATAGAATTTCAGACCTTGAAAACAAGATTAGAGATAGTGAAAGGAAAGATCTTTTAAAAATAACAAGGAATCAGAAAATAACAATTCAACAGCTGCAAGATGATGCAAAGAAAAACAACATAAGATTGATAGGAATAAACAAAAAAGAAGGGGACAACACAAAAGATATCAGGAGGCTATTTACAGAAGTAATAGCTGAAAATTTTCCAAACATGACAATGTAAGTGACATAAAGATTAGTGAAGCAAATAGAACTTTAAATAGCCATAACCAAAATAAAACTACAGTGAGACATATAATAATCAATATCCCAGAAACCCAACATAAGAACAGAATATTAAAAGTTGCTAGAGAGAAGAGACAGATCAACTATAAAGAAAAGACTATCAGAATCATAGCAGACTTCTCAACACAAACAATGAAGTCAAGAAGAGCATGGAGTGAAGTATTTCAGATCCTAAAGGAAAATGACTTCCAATCAATCTGACATACTCTGCAAAGCTGTCCTTCATAATGGATGGAGAAATAAGATACTTCCATGACAAAAAATGGCTGAAGAACTTCATGACCACCAAACCAACACTGAAAAGAATACTGAAAGACATTATAGATAGACATAGGAATAAAACCACTAAGAAAGGCAGACAATTAAACAGAGTGCAAAGGTAAAGAGGCAACAGTAGAAAGATAATATGTCAAAAATAAACCAATATATATCAGTTATAACCATTAATGTAAATGACCTCAATTCACCAATTAAAAGAAACAGACTGGCAGAATGGATCAAGAAACAACATCCAACCATATGCTACAAGAAACCCATCTAACCCAAGGGAAATTCATAGACTGAAAGTCAAAGGATGGAAAACAATATTCCATGCAACAGAACCCCCTGCAAAAAAAGCATGGGTAGCTATTCTGTTTGCAGACAATATGAAATTCAAACCAAGAATGATCCAAAGAGATAAAGAAGGTCACTACATACTAGTTAGGGGAAAACTTCAAGAGGAAGTGATAAAAATCTTAAATATATGCACCAAATTCCAGAGCACCCAGCTATATGAAGCAAGTATTAACAGAATAAAAAATCAAATAAGCAATAACACAATTATAATAGGAGACCTTAACACACCATTGAGACAAAGGGACAGATCAACTAGACAGAAAATCAGCAAAGAAATAACAGAACTGAATCACACCTGTGAACAAATGGACTTGATAGACATATAGTGTTCCACCCAACAACATCAGAATATACATTCTTCTCAGCAGTACGTGGGACATTCTCTAAAATAGACCATATAATAGCCCACAGAACATACTTAAGTAAATGCTAAAGAAGTGAAATTATCCTATGCATGTTATCAGATCATGGCACCATGAAACTAGAAATTAATGATAAAAGAAACTGCAAAAATCCCACAAACACAGAGAACTAAATAATACACTCCTGAGCAATCAGTGGGTCACAGAAGAAATTAACAAAGAAATTAAACAATATCTACAAGCAAATGAAAATACAAATACAACTTACTGGAATCTATGGGATGCAATGAAAGCAGTACTCAGAGGAAAATTAATTGCAGTGAATTCCCACATCAGGAAAACAGAAAGAACAGAAATAAACAACCTGATACTACACCTCAAACATCTAGAAAGAAGAAGAGCAACTCAAGCCCAAAGCCAAAAGAAGAGAGGAAATTATAAAGGTCACAGCAGAAATCAATGCAAAAGACACTAAGAAAACAAAACAAAGAGTAAATGAATCAAAGAGTTGGTTCTTTGAAAGAATAAATAAAACTGATAAGTCTCTAGTCAACTTTATTTTAAAAAGGAAAGAAAAAACTCAAATTCATGCAATAAGAATGAAAAAGGTGAAATCACTACAGACTCTGTGGAAATACAGAAGATCATCAACACCTATTTTGAAAACTTCTACTCTCATAGGTTCAATAACACAAGAGAAATGGACAGATTCCTAGAAACACATGAATTACCAAAGCTGTGTCAAGAAGATATAAAATTGCTGAATAACCCAATTCAATTAATGAAATTGAAAATGTAATTAAATCTTTACCAACAAAGAAGAGCCCAGGCCCAGATGGATTCACTGTAGAATTCTACAAGAAATTCAAAGAAGACTTAATGCTGAAACTCCTAAAACCGTTTAACAAAAATGAAAGGGAAGCAATTATTCCTAACTCATTCCTGGAAGCAAATATTACTCTAGTACCAAAACCTGAGAAAGACCCAACTAAAAAAGAGAAATACAGGCCAATCTCCCTAACAGACATAGATGCAAAAATTTTCAATACAATATTGGCAAACAAAATGCAGCAAATCATCCAGATTATACACCATGACAAAGTGGGATTCAGCCCAGGAATGCAGGGATGGTTTAACATACACAAATCAATAAATGTAATCCACCATATCAATACAACCAAAAGTAAGAATGACATGATCATTTTTTATAGATGCAGAAAAAGCTTTTCTTAAGATCTAACACTTATTTATGATAAGAACCTTACAGAAAATTGGAATAGATTGTCTTTACCCCAGTATGATAAAGGCCATCTATGACAAGCTAATAGTAAGCATCATATTAAGTGGCCAAAAACTGAAAGCCTTTACCCTAAAATCAGGTACAAGACAAAGATGTCCATTATCACTGCTCCTATTCAATATAGTGCTGGAAATACTAGCCTGAGCAATTAGACAAGAGAGAAATAAAAGGAGTAAGGATAGGAACAGAGGAAGTTAAATTATCATTATTTGCAGATGACATGATACTCTACATAGAAGACCCTGAAAACTCCCATTGAAAGACTCTTAGGTATAATAAATAAATTCAGTAATGTAGCTGGATACAAAGTCAACACTCAAAAATCAAGAGCATTCCTATACACTAACAAAAATCACTGAGAAAGAAATAAGAGAAGCCACACCCTACACAATAGCATCCAAAAAAATGAAATACTTCAAAATCAATTGAACAAAAGAAACAAAAGATCTATCCAGGGAAAATTATAATACCCTTAAAAAGAAATCCAAAAAGACCTCAGAAAATGGAAAGACATCCCTTGTACATGGATAGGAAGAACAAATATTGTGAAAATGGCCATTCTCCCAAAATTGTTACATAGATTTAATGCAATACCAATCAAAATACCACTACCATACCTCACAGATCTAGAAAAATCACTCCTAAAATTCATCAGGAATCAGAAGAGACTTAGAATAGCAAAGGCAATTCTAAGCAACAAAGGCAAGTCAGGAGGCATCACAATCCCTAACTTGAAGTTATATTACAAAGCTACTGTAATAAAATCAACATGGTACTGGAGTAAAAACAGACCTCATGATCAATGGAATAGATTAGAAGATACAACTACAAACACACTCAGCCACCTTATCTTTGATAAAGGGGCCAAACATGTTTGGGCCAAACATGTTCACTGGAAGAACGATTGTCTCTTTAATAAATGGTGCTGGAAAAATTGGCTCTCCATATGCCAAAAACTAAAACTAGATCCATACCTATCACCATGCACTAAACTAAAGCCTAAATGGATCAAAGATCTAAATATTAAAACAGAAACACTAAATCTGTTGGAAGACAAAGTAGGTAAAAATCTTGAAGACATAGGAGTCGGTAGAGAATTCATGAACAAGAATCAAACTGCATGTGAAATACTTTACAGAATCAATAATTTATTAAAGAGTTTCTTTATGTCAAAATAAATCTCCAACATAGTGAAATGAAAACCCACAAATTGGGAAAAATTTTAGTGAAGTGTCCCTCAGACAAAGGACTTCTGTCTAGAACTTATAAAGAATTTTTAAAAAATCAGATCCCCAAAATTCAAAGACCCAATCCATAAAAGGCCATCTAAGATGAATACACAATTCTCAGATGAAGAAATAACAAATGGCAAATAAATATTTGAAAAAATGTTCAGCATCATTATTCATTAGAAAAATGCAAGTTAAAACCACACTGAGATTCCTTTTCACTCCAGAAAGAATGGCCAAGATCAAGAAAACTACCAACAACAAATGCTGGAGAGGCTGTGGGGAAAAAGAACTCTTCTGCACTGTTGGTGGGAGTGCAGATTCGTGCAACCACTGTGGAGGTCAGTCGGGAGATTCCTCAAAAAGCAGAGATTGGAAATCCCATTTGACCCAGCTATTCCACTTCTGGGCATATTCCCAGAAGAACTGAAAATATCATACCACAGTGATATATGTGCACCCATGTTTATAGCAACACAATTTTTAATAGCCAGATCTTGGAAACAACCTAAATGTCCATCAACTGAGGAATGGATAAAAAATCTGTGGTATTTTTATGCAATGGAGTACTACTCAGCTATAAAGAATGATCACTTTGAGATATTTATAAATAAATAGATACAACTTAAGACCATACTCATAAGTGAAATAAATCAAACTCACATGTGTAAATACCATATAGTCTCCCTAGTGCAAGAAATGGTAAGAGTACATAAGATTTTATGGTAATCATGGTTTCCCATTATATTGTTTTGAAGTCTTAATAGTTTTCATTCAGTGGTTAGAATGGTTTTATTCTGTTTTGTTTGATTTTATTATGTGTGAAGGTATGAACAGTTTTGAAGAAAACAAGACATTATGGCAGCCATTGCTGATTTACTATCATCTTGCTTTGAAGTCCTACCATGCTTTTGTTCTTCTGTTTTGATTGGTTCCATCCTGTTGTGTCTTACTAGATTTTTATTATGTGTGATAGTATAAACAAATTTTTTAAGGAAAATGAGATATTATAGTAGCCATTATTTATTTCCTGTTATTTGGTTTTGAATGTCCTGTAATGCTTTAATTCTCTTGCATGGTTTTAAACTATATTGTTATGTTTGATATGATTGTGTGTGAAGATATGCTCAACTATTTCAAAGAAAAGAGACAGTATAGTAGCTACTATTGATATCCAGTTGTCTTGTTGTGAAGTGCTGTGTTGCTTGCATTGCTCTGTTCTGATTTGCTTTGTTTTATTATCTTTTATTCTCTTTAAAATAAAAAAAAATCTTGAAGATTAGAATGCAAATCAAAGACACTTTCAAATTATAGAAGAAAAAAAGAAATACAGTCAGGCATACCAGAAAGGAAAACTGAGTTTAGCAAGTTGATGGTCAAGCCCCATTGCATGAATAAGTGCAAAGCTTATGGGCTCACTACCAGGAGTAAAGGAAGTGATGACCATGGCTTGCTTCATAACTATTACAGCTGATGCTTGGAAACCAATTTTAGCAAGTGAGCACCAAAGTCAAGAGCATAGCTGATATCTGGAGGCTGGATAAAGATGAGAGGCAGAGCAAAATATTAGAATTAGGACTAAGTAAAGAGGATCCTTGGTAAGGAACACTTTCGATTAGTCTATGAAAGTTGCCTTTCTGGCCTTACAGAGTACAAGAAAGCTGACCATCAGTCTGCAACTTGCTCTGCCCCTATGCTATAGATAGGGACATGAGTCAAGGCACATACAGGCACGGTCAACTTGTGGTCTGCAAGCTGCTTGCTCTCCCTTTTTAATGTCATAATTAAAAATAATTTAAAAATAAAGGACATTCTGTTACTTATATACATTGACTATATTATACTTGTGACTCCGTGTAGTGCAGACAAACCAAAAGGTTTGGCAGTAAGAGAGGCTACAAAAAGAAAGCAGATGAGACCCACGTTCTTTCCTTGATTCCAAAAACTGTCCCTCTCTCTACCTCTATCATTTTCATGTCCCTTTACACATACCAACTTATCTTCCATTTTCCTTTACTCTTCCTATTTCCAGACCTAAAATCTCTCATGAATTTTACCACAAACATATGTATCAGGAGCTAAGTCCAGAGCAGGAAGAAATAGTCTTTCTTCATCTCAAACCCTGCTTGTTACATAACATCACTTCTTCCCGTTTAAGGATAGCACTGATAGATGTGGTGCACTGATGCACATATTGTACCCACGTACAGATATATAGCAGAGAAAAATGCTGAAAGTGGAAAACTTTTATAGAAGCTAAGATCCTAGAGTTCCTCTGTTCTGGGCTATGAAATGTATAAAACAAAATTCACACTTTCTCTGTGCAAAACGAACCCCTCAAACCTTTAAAAATATAAAAACCATTCTTTTCATTTGTCTTCTCACTGGTGAGCTATAAAAGGCTGTGGACCAGACAGTTGGGCTATAGTTTTCTGATTCTTGAGATACAATACATGTGTATTTTTAAAAAACATAACAGTGATATTCTGTTACCCATGAAAGCAGCTTGAAGTCACCAAAGCAAACAAAAAAAACAACAACAACTAAACAAAAAGAAAACCACAGAATTTTTCAGATCTTAAAGGGGTGAGAAAAAATAGTATTAGAATTAGAGATATATTTCTAATAAAAGAGTGGACCAAAAAATTAGTAAAGTTATAAAGTATAGGTTCTTAAAATTGTGCTCTGGCTACCATAGAGCCTGTGAAGGAGTCTATACTGGGACTGTATCTCTTTTCTACCCTCATTCCACTCTATACTGGAATACAGCATAAGAGCTGTATCCAGAACTAGGTAATATGTTATTATATGAGATGTGAAAAGTACTAAGGCCACAAGAGAAACTACACAGATTTTACTTCAGAAAAATTATAAGAACTAATGTTTACCCAGTAACACTAACAGAATGAAAAGACAAGTCACATACTAGAGGAAAATAGGTACAATAAACACATCTGATATAGTACTTATATGTAAAATCCCCACCAATTAATAAAAGTCAGCCAAACTTTTAATGGAAAAAAGACTTAGACATTTTACTAAAAGAAATATACAAATATTTAATAAGTATATTTAAAAGATTTTAACATTTGTTATCGGTGAGATTATATTTTATTATTTGTAGTTAGATAGCACACAAAAATTCCTCTCCACAGATTTGGAAGAGATTTAGAGCAACTTGAACTCCCACATAGCGCTGATTGGTATATAATATAATACATTTGGAAAATGAATTGGCTATGCTTAGGAAGTAAATTATATATAAATTCACACTCACACTTGAATCCCATGAAGAGCAAAAGCAAAATAAAACAAAACCAGCAAAACACATGAGTATATTTCTGTTTGATTCCATTAACATAAAGTTTTGAAGAAGTTACATGAGGTCAAACTAATGGCATATTTCAGGTTTATAAATTATACTAAAATTAAAAAATGTAAAGGAAAAGTTAATATCGTCACCATCATCTTCCTCCAAAAGCAAAACTTACAAAACAACAGAGAATTTGTTTTAAAAATTCATTTAGTTGGTCACAAACAAACTACACTAGTTAATTTTTCCTCAGTTTGGAATTTCCTAACTCTCCCAAGACATTACTTAAAGAAGACATAATTGCTACTCTGGTATAAAGGCTGAGTGAATTCACCAGCAGATAATCATATTTAAATAATCATACATTTCATATAATTTTTATACTAAATATTAGTAAAATTTGATTTCCTATGTTTCAAAAAAATAACTTCTAATATTTTTTTCTTGTACTCAAACAAATATTTCTTCTTGTACTCTAACAAATATTTGACGTGTGTATTTGCTAGTCTGGAGATTACTGGCTTAAGTTGCTTGCATCAGGACACTCTGCCACCTCCAGCTGAAACAATTCTTCTCCCATGATGCCTGGAATTGAGGGAGGGGCTAGCTCATGAAGGTACTAAGGAAGTAAGATTTTGTCTTGTTGACAATAGTAGTCTTTAACATGGTTTAGGAAAATGAGAGAAATATCAAATAGCATTGAATGAAAACTAAAGGCAGAGAGGTAAGCTTGAATTCTTGGAGAAGGTGGTAGCCTGAATTAAGACAGAGATTTTAGAATAGAGGTAAGAGGGTGGAACTGAAAATCATTCAGTGAGTTCAAAGATATCCAGGCAGAAACACTGAGAAGTCCTGTTTGCAGATTAGATGTGGGAAATGATGGCATAAGAGGCGTCATGAGTGATCCTGGGCTTCTGGCACAGGCAGTTGGGTGCATGGTGGTGGTACCTTTACCCAGGAGGAAACTTGGGAAGTGAGAGGGTAATGATAAAATCAGCTTCTGGTATCCTAACCCCACAGTATCCAAGAGCACTACAATGGGCAGCAAAGCAGAAAGCATTGGTGCACTTGTGCACAAAAGTGCATCTTGGCCACAGAATAAACCCTTCAATTTGAGGAAGCTGCGTTAGAGATCAAATATATGGAAATGCAAAAGCATGAATTGTACCTTTAAGGACTCACAGTGAGAAGAGTTGTAACTTGATACAACCATTAGATTAACATGGGTATGGTGAAATACAGCAGGATTTGGAGGGAGGTTAAGGTTGTGGAAATCAGGGAAATTGCCAGACAGTTGATATGCTTTGGCCTGACATTTAAAAATGCACAAGAACCAGATAGAGTAAAATGGAGCAGATAGATCAGGTCTAAGCAAAAGACTTATGCAAAGGCCTGAAGTGTGAGAGAGTTCAGGATCACAAACCACTTCATAAGATGGACTAAAATGTGCAAGGACAGGATTATTTGAGGAAGATATGTAGGGAGAATAAGATGTTTATTCATAGAACAAGAGTTAAGATTTGAATGAGATTTAACGTTTCATAGGTAACAGGGACAGTCCTCTTATTTGGCTCTCTGCCCTTGAAAAAGTCCATTAACAATCTGCAGCTAGAGAAATACAGTGTCCTCAACATTATCACAGATTCGCAGGAAACATCTGCTATGTTGTTGGTTGGCAACATACAACTAAGGTGCAGGATTGGCGAGACAGCCTAGCCAGATGTATGTTAGCATTAGGCCCAAATTCCAGTACCAGAAGGGGTCTAAACATTAAAAGGATTCACCTTAAAACAGTTCCAAGCTTTGGACTACCATGAAAATTATGGGTCTGGACCTCAAGCACTGGCCCCAGTGCAATTTCTAAATGAAGTTGGACTAATTAATTCCTGGGGATATGATAATTGATTCCAGTGAAAACAGTCTTGACCATTGGAAGCAGTAGTCCTGACAAGAAGCACAGGAATCACCAGGACTCCAAAGGTCAGAGAACTGTGGGACAATAGGACAGGGCAAGAATAGAGGAGAAAGAGAAAGAATGTGACAGCAGTCATGGCCTCAGGATATCTCTCTCGCACACACAGATGGCACAACCTTGGTATAAACTCCTACAAAGATATCTCCTGAGCTACTGCATTCATTTATTGGCTGTGAGTGTTTTTATGACCAGAGACTTTGCTTTTTACCTCTTCATGTTTGTAGTGCTATGAGAAATCCCAATAATATTCTCAAACTATCCATAAAATATTTAAGTATTGTTATAATTATCATTGTAAGAAATATCATTTTACATACTATTAAAATGGCAAAATACTGCTGATCAATTGGTACAACCAATTATAAGACATTTAATCATCATTAGTCTTGTGAACAAGCATTTCCCTGCTCCCTTCCAACTGGATAGTGGGTGGGGAGCACTTCTACCCACACTGTGGTTGACTGAAGTCATGGGACTCATTCTAGCTAGTAGACTGAAAGTAGAGGTGACAATTACTTGCGAGGTTCAGATTTTTTGGGATCTTTTTCTAATTCATGCAAAGTTACCATCTGGGCTGGAAGTGGTAGAAATGATATACAAAATGAAGGACTCACTGACATCATAAAGTGAAATCAAGGCCAGAGCCAGGAGTCAGCTCTGACAAGCCTCTCTCACGCTTCTGTTTTTTCCTGCATTAGGAAATGCTGCATTTCCCATCACTAATGAGAAGTACTATCACGCCACAAAGATGTTTCAGGAGTTACAACTGGCACCAACTAACATGAATTTTAAACAAAGACATATATTTACAAATCAAATGATAACAAAGCAAGATGTTAAGATATAATAATCATGTTATAGTTGGCCAGAGAAAACTTTTAGGACTAGAAAAAATGAAACATATATATTATGTTAGTTACTTTTCCCATCCGCCATCACTCACTATACTATGTTGCCTTTCATTGGGCTGATTTTCAAAGCATTTTGAAATCCATATGGTGAACAAATGCTTGGACAAGAGACTCATTCAGTCTGGAAATATACAGGATAAAAAAGCAGAATTTATCAGCTTTTATATTAGCTATTAAATAGGTATAAGAAGCAGAGACCCTCCCTGAAACTTCTTAGAAAAAAAATGATTGAAAATCATAGTCCACAGAACAATGAGCAATGTTTGGAAACACTGAGACCTACTCATATTTATCAATTTTGTTCCATCAACAGCTGCGTGCCCTTTTAAAAAGATAAGGCTTCAATACTTGTTGATACATATAACTTTGAAGAATATTCTTTATTTTTAAATACTTTATTCCTTTCTACCCAAAAGTAATTAAAGCTGTGAAGTAATGTGTGATAATTTTCTAGTTTGGGTTCCAAATACAGAATTATGAAAGGAACTAGCCAGTAATCTTCAGAAATGTCTAGGTTATACAAAACCTAAGTTTGATGAGAGATATTATTATTAGATTGTTTAGAAGTGTCTTCCCATAAGACTGTTAGAAAAGAGGTCTATGGAGATCTTGAATCTAACTTTATAGTCATTACAAAATAAGATGTTACTAAGAGGATGAGAATTAGCAGGAAGGAGCTTCTTACTGGAAGACAGGAGGCAACACATGGGTCTGGCCAGGGGTTGAAAAAGTGAATCCTGGGTCTTACCAATAGAAAGACCCAGAAAATTTCATAGAAGTGAAATGATAAAAGAAGTTCTTAAAAAATGCATTTGGAAATATATATATATATATATATATATATATATATATATATATATATATTGATATATATATTGATATATATATATATCCAGATGGATGGATACATATATTTAAAATGATGGAAGAAAGACCAGCAATGTAGACCAGCTATATAGCCTCTCTCTGGAATCAAGATACCTGAAACAATAACTTACTGAACAAAAAGAAGTAAGTCTAGAATTAAGAAAGACCCACTGGAAAAGTAGAAACTAGAGAATTTGAATATAGCACAGAGAAAAGAACAAAGCAGCCTAAGATGCTAACTGCAGCTCCCAGGAGGAGGGCTTTTCTCTGCTGACCTAAGGTAAGCCTAGAGGACAGTAATCCCCTAGAGAGACAGTAGCAGAGAAAGCACAGGTTAGACATAGACAACCTAAGATGTCTAAACGCAGGCTAGGAAGTACATAGGGGTTAAGCCCTCTTTGGTGAGAGGCCAGGCTGATTGGGTGTGGTTTTCATAGCACAATGGGTCTGAAAGTGCTAGCATTAACCTAGAGGACTATCTGATACATACCCCTGCCCTACTTCCTATATCTGGCACAGAATTGAGTGGTATATTTGTTTCTACCATCTGCCAACATGATCAGCAATACATTTTGACTTGAATGGTTGTCACCTATTTAGGAACCTGGAGTGTATGGACAGAGGAGTCCTCTAGAGAAACATGGCCCATAAAGCTTGTGACTTGGGGTGCAGAGAGGAACATGGAAACTGGTAGCAGCTGGACTCAATATAACATGAGGGTAGCCCCCATTGATCTACCAAGCCCAGTAAGGAAAGGCAGGGTAAAACTCAGCATTCACACACAAAAAAATGGGATAACAAACTATGGCTTAGTAGTGACCCACTATCCTGCACCATTTCTGGTAGATTCCAGTATTGCAGAACCTAGAAAGAACCTATACAAAAACACAGAAATATTTGGGATTCCTTTCTTTTTTGCTTTAATGAATTTTTGAGGGATTTTCCTATCTTTTTTCTTTTCCTTGTACTTTTTTCTTGTTTGTTCTTTCCTGTTAATTTTATCTATTAATTTTCTTTTATACCTAAATAAGATCTTTATTTCACTTTTATCTCCTCCTCTTCATTTTCTTTTTCTTTATTTTTTCAAATTTGACTTTTTTCATTTTCTCCTTCCCTGTCTCCATTTTAATTATTATTACTATTAAGCTTTATTAACCTTTATTTATTTATTGGCACTGGGGATCGAACTCATGATCTTGCACCTTCTAGGCAGGTGCTGTGCCACTGAGCTATATCCCCAGACCACTTTATTAACCTTAGATACTTAGCTGACTCTATGCTATTACTGTTGAATTCTTTTGTATTGTTAATGGTAATATAGTTGTTGCATTTAGTAGATATTTATTGTGTATCAGTGTTCAATTTGTCTTTGTGTCTATAATATTATTGCAGATCTATTTTTTGTTAAGTGTGGTATGGGGTAGCTTTTAATGGTTCCTTGTATGTCAATATTCAATTTGTCTTTGACTCTATTATTGTGGCTGATTTTGTTGCTATTACTAGGGCGACATAGTTGATGCTATTTATTGGTTTTTACTGCATACCAGTATCTGGTTTATCTTTATGTCTTCAACAATACTGTAGTTCACTTCTGGAGAACAGACTGCTGGGAAAATTACCTTGCATCTTCCCCTCCCCAAATTAACAGAGGTTGTCAGATGACAGAAATATAGGCTGATAGCTAGTCATGTCCAGAGCACATCACTGGAAAGCAGACACTAAATAGATCTCCACAGTAGCAATAAAGGCCTTCCACTATCAACTTTCTACCTTGAATAAGCATTTACACATACATACACATGTGCACACACACATACACACAATCATGAGTAAATAAGGCAAAAATATACCACCAAAAATTCTTAACTCTCCCAAAGCTGATCTAGGGGCACTAATGGGGAGTAAATAAAAAATCAAAGAGCTAAACTAAGCTAAATGACAAAAGAAGAAAATAATAAGATGCTTGGCAAGTTCAAAGATAATATAACTAAACAATAATCAACTTAATAAATAAAATTATCAGTGAACTTACAAAAACACTAATAAAACTAGCTAAGATAAACAAAATGATATAAAATATGAGTTAGTAGTTTAGTAAAGAACTGGAGTCCATAAAAATATATTGAGGAGAAATCCAAGAGATAAAAAATTCTACTGAAAGTATGGTCAGCAAAAATGAGAAATATGAGGTAAAAGATAACAGAACTAGAAGATAGAGTCAATATAGGCGACCACATATTTAGAGATACTTTTAAAATAAGAAAGTATAGAAAATGGATCCAACAGCTGTTAGACAACACAAAGAAGAAGACTAACAGTAAGTGGAATTAGTGAAAATCAGGAGACAGGAAAAATGACATAAAAATCTGTTTATAGAGCTTATATCAAGTATGAAGAAAGAACATAACATACAGATAAGCAAGATGTATAGAATCCTAAACAACCATAACCAGAAAGAACTTCTCCAGGACAATAATAGTCAAAATTCTATAAGTCCAACACAAGAACAGAGTCTTAAAACCCATTAGAGAAAAGCAACACATCACCCATAAAAGCAAAACCATTAGAATTACAGCAGACTTCTCAACAAAATCCTTAAAGGTCAAGAGAGGCTGGAGTTAACTGTTTCAAGTTCCTCCACACATAAAAAAATCTTTCAACCCAAACTCATAATTATTATGCCCTACAAAATTTTTTCAAAATTGATAAACATATCTTTCAATGACACAAAGCATCTTAAGGAATTTATGAACACTAATCAAGCACTCCAAAAAATTCTCAAAGACATCCCAGAAAGAAACAATGAAGTTGAGAATGTCAAAATGTTTAAAGAATGAAAACATCAGGTAGGATGAGCAGTGAAGCAGAAGAGAAAGAAAAAGAATAAGCAACCAGAAAATAATGCAATGACAGGAATAAGTAAAAAACTTTCAGTAACAATTGCCAAAGTTAAAGTGCTCAAATCCTCAAACAAATGGTACAGATTGCCAGATTGGGTCAAAAAACAAAACTGTATTCTATCTTTAAGCAACAGTTTTAATCCACAAAGAATTCATAGACTAAAAATTTTAAAAAGTAAAAACAATATTCCATGCAACAAGAGCTCTAAAACAAGCCAGAGTAGCTATCCTAGTTACAGACAAATTAGACTTCTAGCCAAAACTGATCAGAAGAGGTAAAGCAGGTCACTGTGTATTTGTTAGGGCAACAATTCAAGGAAACAAGATAACAATTATAAATGGATATGCACGGAACATTAGTACACCCAACTTCAAAAGGCAAACACTACTGGGCACAAAAGATCAGATAAACATCAACACAATTATAGTGGGGGACACCTGAGTACCCCACTATCACAAATAGATCAGCTAGACAAAAAATCAAAAGATATCAGAGTTCAACTAAAACTTATAACAAATAGACTTGATAGATATATACATAGTATTCTATCCAACAACAATAGCAAAATACACTTATTTTGGCCATACACAATCCTTTCTACAAAATAGAACATACACTAGCTGATACAGCATGCTTAAGTAAATGAAGGAGAATTGAAATTATACCACGCATATTATCAGCTCATAGTACAATGAAACTAGAAATCAATGGCAAAATAGACCATGAAAGTTATGCAGACATGTGGAGATCTAACAATATACTCTTGAATAATCAATATGTTTCAGAGGAAATTAAGAAGCTCCTGAAATCAAATGCCAGTACAATACATCAGAACCTATGGGACACAATGAAAGCAACACTAAAAGAAAAGTTCGTAGCTATGCACATCCACATCAGAAAAACATGTCAGTTATGAATTAAAAATGAAAAATATAACTTTACAGTGTGGAAATCTCAGTAACTCTACTTTAACAAGTGTTAAAAGTTGACAAAATTTATAATGAGCAATAAAGTACTCTGACTTCTGAAATGATGAACTGAGAAAACCTCGTCATCTAATCACAGGGAAGCCAAACAAGAAAAACCAAAAGTGACAGACATTCTACCAGTTAACTGGCTGGTAATCTTCAGATATGCCTGTCTTAAAAAAAAAAAATCAAAAGAGAATGAAAGAAACATGATAACTAACTTTACCATGCAATTTGAGATTAGAGACTGCACTAGAAAACATTTATTTCAGCACATTAGTGTGAGAATTGGTAAAATGTGAATAGGTCTATAGATTGGAATAATAGCTGTATGAACATCAATTTCCTGTTTTTAATAATTGTGTGTTATTATGTAAAGGAATGCTTTTGTTTCAAGAAACACACAAAATAATTTAGGCATTAAGAGTCAATATATCTTAATTCTAATTACCAGTGATTCAGAGAAGAAAATGGTAAAACGTTAACATATTGTGAATATTCATTAAAAGTATAAGGAAAATTTCACAACACGTTTGCAACCTTTATGCAAGCTTGAGATTATTTCTAAATATATTTTTTAGGATGCAGCAGACAACACAGCAGCATAGCAGATGGCAGAGAGACAGTGAAAAAATCAGAAGCAACAGCAAGAACAGGAGACACTGTCTGGAAGGGGTCCTGCAGAGCCAGTGGTTAGTGAGTGAGGTGAACCAGCATCGTGCTCTGGCACACAGACATGCAGAACAGAAGCAGCAGGTGTGCCCACCACTTCACTTCAAAGAATTTTGGCTGAGCCCCAGCAGCAGAACGGTCCCAGGTCACTTGACTGCCAACTTCACAAAGTGAAATGAGGGAAGAACCATTCAATAACAGTACACTGTTGGCAGCTGGGAAGCAGACTGGCAGGAATTCTGATGAGAAGTAGGAGTTGGAACTACCCAGACTCCACTCTACTGGCTGCCAAAAGCCAGCTTTAACCCTAAATACAAAGGGCAGGAAGCATCCCTCTGGTCTACAACCAACAGTGGCTTTGGCCCAGCAGCACAAGAAAAGCAGCATTGGCCTATACTAGGACAGGGGCATTCTCCCCACCCTATGATCAGCATGTAAAAAGAGCTAGTGGTGGAGAGCAGAGGAAGCTGTGGAAGTTCTGGAAGGAACCAACTACGTATGGGTCTGGGAGTAACCCCAGGCTTTCCTACCTGAGGGCACCATAGAAACTGGGAGAGCGACAATCATGGTAAGAAGAAATGGACATTCAGAACGTTGTCAACTGAAGACCATTCCCAGCCCTTACATCTAGAGGCCAACATCAGCCCTATACCCAGCACAAATCCTAGTGGAAACTTGGTAGGGTTACACAGCATGCTTCTGGCCTATGACTTGGGCTCTACCACAGAACTGTGGACACCAGAGGAAATTTACTATTTTTTTTCTTTATTCGATTGGCTTTCTTTTCCCTCTCTGGTTGAGGCTGTTTTCTTTGGTTTTTTTTTTATTTAGTTTTTTTTTACCTTTATTTTTCTTTTGTTCTATTCATCTTCTTT
This sequence comes from Hydrochoerus hydrochaeris, assembly GCA_004027455.1. NCBI lineage: Eukaryota > Metazoa > Chordata > Mammalia > Rodentia > Hydrochaeridae > Hydrochoerus > Hydrochoerus hydrochaeris. The sequence goes on along the minus strand of PVLA01000518.1, from coordinate 114,351 downwards.
CTTTCTTCCCTCACCTATTTCTCTTGATTTTATATTTTCATGTGAGTGAATGTTATTTCTTCTCTTCCTGGTTTGCTTTAATATCCTTTTGCTTTGTCTTCTCCAGGCTCCCAAAACTTGGGTGATTATCCTTTGCTCTCCAGTCTTGCTTCAACTATATTTCTCCTCATTAACCTGTTTTATCCCCTATCCCTCTTAAACTCCTCTCCCACAAACACACACAGGATAAAATCACTCTATTAAGGAGAAACTCATTGCAAACAAATTCCTGGCATATGCTGGGCTGTGTTTAAAATAAAACTGTAGAGTTTGCTTCTATGGTTAAACAAACCAAATTAATAGTTACCATAGTTTGTCAGTTGTTAGCTGTGTTTGAAGCTATTGTTATTGCTACTGTACTACCTTAGCTAGGATGTCATACATGTTATAATAAGATTTTCTCCCTTGTGTGACAACACTATGATTATTTAGGGTCATAACCATCATCATACTCCAGTTTCAATGAACCAAATTACTGGGTCCTGAATCAAATAGATAGCAACGTCTCATTCTTAATAAACTGAGAAGGGGGATTTTTGATATAGACACAAAGACCAAGAACCACCTATACCTAGAAGACATCTCTGAGGAACAGACATTTCCTTGGGAAGCCTTGATATTAGTGATAAGGCTATCTACCATAAGAAATCTATAAGTGTCAACACAGAAAACAAAACAAAATAGAAAATGACAAGATGCAGAAGCAAAATACAATCCCAGACCACCAACACACACAGGACAAGTCCAGAGCACAATGTGATAGAGGAAATTGAAAGCCACCCATTAGAATTTCCTGAAATGACAGTAGCAGAAGTGAAAAACAAATGAATGAGGCTATATAAAAAATATCTCAGGTAAAGAAAGAATTGATGATCAAAATGAAAGAAACACTCAATTAGTCTAGAGTAGACACAGATTTAAAAAATAGAGGAGCTTAGGAAAACAACAGAAACCATGAATGTTCAACATAAGAAAGAAATGGAATCCAGGAAATAGATCCAAACAGATATACAGGAGATAAAAAAAATTCTATTGAAAGTGTATGCAACAGATTAAAGGTAAAAAGGAGAATATCAGATCTAGAAGATGGGATTGCAATTAGCAACCACAAAAAGAAAGATATCTTTAAAAAATCAAGAGACCATGAAAAATGAATCCAATAATTGCAAGGTGAAGCAAGGAAAAACAATATAAGTTTGATCAGAGTCAATGATAAAGCTGGGAATAGCACAAAAACCATAAAAGAAAACCTCTTACCGAAATAATGACAGAAAATTTCCCAAACATGGATAAAGAATTCGACAGACAAATATGTGAGGTATATAGAATCTTAACATCCATAACCAAAATAAATCTGCACCAAGACATATAATAATCAAGATTCCAGAAATTCAGCACAAGGGGTTAGAGATACAAATCATCTATAAAAGAAAGCCCATTAGAATCATAGCAGACTTCTCAAAACAAACCCTCAAGTCAAGGAGAACTTGGAAGGAAGTGTTTCAAGCCCTAAAAGAAAATAGTCTCTAACTCAATTGATATACCCACAAAACTATCTTTCAAAATTGGTGGAGAAATAAGATACTTCATGACAAAGAAAATTGGAGAAACTTTGGTTCTGCAAAATACACTGAAGGATATTTTAGAGAGAGATAACTAACTTGCAAAATGCTTTAAAGAATATTGTAGAGAAAGATAACAACAACACCAGTAGAAAGAAACCACCAGGGAGGGCAAGCAATTAAACAGAGGTAAAAGACAGGGTATCAACAATAGGAAAATAATATCAGAAGGGTAAGCAGATACATATCAGTTGCAACTATCAATTTAAATGGTCTCAAGTCACAGTCAAAAGAAACAGACTGTCAGAATGGATCAGGAAGCAAGATCCAACAATATATTGCATACAGGAAACAAATTTAACTCAAAAAGAAATTCACAGACTGAAAGTCAAAGGATGGAAATCAATATTTCATGCCACAATAACCTGGAAAGCAGAGGTAGCTATTCTATTTGCAGACAATAAGAACTTACTAATCAAAGGACACAAAGAAGGTCATTATAAACTTACTAAGGGAAAACTCCAAGAAGAAGAAATAACAATCATAAATATATATGTAATAAATACCAGTGCACCTAACTATATAAAACAAACATTAACAGAACATGAAAAATAAATAAGTACTACTATTGGGGACCATAACATCCCACTGTCACAAATAGATAAACTAGACAAAAAAATCAAAAAATAAATCAGAACTATAAACCAAACCTGTGAACAAATGGACTTAGTAGATGTCTACAGAGTGTTCCACTCCAAAATATCATAATACACATGCATATAGGATGTTATCCAAAATAGTCTATGTACTAGCCAATAGAACATGCTAAAGTAAATGCAAAGGAATTGAAATTTTCCCATGCAAATATCTGACAATAGTGCAATGAAAGTGGAAATCAAAAGCAAAAGAAACCACAAAAATTTCTTAAATGCATGGAAATTAAATAACACCCTCCTGAACAAACAATAGGTCACTGATGAAATTAAATTAGAAATTAAACAGTATCTACAATTAAATGATAATGCCAATACAACATACCAGAATTTGAGACACACTGAAAGCAGCCCTATGAGGGAGTTTATAACAGTGAATTCTCACATCAGAAAAACAGAACAAGTTCAAATAAACAACCTAATGATAAACATCAATCTTCTAGAGAAAGGAGAACAAATAAAACCCAATGATAAGAGCAGAAGTGAATGCAATTGAGACTAAGAAAACATAGAAAGAATCAATGAATTAAGTTCATTTTTTGAAAGATCAGACAAAAACCAATAAACCCCTAGCCAATTTTATCAAAAAGAGGAAAGAAAAGACATTCATGCAATTAAGAATGAAAAGGGTAAAATCTAAATAGGACCTATGGAAATCCAGATTATCATCAATACCTACTTTGAAATACTGTACTCTAATAAGATGTAAAACACTGAAGAAATGGACAGATTCCTAGATACATATGAATTACCAAAACTGAATCAAGAAATGTAAAAACTCTAAATAAACCAATGAAATTGGTCAGTAAAATTGAAAATATAATTAGAAACTTACCACCACCACCAACAACAACAACAACAAAAACTAGTCAGGTTATGACTGATTCACTGCTGAATTCTACAAAAAAAAAAAAAACTTAAGATACAATATCACTACTGATGAAACTATTTAATGAAATTAAAATGTAGCAATACTCCCAGATTCATTCCTGGAAGCAACCATCATCCTGATATTAAACCTAAGGAAGAGAACTACAGGCCAATCTCCTTAATGAACACAGATGCAAAAACTTTTAGTAAGATACTGACAAACAGAATGCAGCAAATTATCAAGAATGTTATACACCACAACCAAGTAGGATTCATCCCAAGAATTCAAGGATGGTTCAGCATACACAAGTCAATAAATGTAATATACCATGTTAACAGATTCAAGAACAACAACCATATAATCATCTCAATAGATGCAGAAAAAGCTTTTGACAAAGCCCAACACTCATTCAAAATAAAAACTCTACAGAATATTGGAATACAATGTCTTTATCTCAAACTTGTAAGCCATCTATGAGAAATCCACAGCCAACATCATGCTAGATGGTAAAAAACTAAAAACTTTTACTCTAAGATGAGGAACACGACAAGGATGCCCACTATCACCACTTCTATTCAACATACTTCTGAAAACATTAGCCAGAGCAATTAGGCAAGAAAAGGAAATAAGGGCAACCTGCTTGGGACCCCATCTGTCTCTCTTCAGATAGAAGCTTTCTTTCTCTCAACAAATATATTCTGCTCTTAACCTCTGTTGTTCCTTAAATTCATCCTTCGATTTTAGAGAACACGAGCTCATACCAGACATAGGTCAAGAGTTTCATTCCCCTATATCAATATCAAAAAAGAAAGAAAGAAAGAAAGAAAGAAAGAAAGAAAAAGAAAGAAAGAAAAGGAAATAAAAGGAATAAAGATAAGAAAGGAAAAACTTAAATTTAAAACCATTCTTTGTGGATAACATGACACTGTACATAGAAGATGCCAAAAACTCCACAAAAAGACTTCTAGATTTAACTATAGAAAGCCCTTCCCAAACCTCCTTATGGTCTAGAAAGTTTATATTCATAATCCCATGAAAAATTTATTGGAATTCCAATAACTTTAATTCCAATCTACCACTTTCAGTGCAACCCACAGCAAGAACAAAAACACTAAGGTATATTTATAGTTGTGGGGAGTCAACGGTTCCTAAGTCCAGGTAGTAAAGTGGCTAACCAGGAACAAAGGTTTCAACCCAGGGCTGAACCTGGGTTTTATTAATTCTTGAAGATGGAGTGGCTAGGGGGAAAGTGACTATGAGAATGGCAGGAAGTACTTGAGTGCTGTGAGCCAGGCTAGGTAGGAGCCCTGAAAGAACCTGCACAATATGAAGAGAGAAGAATATACAGAAATAGTAATCTGCATAACACAATTCAAGGTAGTATCTAGTGTTTTGGGGTCAGTGCTTTAGTCCTGATGTAAAATTTTTTTATGCCCTTGGAAATCACAGTCTCTTATTTCGAGGCTTCATCTCAGCCAACAGTGTGGAACATGGCTCTCCTTCCTGCCCAGCTCACACATGCTTCTTGAGAGCTATGAGGTAGGACAACACTGACCTGTCCCTTGCTTCAAATACTACATATGGTCTAGATAGATTTGCATTGCTTAAATCCAACTGAAGGCATAAGAAAAAGTCCTAACCAGCTCTGTACATATAAATGCATGGAAATAAGGCCAGATTTAGCCAAAATGGAGATAACTGCTTTTCTTTGAAGTAGAGTCTTCAAGGTGATCCTCCACATTTAACAATCTAATTCAGTAGCATAGATGGATACAAGATCAACACTAACAAATCAATAACATTCCTGTACACAAACAACAAACTCACTGAGAGAGAAATTAGAGAATGATAGCTTTCACAATAGCATAAAAAATGAAATGCTTGGGAATCAATCTAACAAAGGAAGTAAAAGACATATAAGTTGAAAACTATAGTATTCTCAAAAAGGAGATGGAAGAGGATATCAGAAAATGGAAATATTATTTGTTCATAGTAGGAAGAGTCAACATAGTGAAAATGGTCATACTCCCTATTTTGTTATACAGATTTAATGCAATCTCAATCAAAATACCGTTAGTATACCTCACAGAAATAAAGAAAACATTCCTAAAATTCACTTGGAACCAGAAGGACCTAGAATAGCAAAAATAATTCTAAGCAACAAAGGCAAGGCAAGAGGCATTAAAAACCTGATTTGAAATTATACTGTAAAGCTACTGTGATAAAAATAGAATGGTACTGGCAAGAAAACCGACTCAAGAAATAAGATTTAGACACAACTCCAAATATATTCAGCCACCTTATCTTTGACAAAGGAATCAAACATGTTCACTAGAAGAAAGATAGCCTCTTTAATAAATGGTGCTGAAAAACTGAATTTCCACATGCCAAAGATTAAAACTAGACCCATGTCTGTTACCATTTACTAAACTAAAATTAAATGGATTAAAAATCTAAATAATAAAACAGAAACACTAATTCTATTGGAAGAGAAAACAGGTAGAACTCCTGAAGACATAGGTATAAGCAAAGATTTCATGAACAAAACCCTGATCACATGGGAAATACTACACAGAATCAACAACTGAAATCTCATCCTATTAAAAAATTTTGGCACAGCAAAAGAAACCATCAACAGAGTGAAATACAATCCACAGAGTGGGAAAAAATTTTGCTATGTGTAGCTTCAACTAATTCTGGATGTTTGAACACTTAAAGGAGAAAAATCTGCATAAAAAATCAAGAAAGGAAAAAATAAATCCTATAGTCACCTTGAAATGCTCCTAATTCATCTCCTAAATCCTAGATTCACTTCCTTCATCTTTGACATGCTGTCCCTCAGCCAAAGGACCAATATCCAGAATATTTAAAGTATTTGAAAAAATCAGACCCTCCTCCAAATTTATAGACCCAATTAAAATATGGACATCTGAGATGAATGCACACTTCTCAGAGGAAGAAACATAAATGGCAAATAAATATATAAAAAGGGTTTAACATCGCTGGTCATTTAGAGATGCAAATTAAAATAATTCTGAGATTCCATCTCTCTCCAGAAAGAATAGCTATTATTCAGAAATCAGCTAATAATAAATTCTGGCAGTACTGTGAGGAAAAAGGAACCCTTCTCTACTATTGGTGGGAGTGTAGACTGATGCAATCACTGTGGAAATCAGTATGGAGACTCCTCAAAAATCTAGGATTAGAATTCATATTTGACCCAGCTTTTCCCCTTGTTGGAAGAATTAAAATCATTGTTCCACAAAGATATATGTGCACCCATGTTTGTTATAGAAGTTTTCAATAGCTAAATCTTGCAAACAACCAAAATGCCCAACAACTATAGAATAGAAAAAAAGAGACTTTTTAATACAATGGAGTACTACTCAGCCATAAAGAAGGATAAACTTGAGACATTTCTAGGCAAATGGATGCACTTTGAAACCATACTCTTAAGTGAAATTAATCTCACACATTCACACATGTGTGAATATCACATTATCTCCTTGGTATGAGAAAATGAAAAGGTAAAGAACCAAAATGTACAATACATAATGTGAAATAAGAAGCAATTGTTCAAAAGTAAATAGGAACTAAGGAGGAGTGAGAGGTAAATGAAGGAAGAGAAAAGAAAGAAATGATAGAAGGATAAAATGGAAACAAAGCTTTGTAAATAAGGAAGGAAAAGGGGTTTTAAGGGAGGGAAATGGATTGGGATAAAAGAGGAATCAAGATATATCATAAAGAGATACAAATTTCCTATGTTAAATATGATCATTATATAAATCTAAATCATACCATTAAATTCAATTTTAAAAAGCAAAGATTAAATACTTAGCTAATATATTTTTTTCTACAGTTAACCCCTAGATTCAGAGTCAGCAAATTTTCATTGACTAAATTTTACATATTTATTTACCTTCATATATATTTTAATCTTATACTGTCATATAGTTATAGAGTTATATGATATAAATCTCTCTATATATATTTTTATCCTTCCTGGCACCTCTCACAGCCTAATGCTATCTGTGAAGTATTAAGGAACCCATATTTTCAGATCCCCATGCTAGCTACAGTGCTTAGTTGGTGAGTGATTTTGCACAGTTCTCTTGTCCAGTTAACTTTCTTATTTCTCCGTAGTGAACAATCAACAATAGTAATTAATTTCCAAAGCTGTCTTCAAGATAATAGGTATATGCAATTATGCGAAGGATCTAACATTCTGTATAGTAAGCAATGAATGTCATTCATTATTTTACTTAGTCTAGAGTAGGTGTTCAGTAAATGTTATTATTAAAAATATTTTTAAAGATTTCAAAATAAATAAAGGAATGCAAAATGTCCAAAGTGTTTTACTGAAAAAATAGAAATAAAATTTCATGGTATCCCATACTGTATAGAATGGAGTAAAGCTGGAGATACAAAGAAATTTCTTCTACTTTTTCCCAGGATGGGTCCAGAATGGTGATTTTTTTTCTCCAACTACATTTTCTAATGTTTGCTGGTATAATTTCATAATGCTTATAGTCAGGAATGGCCGCATCCACACAGGCATCCCCACTTCCAATGTCCATTTATCGTACCTGGGATTGTCTCTGGGGGATACCCTGAGATTTTACTAAGGCTCTGATTATTTTGTTCATTGTGTCCCCTCATCAGCTTCAGTTTTCTTCTCACCCCAAAGCACCTAATCAAAGTTTTATAAGGCTTCAACTAACCCAATGCACAATTTCTTCTTCTGAGTTTTAATCATATTCTATCTGTGTTCATGTTTAATCAACATCTTGGAAATAATTCTAAATCAATAGCAACCACATGCAACATGAGAACACTGAACTGGGAGTTTTGCCTCTACCCTCAAGTAGTTCTGTGAGTTTAGGTAAATCACTTCTATAATTCCTGCTCATAAAATTAGGAATCTGAACCAAATCCTAATAATGGTGGTCTCTCTCACCTCTAAAAATCAGTGATGATTACTAAAGATGAGGTCCCTCTGACTTGAGAAGAAACTTCTCTTCCTGAAGTAAAGTGACGAGATTCTTACACCCGAATCTGAAGGCTGACCTTGGATTAAGTTCATAGCACTCACACTGCTTTCCCCAAGAGAAAGATTACAGTTAAGAGGCAGCAATCTCACACCCAAATTCTATTTTATAAAAAATGCATGGCAGCTTTGCTATGTTTAGCTTAAATTATTTCTGGATATGTAATAACTAATCACCTCTTCCAGTAAAAAACTAAAGGAGAAAAATTTGCAGAAACAAGAAAAAGAAATGGTAAATTCTATAGTCACTCTGAAATGCCCCCAAATCTTCTAAATCCTGGATCCCTGTCCCCCACTCCCTACTTCTTTGACATGTCTCCAATATCACTGCAGCAGTGTGTGCATGAGATGTGCCGTGCCTACTCTGATCAGGTATTTATTTTCTTCAGTCCTGGCTCAGATCCAGCAGCTCCAAGTTGTCAAGGACTTGGGAGAGTTGTGCCTAGTTTTGCATTAAAACAGGATTTGGGCACACATACTTTAGAATATTTTCTAGGTTCTTCCCTTTTGGGCTGTTCATTCATACTAAAGTCTTTGGCTCTTTTTCTCTAAATCCAAACTTCTATCACATTGTCTCTTCTCTTGGTAACTACTACATGCAACTCTATTTTTTTCAGATTCTGCTTTGATCTAATTTTTCATTTTCTCAAAGGAAAAAAAAAACAAATGAGAAAGAAAGTTATGCTCAATTTCCCTTGTGGGGCCAGAAAAAAGAATACAATGAAAGTTTTGTATCCTGATGAAGGAATGCAAGGAATCCCGAAGATGGGCATAGGCTGCCTGACTCAAGAGTGCTTTTTATAACAGAAAACACAAGAAAAATGAGAATGGTCTGTGTCCACTTGCTGCAAGCAGAATAAATAGACACTGAGATGTAAGAGGCGCCTAAAGTCTTGAAGTTTCTAAAAAGGGAAAAAGGGAAATATTTTTATTCTTCTAGCATATCATTTTTGTAAAATATGAAAAATGTCAAACATACAAAAAGTAAAAAAACAGTATAAAGGTAGCCCATACCATTTATTTGCTTATTTAATATATTGTATCCATTTCTTTATTTGCTTGTGTGTGTGTGTGTGTGTGTGTGTACTACTGAAGCATTTTGAAAGAAATTACAGACATCAGGGCACTTCATTTCCAAACATGTAATTTGTTTATTTCAAAAAAATAGGACATTTTGTGATTTAACAGTACTAATATGACTACTTTTATAGTTTACATTTCCATAATATATGTAACACCCTTGTCTAGCCAATTGTCCTTTGGTAATAAAAATATGCTATTTGTTTCCTCAAAATAAGATCATATCTGAACCAATTGTCTGGATAATTATAGCATTTTGCCTCTATCTAATTGTTTCTCTTTGTTACATTTAATTTGTATCTCACTCCTGTGTTCTTGCCTCTGGAGGTTAGATCACAGCTTGACCTTGCTTGATTAGATTCAGGTTCAAGGTGTTTGATAAGAATCTTCACAGGTGATATTGTATGGTTGGTTCCGATTGCAACATATTAGGAGGCACATAATGTCTGATTATACTACTGGGTACACTAAATTTGATCACCTGGAAAAGTACAATCAGTTCTGCTACTGTGCCACATAGACATTCTTTAATATTATTGTACAATGCAAAATAGTGCCATTAAACCACAAGGCTTATGGAGGAAATAGAGTTAGGAATATAATACCCAAAAACTTTGCAAGTGACTTTTAAAAAATGTAAACACTGATGAAAACAGTAGCATAACGTATGTAAAAAGCCTAAGAAATATATGAATGGTACAGTGTATATGGCACTTGACCTTGAAAAGGACCTGAAGTTTGCCTGTGGAAGCAGGAAGCTTCTGGCTTACTGGGAGGTGATAGAAGGAAGTCAACACCAGGTATGACCAGGTAGGATTACTACACAGTGACATGAGGTAACTGCGAACGTCTGAGGTATAAACACATGTGCATTTTATATGTCCTATGTGGTCGACTTCATTAGGTGCAGTTTTTGTACTTACCTAGAGAGTATTGTATATAAAAGTATATAAAAGTATACCTTAAAATGTATTATACTTAAAGTATTTCTATATATAAATCAATCACACTAGAACAAATTTGCATTTAAAGATTAGTATCATAACTGATTCTGGAATTTGTTCCTTCTGTCCCTTTTCTTAATCTAGCCTGAAGTTTATCAATTTTGTTGTTCTTATCAAAGAATTATTGTTTTCATTTAATTTTTCTATTCTTTTGTTTTTATTTTTATCATTTTTCCAGTTACTTTATGCTTAATTTACTTATCTTTTTCTATCTTTCTAAATGGAGGTTTACCAGTTACAGATTATTTTTGTTCTCTAAGCTTTTAGAGATATGTATTTCTCCATACTGCTTTAGATACACTTCATGAATCCCAATAGTTTATTTTAACCAGCATTGAGTGAAAAATATTTTCTACAGTTTCTGGGATAAATATACTTTCCCCTATTCTTTCTCCTATATATAGCTAAAACTTCTATATATTATATATAAAAGAAATGCAAGAAAATTCTTAAAAATTCAGAGCAAAAGGCATCCAAGCTTTGAACCAAGCTATGAAGAAGGACATGCCACTCTATTTAATTCATGATCTCAACAGAAGTGAAGTAGGGATCCTAACCTCCTACCCCAGGCCCATCAGTAATAAAGAGACACTCATCCACCCCTGGGTGTCACCAAAGGTCAAAACTGGACAAACTGTACTTCCTTCACCACCTGCCAACAAGTGTGCCTCCTTTCCCTCACTGGAGCAGGATCAGGAAACCTGCTAAATGAGATCCAGGATCTCATAAATGAATAACCAAATGGTTCAGGTTTCAAATGAAATAATTTCAGATAAAAATCCGGAAGAATAGATGTCAACAGCAAGATTGCATTGATGTCAACAGCAAGATTGCATTGATGTCAGACTATCTGGCAAGAAGCTCAAGGCAAAAATTGTAAAAATCTTTAACAAAAATTATGAATACTCTTGAAACAAGTTTTAAAAAGACAGCCTCTGTGAAGAAAGACAAAGGTTTAGCAAGAAAATTTAATTTATAAATATGAACCAAACTAAAATTTTAGAGCTGAAAAAGCAATAACTGAAATATGAAATTCAGAGAATGGGATCAACAGTGAAACAGACAGGATGGGAAAAAATAAAAGTAAGCTTGAATATAGAACAATAAAAATTACCCAGTCTGAACAACAGTGGGAAATAGTCTGGAAAAGAGTGAACAGAGCCTTAGATACTTATGACACTAGAACAAAAGATCTAATATTCATATAACTGGATTCTTGGACAGTAGAAAGACAATGGGGCTGAAAAAGTATTCAGAAATAATGGCTTAAACTTCCTTAGATTTGGCAAAAGGTATAAACCTATAAAAATAAGAAGCTGAGTGAGTCTCAAACATGATAAACCCAAGGAATACCATGCCAACACACAGCATAGTCAAATTTTTGTAAAATAAAGACAAAGATTGCAGTGAGAGAGAAGCACCTTACCAATTGGGAAAAAATAGTTCAAGTGAAGTGGATTTCTCATCAAAACCACAGAAACCAGAAGAAGTGATACATAATTAGCATTATATATCCAGAGGAGAAAAATCTTCCAGGAATGAATGAGAAATCAAAATACTCTCAGCTAAAGAGAAACTAAGAGAATTTGTCACCAACAGACATACTATAAAGGAAATTGGTGTAAATAGGATGGACTGATAAAGAGAAATTTCCAAGCATCCTGAAAGAAAAAAAGGACAATGGAAAGAACAAAAATATGAATAAATAAAATTTTGCTTTTCATCCTGATTTGTTAAAATCATGCTTGGCAGTTGAAGCAAAATTAGAATCTTTGGATTTGGCTATTGATGTCAGTAGAAAGTTCTCAAATTTAATATTTGTTTAGGATAATTATAATTGGAAGATAATTGGAAGACAGTAAATGGAAGTAAAGTGAAGTAAGGTTTTATTTTTAATTAAGTTTATTGTACAATTTAAATGTAATTATAATCCTATGCATCACAGGGAATTTGTACTCACACATGATATAGCCTGTATATATCTCTATACAGGCTATATCATTATAGCTGGAAAATGATTGACAATAGTAGACTGGTGTGTGTGTGTGTGTGTGTGTGTGTTTTCTTTAGCAATAGACAAAATTTTAAGTAAGCTCAAAGTTGAAGCATTTAACATTGACTACTTGAGGTTTAGAACCTGTTATAGTTCAGGGTTTGCAAGGAAAACAATATAATAATTTATAGAATTATTTTATAACAGTCACCCAAAGAGTCAAACACACAAAAAACGGCAGGAAATCTTTCCACACACTAAAGACCCAAAGAATCCAGCTGAGGGCCTGGATCCCACAGCAATGTCCTGCATGAGTCCAGCTGAAGACCTAGAACTCATGACAATGCTCCTCAACAAGTCCAACTGGAGGCCTGGAGAGCACGACAATGACTCATGTAAGTCTGTTTCACAGATCTGTGCTGGGAAGGCCCAAAGGTCAGCAGTGTAAGCTAGAAAATCTGAGCCAGTGGGATGAAGAATTTGTGTCCGTAGGCTGAGGGATCTGCACTGAAGCCAGGAAGCAATGCTCAAAGTACGGACCAGAGCTCCCCCAAAACATACCACAGCCATCCTCAGTGACAACAAGGTCTCAAGATCCTCTGATGATGAGAACAGCCAAGTTCACATCAGGAAAGAAGCTCCACAAACTCCTTCAGGAGAACCAGTGGTAACAGGAGAACCAACAACACCACACGACACTACTTTTTCCTCTCCCGTTTTCCATTGTATATTGTCGGCAACAGTCCTCAGGTGGGCCATCCACACCATGCTGATTCAGTTCAGCTGGGTGTGACAAGTTGCCCACCACCACACTGACAAGTTGTCAGTCCACCATAGAACCCTATTCTTGTTTTATTTTACTTCAAAGAAACCAAAATACATTTGTGAGGTTACTAATCACCTAAATAGTTGTGTACTTGATTCCCCCAAGCCCGGAAAACCAGATTGATAAACTTCAAAAGAGGACCAAAATATATGGCAAGAAATAGATTCTGTAAGTGTACAGAAAATAGAGAACACTGTGTATTATCAGCTATTCAGAGCAGGCTACATCAAAGGTAAGACATATGAAATGATCCAAAGCATAGGTGGGGCCTAAAAGGAGAGCATGCGGGGAGTAGCCACAGCACCTGCTTGGCGAGGCAGCCAGCCAGACCCAGCATGGCTCTCAAAGCTGGCTGCCCATCAGAAGACCTGGTAACTGGAGAACACACAGATTTTTAAGAGCCCCCAGAAAGCTTCTGAGTGTTTCCAGTGAGTGTCAAGCTTGGGGAAGCCACAGTAGAAAAAGTATTTAACACAGGTCCACCACTTTAATAACCATAGGATAATACTGGCTGTTTCCATATAGTTACTTTATTCCATTTAGTCTAAAACAATAAAGTTCATTATGAATACAGTATTTTAGAAATAATTAATAGATATGAATCATTTTCTCCATGATTATGAAAAAGTCTTCTGTGAAGACAGGTTTTTATATGAGGGAGGGTTATTTTCTGGTATCAGCTTTTGCTTCCTGTTTTGTCTCTGTTAGTTCCTACTACCCTGGAAGCCCTGTGGACTCCCTGGATTGTGAATGGACTCAACAGGCTTCTCCAGATGATGAGGATCTCTTGTTCGTAAGCCCTGCATCACTTGGCTCCTTTCTCTTCTTAGCAATACTTTTGCCTGGGCTTCCCTTTTCCCTTCTGCAGGAATAGGATTCAGATACCTGATACTCCAGTGTTCAAGTGAGGAAATGGAGCCCAGGCAGACTCCTCTTCTGATGTGGGACTGGACTTGAGGACAGTGCACTCCAGGTGAGAGACTCTTGAGCTCAAGAGAGCTGGCCAACTCCAACTCCAGGTTAGAGTCAAGAAGGTCCTTTGCCTTCCTTTCCTTCCTTCAGGTCCAGGGGAACAAGGTTGGGACAAATGGGGTCTACAGTTTCAGGGTCATCTAAATACCTATCAATTTCTCTCCATAAGATGAAAATCTCATTGATCTTAGAAGTTTGCCTAGTTGAACCTTAATTTGCTCTAACAAGTGTTTGATGATGATGATGATGACAATGAGTGATGAAGAAGAGGAAGATTTGCTGTATTAAAACTCAGCAAAATAAAAATAAAGTAAAACTACACTGGAAACTTGCTTTATCTGCACTGAACTTGTTTAATCCATACTGATACCCATGATTCCATGAAAGAAGCTGTTGTACGGTTCCTGAACACTCACACTCCTTAGACCCACCTATTCTCAGAGCCTGGAAAGCACATGCACTATCAGATGAAAGAGTTGAAGGAGAAGTGTGTGGTAAATGCTTAAGCTCTTTATGTCTGTAGGGTCTCCTGAGTGCCTTTGGAGGAAGTAAGAATAATCACATGCTCACTGAAAAGGCTTGGTTCTCCTCAGGCCTATCTGCTTAGATAAGCGATTATTTTTTAATCCTGCACCTCCAAAATATAGATGATTATGTTAAATTTTTTCAGAGATTGCTGAATTACTATGTAAAAAGCAGCATGTGGATTCAGGCTTTAGTGGCAGAAGGAGTACCAAACCACTTCTGATTCATTCATGCATTGACTCATTCCTGAACTGATTCATTCACCAGAATATATTGATAAACCAGCAGTCCAGGTTCTAGTCAGGTTGTGATGGTCAAAAATAAATAACACATGCTCTTTCCTCCAAATAGGGCACAATCTGGCAACAGAGACAGACACACATACAACAAAACATGGTAAAACACAGCAATAGTGATAAGAAGATGTCCCCTGCCATACTTTCCTCCAATGGACATTCACACCAGGTAGCCACTATCAGTCACATCTGGGCACACCTTAGGGATGGGGTTTTTGCTGTTTTGTGCTGTTCTATATTTCCTTTGCTTTCTTAATCTTTAAATAAGAAACCTAACTCTGGCATCCCCTGTACACTAAATAAATAACTAGAACTCCAAGCCTCCTGAAGCTCAACTCATCCCAGGTTATAGGTATTTCACTTCCTCCAAAGTGGTCATTGAGATTCTTGCAGCAGACACTACTGATGCTATTCTTTGCTTGTCCACCAGGAACTTCCTTTTCTACCTGCTGCTGACTCCCTTCCACCACTATTATTCCGGCATCAACAGAGAGACTTCATTTCATAGCAGCACTATAGATCTTTATTAGTCCTCAAGACAGAAATGTGTCCCACCTGGTATTTTAGTGCCCTATCTTCAGCAATTTAGGGCCAAGTTTCTTAGGGTTTGTTTGGGAGACATTTGAATGGTACTAGTCAGTTTTACATTAAGAAGTTTTCACCCAATTCTGAAATAGATTATACCACTTTAGTTCTCAACAGCATGTTTTTGCCTATATAGGACATTAAACAGAGGAAGGCATTATTTTTGGACTTCAAATACCACATGTGACTTAATTTGGAAATTGGAGGGTCAGATTATATATCCATCAATATATCATAACTATCAACATTTTCTTTCCTTTTTTCTTTTATTGTCATTCTCTCACAAAAAGAACATTCCTTCACACCCCAGAGCTCCCCTGGTAGCATTTAGGTCAGCTTGTTCTTCCTGAAAATATAGGACAAGCAGGTGTTTGCAGATGTTCCATCCTTCTGGGTCCAAAGCAGCATGAAAAGAAAGCTGAGTCCACATAATTACCCATTATTCAGCAAAGTGTTTAAAAACTTATAGTAACCCTTGAAATTTTTCAGAGTGAAGGGAAAATGTTTCACTTGCTCTCTACTTTTATACTGGAACTCCTAAAATATTTTAAATTGCACAAGGGAGAAGGGAAGGAAAGACAATAACTGAGTTATTTATTTATTACATATGTGAATAGAACTTTACAACACATTGAGTAACTTAACTACATTTTATCTTATTATTCAGAACATCTTAAATCTATAATTAATGCCAGAAAGTCAGAAATGTACTTGATAGGAGAGAGGGATGATTTGGTTTACCATCTGTGGTAAACTGTGGCATTGAACATGGTTTATAAAGTAAAGCTTAACCCTAATGCCATTCAGTGACAAGATTCTTTTTTGTCATCTCCAAATTCTTATAGAAACTCTTACAGAAACTCACAGGAACTCTTACAATCATTGGAAAATGCTTAACTACCAACAAAATAAAAAAAGTCTTTGGATTTTTGACTCAATGGATAGTTCATAAGCATGAAATATTCCTCTGGTATATTACTGAACCCTGAAAAATTAAAGAGCACAAACAAAATTGATCCTCAAGTAGTCTTATATTGTTTTAAGTAGAAAGGGCTTAAAGGAGTCCTGGCACATAAAAATTCCTCAGCAAACAGCACTTATGGTACTAACCTCTCTACTCTACCAGAGGCTCTGAGGGATTTAAAGTTTGCTCTGCAGGAACAGGCATGGTCTGATGTGGGAAGCGATAAACAATCTTGGAAGGTGTTGAGTATCAAAAGATCAGTAAGACTGTTCCAGGGGAAAAGAAAAGCTGGGGATGGAGGTCCCATTTGACCCAGCTATTCCACTCTTAGGCATATTCCCAGAAGATCTGAAAACATCTTACCACAGTGATATATGTGCACCCATGTTTATAGCAGCACAATTTGTAACAGCCAGATCTTGGAAACAACCTAAACGCCCATCAACTGAGGAAGGGATAAAAAAATCGTGTACTTTTATACAATGGAGTACTACTCAGCTATAAAGAATGATCACATTGAGATATTTATAAATAAATGGATGCATCTTGAATCTATACTCATAAGTGAAATAAATCAAACTCACATGTATAAATACCGTATAGTCTCCCTTGTGTAAGAAATGGTAAGAGTACAGAAGACCTTATGGAAATCATGGTTCACCATTATACTGCTTTGAAGTCTTATGTCTTCATTCATTGGTTCGAATGGTTTTATTCTGTTTTGTTTGATCTTAATATATGTGATCATATGAATAGTTACTTTGAAGACAAGACAGTATGGTAGCCAGTGTTGATTTAATATCATCTTGCTCTGAAGTCCTACCATGCTTTTGTTTTTCTATTACCATTGGTTCTATCACATTGTGTCTTATTGGATTATAATATGTATTAAACAAAATTTTTATGGAAAATGAGATAATATAGCAACCATTGTTCATCTTTCATTATATGGTTCAGAATGTCTTGGAATACTTCCATTCTCTTGAGTTGTTTATTCTACTTTGTTATGTTTGACATTATTGTGTGTAAAGCTAAGCTCAACTATTTCAAAGAAAGAGACATTGTGATAGCTACTGTTAATATCCAATTGTCTTGTTGTGAAGTGCTGTGTTGCTTACATTGTTCTGTTCTGATCTGCTTAGATCTGTCCTCTTTTGTTTTATTCTCTTAAAAAAAAAAGGAACATTCCAGCAAGAAGAAACAGAACACAAAAAAAGCAAAGGCTTGAATCTGAATCCTGACTATAGAAACCTATGTCCAATTTCAAGAGAAAAGAAAGCCAAAAAGAGAGGTGTGGGAGAAGGCAAAAATGCAAGGTTGAGTTGGATGCAGATTGTGAAGGACTTTAAACTGAGACTTTAGACAATAGAGACAAATTATTTGAGGATGGAAAAGTGATGGGCTCAACTTGTGATTTAGAAAGATCACTGTGGGGGTGGAAAAAAGAACTAGATGAAGGACATATGGGAGCAAGGATTGCAATGAAGAAGCTCTTATAACAAAAACAGAGATGACTGTAGTGGAGAGAGAGGACTTGAACAGGTAATGAGCAAGAGAGATGACTCGGGAAAAAGGAAAAGACAGGCTTTTTCATTATAAATTACTATGGAAACATTATTTCCAAGTTATTGGATATACTTATTAATTAGACTCATTTCTATAAATTACAAGTTTTTAATTTAAAAAAAAGAGACTGGATTTTGCATTCTGTTCTGCTGTTTTCTGAGCCTGTGAGGCTTTGCAAGTGCCACTTGGTGGCCGATCCCTGACTTACAAGCATGAGACCCAAAAGTATTATCTTGCCTGACCAGAGGTTTTGCCAGTTTGTATGGAAGTAATGACACATGTCACACTGAGATTTTCTTCTATTTTTCTCAAAGGGGAGAGAAAATATTTGTTTTGTCAGGAGTTAAAAATGTAGCTTTCTTTAGCTAACAAGATGAAATGCTGCCATTCTCAATGAAAGAGCAAAAGGATGGAGCTGGAACAGAATACACTAAGGAGATATGAGCAGCTCCTTGGTGCTTGAGTTATGTCTCCCAAATCATGCAAATCTGACTGATGGGCTGCTTTCAGTCACAGGATGATACAGGAATGCTGCATCCCATGTGATTTAAAATTGAAGATCAAAATAAAAAATAGTATAAAACAGGCAGATAAATCTTTTGCAAGTTGGAAGGGGAACCAAGACATGGGGAGAGAGGGAAGGGAGAGAAAAGAAAGGGAAAGTAAAACAAATTAAGATGTATTAATGTGTCATGTACATGAACCAATTCCCCATGATAAACGTAATCATTATGTACTACAAACATGTACTAATCAAGCTAAGTAAAATATGAGGAATAAGTTATATTATACAGCAGAGTAACTGGTTCACAAAAATTTACTACATATTTTAGAAAGAACTAAAGAGAGGAGTTTGAAGGTCTCAACACAAGAAAACAATAAATGTTTAAGGAGATATAGTACTAATTGCCATGTTTTTTATCTTCACGCATTCTGTCTATGTATGGAACTCTCATGCTGTGCTTCATAAATATGTAAAAAAATGTTTTAAATTGGAGATTATCATTGTTAACAAAGCTGTTTGGTACTAGACTTAAGATAAATGACTAGTTTGGCCTCTGTTTAAATTATACCTTCAGAGAAAAAAGAAAAAACATAACCTCCAAATTTAGCAACTCTCTTCTCTCACATCTCCCATACTGCCATCCATCACAATTTTGGTAATTCCATCTTTAAATCTTACACTGGTAGCCTAATTTGATCACTATGGGCCACCTCATTGCTATCACAATGTTCCTACTGCTAGGGCCTCTTGCCTGGCTCTAAAGCCTCCTAGCTGACCGCTCTTCTCGTCCTGTGGATCACCCAACACCTTGCACAGCAAAGACTTTCTGAAGAGTAAATTAGATCAAGTCACTCTCCTGTTCAAAGGCTTCCCATCCCACTGAGACAGAAATCCATTTCTTTGCCAGTCCTATCAGGCCCTCTTTTCTGTACCCCTACTGCCTCTCATACTTCTCCCCAACCGTTACTCCCAAGCTCTAGTTCCTGGGACCTCTTGGCAGGCCCCGGCAGCCTCTTGGAGTCTTTGTGTGTAATGAACACTATAATATTCTGCCATCCATGGTACATATATAAAACAGCATTCTCCCTACAACCATGCTTTATTTTTTACAGGGATTTTCTTGAAATTTTTATTAAGCACTTGTTGATTTTCTTAGAATATAAGCTTCTTTCTGAATCAAGATTTGCTCTATTTTTAACTGCCTTTTCCCAATTCTTAAAAAAATGACCAGCACAGAGGATGTTCTCATGCATACAGTAAAAGTATGAAAGACTGGATGATGAATTATACACTATCCTCAACGCAGCTCCAGTCCTCAATTAACACCTACCTTCACCCTACCCAGTGGCCTAAGAGATTCCCCACAAAGTGATGGGGAGGAATGGACTTTGGAGCCAGTGAAAATTAGTACATTTCAAGACACCAGAATATATCTTTCAGATCACTTCAGCAACTTTCAAGACCTTGAAAGCTTCACATATGTTGCCTAAGGAAGGGAGTTTAAAATGTGGAATAAACTTCAGAAAAGTGAAGGTATGCTGAAACCAAGTGACTACAATATAGTCCATAATGCATTATACAAGCAAAATCTAACTTTAAACAAATAGTGCACACTTTTTATTAAGAAATTCAAAATCAGTACTTCATTTGGGAAAAATAAAATTAAAAGCAAGCTTAATGCTACAGGAACCAGCTCCAAAGGATACTCTAACTAAAGGCTGTAGTGCCCTCTACTGGCCATTGGTAGCTAATAAAGCCGGGGGTGGGCACCACAGAGGAAGCTGCTTTATATTCAAATCCATTAATGGGATTATTAAAAATATCTCAAGCTCTTCCTCAAAATGAGTAAGAGAAGGGGGAACTCTGGCCATATAGAGAGAGACAATAATCAGTGCTTGCTTTCAAGCAGGATGAAGATTGGAATGAAGAACAGAAATCTGGAATGACAATAGAAAATGATAAATTATACAACCTGGAACAGAAGATGGGCCTCTAATCCAGATGCAGAGGTGAGAGGTGATGTTTAAGATGAGGTCTGAAAAGGGAAGAGAAGGGGCCAGATGCAGGGAATAGTGTCTACACTATACTAGGTGCTGGGTCCATAGATGCAGAGACACAGAGGTGAGAGACAGCATCTGTGAGAACTATAGGAGTTGAAAGTTGGGGTAATTAATTTGTTTGCCTATTCACTAACCATTCTCCAACCAGTCTTTCTTTGCATATTTGTTTTCTTCTTGGTAGCTGAAAGTAACAGACATTGATTTTCCTGTTTTACCTTCAGGATGAACATGTGACCCAATTCTGTCCAGTGAGGCAGGCAGGGACATTTGCTGGAGGGATGGCTGAGATACAATTTCTTTCATGATAATAAAGGTGGCAACCATGAAGAGACCTAACCACTTTTAATCTGCTTGTTGTAGTTGTTATGTGAAGATGTTGCAGTTTTGGTAAACATGAATGAAGACATCACCAGTGCCATGGAGATGGCTGCCTAGATGACATTACACAGCTGCTGAACAATTTCTGAGACCACCTATCCCTGGAATTCTTATTATAAGAGAAAAAATAACACTTATGGACAAATCACTCCTGATCAAGTATTCTGTTTCTTTGTAGTCAAGCCATTTCCATTGACAAATTCATATTCTATGATGTGAGGAACAAGTGGACAGTTTTAAGAAAAGCTGTAAAAAATGAAATTTGCATTGCATAAAGATTAGGTTTAAAAAAAACACAGACTGCATTGAAAGAGGACAAGTAAAGCAAGAAAAGGATGTTTATAATGATATAAGTGGACATGGGGGAGAAAGGCAAAAATTAGAGCCTTTTGAGCTTCTAGGAAAAAATGGATAGGACAGATACAGTATAGATATGGGTGTAAAATTTAGAAAGTGCAATGGAAGGATTTGGTAATTCATGGGAGGAGTTAGTAGATTATGGAGTAGGTTGAAGGGTCATTTCTCAGTATACAGAATTTAGGAGAAAAAGCAGAAATTGGAATGAGATGAAAAGGAATTCTGTTTGGGACACACGGGGCTTAGGGAGCCAATGAGAGATGTCCTATGGGTACTGGAATTTTCTAACTGGAGCTCAAAAAAATCTGGGCTTAAGACTGAGAGCTTCAATATATACATGGTTATTGAAGCCATGAATAAAGATCATTCTTCTTGGAGTATATGTAAATAGAGGGAGATAAGAGAGTGAGAGAAGAGATTTTATGATGACAACTTTCACAGGAAGTCATGCCACATAGACTATGAGACAACAAGGAGAGAAAGTATAGAGAAGAAATGTCTCTGTTGGCAAAGAAATGCCATTTCCAGGAGTAATGGAACTGCTTTTCCTGCTTTAGAGGAGGAAATCATTATGGTTTTTATGTAGATGCCTCCCCATAGCCTCATTAGATCATTGGCTGAGATTTGGGGAAGTAACTGGATCATGGGGCCACTATACTCATTGGTGGACTAGTCCACCGATGAGTTTATAGCTAAATGTACTGTTCGAAAGGGGGGCTTGGACAGAAGAAGTGGGTGAATGGAGTTGTGGCTTGAAAGGGTATATTTCCCTTTCCCGCTCCTTCCTTCACTCTCTCTGCTTCCTGGACGTCATGGTATGAGCAGCTTTCTCTCCTCTCCCCCTCTGCCATGACACTTTCTGCCTTACAGTCAGCTGACTGTGAACTATAAAGCTGAGCCACAGTAAGTCTTTTCTCTTTCAAATTGTAGTGTTGAGTATTTTTCCTGTCTTTCAATGAGAAAGAGATATGTGAAATAGGATCAGAAAAGGACAGTGATGTCCTTCGCCAGGGTGGTTCTGTGGAGAGCTAAGTGCGGAATTCAGAATGAGGTAAGCTGAAGAGTTTAAATGGATCTGACTTAAGTGAACTCTTCCTTTAAAAAAGTGCCTATGAAGGAAAGGACAGAGGTCTGGGGTTTAGCTTAGCTGGCTAAGGGCCCACCCTGGTAACCATAAGGTTGTGAGTTCGATCCCAGGTGCAAAACACACACACACACACACAAAAGGACAAAGGTTGAAGGACAGGGAATGCACAGGACCCAGAAAGGGTAGCTTTTCAAAATGTGAGAATATTTACATATTGACAAGAAAGAACCAGCAGAAGAGGTTGGGCAAAGGTACAAGACAGGGAGACAATGATAATCGATGCAATGAAGTCCCTGAAGATGCAGGAGGAAGTAAGTTATAGTTCAGAATCTTGCAAATAAATCTGTATTTCAGTTCCTTCTAAAGCTACTTAAATTCAACTTTGATGGAAAAGTTAATTCAGTCACTACTGCAGCTCTCCCACTTCTCACGTATCATGCAAGAGTTTTAACACCATAAAACATCTGGATGCTCACTCCAGCTGCTAACAGCAGTGGTTACCAAAGATGCTCCTTCCTTAAGACTGCATGGTCTGATCTGATTTTGGGGAAACTTGGATCCCACATACCTTTGGAGCCAGCATTATTAGATTTATCATATAGACAACCCAGCATCCTACAAGTTACTATCACTAAGCCCCACTGCTTGCTGGAATTTTCTCCTGTTCACCTCCAGTCTCATTCTAATACTCAGAAAATCATTCCACTCCTATGTACAGTAGCCTGTGACATTTATTATTCCATTGAGCTCCCTCTCCTTTATTAAAAAAGGTAAAAGAAGTAGGTGAAGGGAAAGTGAAAGTTTTGTGTCCCTCAGAAATAAAAGCATATGGCCAACTTCAGGAGAAACTCATGAATATGTTTATTGTGCTTTTGTACTAGCTGGCGAGACTTTAAAACATGGTATTGCACCACTTAAGATTTTCATGACTTTAACAGTAGCTGATAGGACTGTCAACCTGATCAAATTCAGAGATAACTAGAGAAGTGACTGGATTGTGAGGGCATTAACCTTGTCAACAGATCTACCCGTGAATGAATCCCTAGATGAATGGGCTATTGGAAGGTAGGACCTATTAGGAGCAAGCAGGTCACTGGGGGCAAATCTTTGAGGGGTGTATCTTCTTCAGGCTCTTTCCCTTTCTCTCTGCTTTCTGGATGCCACTAGGTGAGCAGCTTCCCTCTACCCTACCCTTTTGCCTGATGTTTCTGCTTTGCCACAGTCCTAAAAATACTTAAGCCAGACAAGCACAGTCTGAAATCTCTGTAAGTATACACAAAATAAACCATTAGCCCTATCAATCATTTATCACAGGTATTTTAATCACAAAAATAAATAGCTGATTATCACAGCTGGTCAGCGTCATGCTACCTCAGAGTCTGGCCATCACTGGGATTTATTTGCTCTATATCTTTAGTCATACCTGATGATAGTCCCAAACATTCAACTGTAATTTGTGGATTTTATCTAGAAATAAATTTAGGTATCTGAGTGAGATGTTCCTTCTGAAGATTCCACAATATATTCTCAAATTGAAGTAACGTAATTCAATTTTGGATAGTAAAGTTAACAATTCTCTCCAGATATGCAGACAAAGACTACTTAAAGTCCTCATGCCTTTAAATAAATGCTGAGTGCAAGGCCTAGAATTTTCCCAGCCAAAGAATCTAGGATCTTAGGATATTTTAGTTGACTGTGTCATAAAGTGCATAAAATGGAATATTGTTAAAAGAAAGAGAGGTGGTGTTAACTCAGTTATAAAGAGGATTCTCACTCTTTATATCACTTTACTCATCCACTACAATGTTTAGGAAAGGGATGCTTGATTATTGGAAAGATGCTTTCCAGACTTATGGAAGCAAAGCCTCCAAGGTGCATCTAGCTATCTGATCAGTGAAGCTGTACATTTTGACTAATAGCCATCTGAAATCAGACTAAGTACATGAGATAAAACTCTACCTTTCTGAATAGCTCACCTGCACAAAGAACATATGACTTGAAAGAGATGACCTGTTTGATCTAAATGATAGTTTTGTCATCAGCTGGCATTCCACATTGTTTGAATACATGTTTAATTATTGTTGAGTAAATAAATCCTTGCTGCTAGTTCTCCTATGACCTATTGCATAGCACTGACCATGTGAGAAGCAGCTTGCTCACACAAATCAATGCCTGGTTTGAAGCATCTGGCCCAGTAACCTCAATTTGAGGCTTATATTTGGATGCATAGCTTGGTTTCTGTTCATTTACCATATCTCACATAATATGGTAAATCATGTGCCCCATGGACCTCAGTTTCTCCGGAAGAGCCCCTAAAGACCTCCAAAGATACATGCTGTGTGGGCAGGGGGAGGTCCACAGAATATTTAAACATACTCTCAAAATTTTCTAAAAATCAATATATCCTTTTCATAGAATTAACAGGAGTCAGAATTTATGTTACCTACATAGATTATAATTGGATAATTTTGCATTTGTGTCAATTTAGAATGG
This sequence comes from Hydrochoerus hydrochaeris, assembly GCA_004027455.1. Taxonomy (NCBI): domain Eukaryota; kingdom Metazoa; phylum Chordata; class Mammalia; order Rodentia; family Hydrochaeridae; genus Hydrochoerus; species Hydrochoerus hydrochaeris. Next base: position 89,428 of record PVLA01000518.1, on the reverse strand, counting down.
TCTTGAGATTCTATCTGCTGCTCAAAAGAACAAGGACTCCTTGAAGAAAAGGCTTCTTCCGGCCTAGAGCAACAAACCTGCCAGAGAAGTCTATTACTAATCAGCTCATCAGAAAACAAGAAAGCTATGAGGCCTTGCAGAAACACTTCAGAACTCAGTTTGAATGGGGTCACACTTCACACTGGTCAAATCAGGGGCAAGTTCACTACCAATAAGGATAACATCAGTGGATTGAAACATACTAACCATGCTTCAATCCATGAGTTCATTATACTACTGATAAAATCTTATTGATTACCATTAGAAATGCTAGGGAATTAATTATTCAAAAAACAGAAAAGGGCAAAATATCAAGATTTGATACTGTTTCTTCTATACAGACTGTACTACTAATCAAGTAATAAGTAAAAAAAAAGTTGCTCTATAGTAGTAGTCTAGTAAAAAAGTGAAGAATGAATGATAAAGTTTATAATATTACTTCACAATTCATAACAAATTAATTTACATAAATGACCACCAATGGTTGCCAAATTCACAAAAAGATAAGTTATTAAAGATTAAAAGTCACTTGATGAAAGAGAAAATTTAAGAAGTTGTCTTGCTAACAACACACAACCCTCTCTAGATCCTACAACCAAATTCTTAGAAATCAAGAACTGATAGAAAGATGTGTAATACATAACTATTTGATGCTCTGCAAAATGATTTTCTGTCTTCAACAAATGGCAAGAAGAAGACATGGAGAGGAAAATGATAAATTGAGTCTTAAGAGAAATACCAATCCTCCTCAAAAGATTCCTCACCACCACCATTCTCATGAACCTTGGAGTGATCCTGTTTCCCTTCTAATGCAAAGTTCCATGTGTCCAGGACCTGAGCCAATGCAATGCTCTCTGTCTCTCTGTCTCTCTCTCTCTCTGAATCACTAAAATCCCTCAATTTTGCTTCCTACTCTAAACTTCCTGGGATCACACCTCTCACTCCCTTTAGGACATTTATATAAATTGAGGCTTTATTACTATAAGCCATGTGAACCCTAAATATGTGACAACTCTGGTATGACACAGTATGTTGGCTTTTGCAAGCTCAAGAGACTTATGTAAACTGGTATTAGAGGATGCTTTACATGTTTGGCCAAAGAAGGAAACCTCATGTAAGGTAATTTTCCAGAAATGAGAGTGTTGAAGCACATCTGAGCCATAATCCTTGAGACACAACCAAGTCAAGCATCAGAGGGATAAAATAAAAACATTCATATGAAAAACTCAAACACTTTTCTCCTGGGTTTGTTGTGTGGATTAAATGAAATGATATATCAAGTATCTTGAAAAACCTGTAACACAACCCCTCCCTTTATAAACAAATGGGGTTAACAGATTGTCATCTGTAAATGTTTCAGATTATCCTAGGACAGGGAGATTATTCTAGGACAGGGAGACATATGCTACAAAAGATACATGCTACAAAATAAAGTTACAATTATATCACCATGGTTTTATTATTTAAGGTAGTTTAAAGAAAAATAATAAAATGGATGAGAACATATACTTCCTTTTTCAGGGACCATTCACCTGTTGGCCACCCCAAAAGTTAGGGATCCTGAGTGCTCATAAAAAACCTTATGCCCAGTTGTCACTCAGAGAGCCATTTCAGGTATACAGCTGGAACAGTGAAGACAACTGAAATATCTTGACTTCAGCAAGGGGCTATAATCATTTGGCTTTGAGAGAATAGTAAGGCAGTGGAAAGTGAGACTTATATTTGTCTCTCCCATAGGGACCTGACCATTTTAATCTTCTTGAATTAGTGAGTAGGAATTCTGATATAAATATGTCAGTGTTAGACAAATTTCCCAGCTCTGCCCAATGATTCCATACAAATTAAGATGCATGGAAACAAAGCCTGTATTTGTAATACCATCTTGATCAAAGCTAGGAGAGTGAGATAATCCTCCAGCTGAAAAATCATCTCAGGGCTGTGCAAGGCAGTTGAATCAGGTGCAGAACCTCAGCAAAAGGAACAGTGAGCTGACTCAGAAGGTGCCAACAAGAATATACATGCTGGAGGTAAGTGGTTTCCCCTGATGTGACAGAAATAGAGTTGCTGAAGCTGCAGAGAGAATGGTAAAATTGACTGAGACAGCCAGACATGCTATGGGAAGTAGGGTGTAGAGTACACATCACATCAAAATCCTCTTTGTCCTACTAATTCTTACCAGGTTGCAAGACACATCCATGTAAGCTTCCACAGGCTTGAAGAGACAAGGTAGGGACTAGCCTTGCTTCCTTGTATGTTAGTCTTATATTTAGTCATGAAAACTCAGAAGTGTCGGGGTAAACAATCATCAGATAAATGCTCCTCCTTTCATTCCCCAAGTGAATGTCTCCTTGGTTACTCCAGTACTATCAAGCACTAGTTGCCAAAGCAGAATGACACTTCAGTAATGTATCATGTGCCAGAAACAGAAACATCCTGGTTCCTCAGATCACAGTACCAAGCTAAGAAAGTGCCAGAAATGGACCTAGAAAGCAAAAGTCCAGATGATTGCTAAATGGAATAGTGAGATTCTTTTTAAAAACGAATCAAATACATTTTGGCCAGCAGAGGGCAATCTAGGCCCCATAGAACTAGGGAAAATACAAGAAAAAGGGAAAAAAAGACAAAAACATAAAGACAATGCATGACATCAGATGGCATTAACACTGTGGTACATGGGTATATTGGTCTAGGTTTCCTCAGACTCATCAACTAGCTTTCTTCTCTTATTATCCCCCACATAAGGAATTTAGATACTGATGTTCCTAAAAAGAAAAATCCAGAAAAAAAGCTAGTATTGCTAGTGTCAGGGACTGAATCATGCATTCTGTAATGCTTTTCACTGCTTAGTCTTTTGAGAGGCACTTGCATTACAAACTGCAAGGAAGCTGGTTCCTTCTTTCTCCTTCATGGTTGAAATGATCCTCCTACTTCTTTCTTTCGCCTTTATTATTGAACTGAACCTTCCTCCATAGTACTCACAAATCAGACAGTTCCTATGCCTGAGCCAGGGTTCCTTGGGGTGTGGTCCTGGAGCTCACCCACCTATGAACTATAGGATGGGGCAGGATGCTTGTAAAACATCCAGATCATAGACCTATATTAGGTGACTGAACCAGATTCTCTAATGTTAGGACCCAAGAATATACATTTTAACAATTCCCTTCATGATTCTGAATAGTAACATGTAACCCACTGATCTAAATATGGAAAGCAAGCACTCTGCCAGTAACCAAGTGTAAGGAGCTACATCTGCTTTAGACAACCCTCTCTTTGGTTCCCTTAAAAACAGTAAATCATCGAGGCATGGCCAGGAAGAAGGTGGGGATTCCAAGTCAGCACTGACTCTATCAAGCTATCTTTAGTCATCAGTAAAAGCTGGAAACACACTGGACATTCTGCATTTGCAAGATCACCCTGAATGAGGGAAATCTTTGTGTCAAGTGTTATAGAAAATAAAAAAGAAAAATAAATAAATAAAAGCGAGGCAACAGTTGTTTTCTTATTTAAAACATTTGTATACAGACAAGTGCTTCCCAAACTTATTGAATCTTGAGTCACTTTTTAAGGCTGGCTTGGACTCCCTTGATATGTTGAAGCAGCCTTCAGAACACAATTGAAATAGGACTTTTAAACTATGCAAACAAACAAACAAAAAAGCCAGGATTTTCTGTATCATTCTCCAAAGGGAGTTTTATTCACTTCATGAACACAAGGAATAACTACTTGGAGAAAGCAACTGAATAACATGCCCACATTTTCTCATCAAGTTGACAACCACAGGCAGTCCTAAGTTCCAGGAAATAGCTAGCTCTTAAGGAATTTATCAAGTAGACCTCAAAATGAGGTCCAAGGATTGGTACCATTGCTATGGAGCTTGATAAAAATGTAAATTCCCCAACATCGCAACAGATCCACTAACTGAGAACATCTGGGGTGGGACCCAGGCATCTGCTTGAACAAGACCCAGGTGACTGATGCATGTCAGCATTTTAGATGCACTGTATGATTTTTTTCCCTAAACCTTAGCACTAAGTACAACTTCCTAGGTCCCTATAAGGGCAATTCTGATTCACACCAGCTGGAAAACTCTTGAAATTGAGTTATTCCCAGGTGACTCATTACCACATACATTCAGGAGACTCTAGGTCACTGACGGTGAACCTTTTAGAGCTTTCAATAATACAAACAGCCCACTGCAGCACGTGTGCTACACGTTCACCATCACTGCTCCGAATCTATGTGCTCCAAGAGTCTTAACTGAGGCAAGTGTGCTGTAAAGAGATGTACATAAGAATCACGGATAGAGGTTTTTAAAAATGGACTCTCTGGTCTTTCCCCAAACTATTGAAAATCACTGCTTTTCAAGCACATGGTAATGGAATGAATGCTACTCTCCTTTCATTTCCAAAGTTGACTTGTTCCACTGGTCAAGAAGCACAGCTCTCTCCTGCTAAATGGAAAGCCACCATCATTAAGGTATTTGTGTTAGCTGAGTGACATTCAAGGGCATGTATATAGTTAGCATTCAATGGACCCTTAAAAATAGCTTTATTCCTCAGTTCCTTTAACCCAAAGGCTCAGAAAAGGTCCTTAATAGTTGAGCCTGGAAAATGCTGCTATGGCCTTCTTCATCTGCCATCACCCAGAGTTCCAGATAAAGGTTTTACTGTCTCCCTCTTCAGCATAAAGCCCTTCCTTCCAAACTTCCCATGTGGGATTAAAGGTAGTCTACATGCCAAGCAGTAGCTCTTAATCTAGTTAATAAAACATGGATTGTGAGTGTCTACATGATGTGAACACTAGAAGCTATCTTAAAATTATAGCCTTTAGATAATCCTAATCTCCTAAATAATGTATGCAGAATAGGACTAGATACATTTCAGGATATACCCAGTTCCAGAGAAATTTTCATTTCAGGTCAAGTCATTCTCATTCTCTACTTTTTTATGGGAAGATAAATGGGGGAGGAAAAACTATTTTCCCAGAGTTTTCACTTTAGGGCTTTTCAAAACTACTGGAAAAATAGGTAATTCCTCCATTGAATTTACAATTCTACTTCAGTTGAATTCGGTTCCACTTCCAATTCCACTTCAGTCTGTTCTGTGACTATACTTTGAAGAACAAGTTTCCAGGGAAGTTTAACTTCTAGGTGGTCCTCAGAGTGCCTATCTTTCCCATAAGATTTTATAAAAAGGTATTTATTATGTCTAGGTAAAAACAAGGGATTCAGTCAGTTGTGAATCTGATAAGTGTATTAGTAGTGATCTCCAAAACACTTCCTTCAATATTTTTGTCCTGAAATCTATGCTAAGGGCACTTTTGTTTCATCTGACACTGACTCACAATGATACTACTTTATTTGTGCAGGGACAAAGTTTCCCTTTGACATTATGGAAATAACATTAAAAAGGTATCATTGATGTGAATACATCACATTAAAGATAACAGGATACTTTATTGGTTCAAACATGGCTCAACGTGTATATGTCTCTTTCTGGACTCACAGGAGATTCTGTAGATCATCTATTCTACTTATAAATCAATACATACTTATTACTTTAACTTTGTATTTTTATCTATAAAGAATAAATCCTTTGGGGCCAGGAATATAGCTGAGTGCCACAGATGCCTGTGTCGCAAGGGCAAAGTCCTGAGTTTGATTCCCAGTACCAAAATAAATAAATAAATAAATAAATCCTTTGTTCTCAAAAAAAATCATTTTACTTTTCCACATATGTTTTATGGTTAGGCTTAAAAACTAAACTTGTCAATTTTTAAGCAGAAAAAAGTTTTCTTGAGATTTGAGCTGAAACTGCAGTCAATCTTTGAATAGGGAGATCTGAGGACAAATAAAACCCTTACAGGACTGACCTTCCTGAGTTTATACATTAAGCAGAGAATATGTCTTTATTGAATAAGGTCAGCATTTTTTATTTTAAAAACAAGACCAAAAAAAGAATAAAAATGATACAGAATTTCCAAAAAAGGAAATTAACACTAGTTAATATAGAGCATATTGTTATCTTGAAGACAGTTGTTCAGATTACAAGATTTAGGCATGAAAAAAAATGATCAGACAATGAAAACACAAACTCTTCTTTTTGATGATCTAACAGAGATTAATAGTTTAGTTATCTTGTATATATTTACATATACACATACTTTGTGAAAATGAAAGGGAAAGTGTTCTGAAGGAAAGATAGGGCTAGGGGGAAAAGGAGAAAAGAAGGGAAAAGGTTACATATAAGAGCTATTTTTTATTTATTTAAAGAAAAACAAACAAAACAAAAAGGGTAGATAGAATACAGAATTTCAAAGAAAAATATTAACACCAAGAAATTACTAGTTGATAAATTACATATTGTCCTCTTAGAAATAGTTGTTCAAGTTTCAAAATCAAAGCATAAAAAGTAGACAAACACCGACAGTGCAACCATTCTGTTAAAAGATCTAATGGGAACTTGGTAATGTGGTCATCTACCTTACACACTTAATCACCCATATAGTTATATCCTTTAGAGCACTTTCCTTCCCTTCCATTTTTACAATACCTATTATGTATTTTGGATCTTAGTACTCTTTCAGTTTTTATTATTTTTTTACACTACAGAGACAAACTGATACTAATGTGAGACTTATTTATTTTACTTATGAGTATAGTCTCAAGTTGCCTCCATTTACCTATAAAGGCCTTGAGATCACCCTTTTTATAGCCAAGTAGTATTCCATTGTATAAAAATACCACATCTTTTTCATCCACTCTGTGGTTGATGGGCATTTTGGTTGTTTCCAAGATTTAGTTATTACAAATTGTGCTGCTTTGAACATGGGTGCATATATATCTCTGTGACATGACTTTTTCAGTTTTTCTGGGAAAATACTCAGGAGGGGAGGGCTATCTTTTTTTATCAAGCATGTTTCATTGTTTTCTATGTAAAGATCTTGCACAATCTTACCAGATTTGTGTTTAAGAGTTTGACTTTTTGATGATTTTGCAAATATTATTTAAAACTGCATTATTCTAATTAGTATACAGAAATAAATCAAGTTTTGTATAATAATCTTATATTCAGTAATCCCATTAAATTCACTTATGGATTTTAATACTTTAAACTCTTCTGATTTTTCTACATCCATAATTCATTAATTTTTTAAACACTTCTTAAATCATCTGTAATACCCTACAACTTGTGCAGTTAGCAAAAATATATTTTTATGTTATATTAATTTACATTTAGGATTTTGTACACCACACTCTTCATGTTGGCTCAGAAAATCTGGACTAGTGTTCCTGGCAAAAAGAAATAAAGGGTATCTAATATATAAAGAGCATGTTTATTCTCTTGGGAGCTTGGGAAATAAATATTTTGTGTACTTTTCCCAACCTATTCAACTCTAATATACAAGATGGATCAAGAAATAAAGAATGCTGACTTTTGATCAGGCTGTAGTTCACAATGTATTCCTTTATCTTCATGCATGAATGGAAAGACAGGTAAACATCATGCATTTTATTCTCCCCTTCTAACATTATATTCTCTTGATGATATCATTATGAATGATGTCTCCTTTAACTTCGAGAAATCATCTCTTTTTCACTTCCCTCTCCCAAACTGTACTCCTTCCAAGAAGCTACTGGCATCCAGGCTAATTTGTTCCTGGCTCTTTTCCCTATTTGCTGTGAGGCACAGAGAGGTTGGATCCACATCTGGTTTGGTTTCATCAAAAGCTAAAAGAGACTGAAACAATCCTTAATCCACCCACTGTCAAATCCAAAGAACTGACACAAAGTGAAGAAGCAGAGCCTTTGATTTTGTCCTCAGCAATATTTATTGGAAATAGCAATGCTTTCCATGGTGAGTTTATACATTAAGCAGTAGGATTTGCCTTTTACTCCACATGATCCACTACCGCAGGTGGCACATTGGAAGCAGCACATTAAACCTCTCGAAGAGTCTGTATAGCTAGATAAATAGAACTCTGGATACCTAACTGAACTTTCATGACATAGAAAAACCCAACACTGATAAGCTTACACACAGCACTATACACACAAAATGAAGGTGAGATCAAAAGAACAGATAAAAGAGTACGAACTGAATTGGGAAGGTGAGCATTTGCAGCCACATACCTTAAACTGCTAAGCACAAAAATCATCTTTATTTGGTCCTCATTGAGGGCAGAATATGCACAAAATGATGTTCAAGGAACACAAGGTAAAAGTGAAAGGAAAGACATTAACTGTTTCTTGGTCTATGAAGTACTAGGGAAATGGTTACTAGTGTTTTCTTCTTGTTTCTTTGTTCCAAATAGATCCATGAAATGTAATTTATAAATAACACTTAAGAGAAAATGGTTGTTTCCCCTTTCCTGTACTCTTCAGAAATGCCTATATATATATACATCATTTCTGTACAGCAGAAAATTTAAGCTTGGAAACAAGATCTCTTCCCAATTCCTCATAATGGCGAATTTCTTCTCTCCAGCCTATTCCATAATATGCTGATTGCTGTCTTACTTAGAAATAAATGAGAATATCATCTCTAGCTTTATTAACACAGAGGGAAGAAAACTGGCTGTGTCTCAAAGTGGGGTGATCAAAGGTGACTGTTTTCAAGAATGCTTTCAATCCACCATTAATACATTTCTACTGCTGGTATCAAGAGACAAGCTCACTTAGACCAGAAAAAAATTTGCTGGTGAGGGAGGCTTTGTTTAACAATTCTGATTCACATATTTGGGAAGGGATAATGTGAAAGCAAGAACTTTCTCCTCTGTGAATGGAGAACTTGATATGGCCTCTGGGTGACAGACAATATCTTCAGTAGGACTGTTTTTCTGTGATGTGGCTTATGGTCATAGTCTAAAAACCACAGCCTCCTGAGAGCTATGTAAACAGCAGTTCTGTGACCACTGGCTAGTCTCAGGTGATGTTTAAAAAGCACATGCCACTGGGCTTGGAAGATACCATCCATCACCATGACTCCAGTGGGTGCACACAAGTCAACCCAAGACAAGTGTGGGGCTTGATGACTTGGTCCACTGCAGCCTGCACCCAAGATGTGTTGTAAGCAGCATTACCAAAGCAGTGGTTAAACTTAGCTATCTGGGTCAAAAGGAGGTGAGCCAGCCAACATAACATCCTAATGGGGTAGGGCAACCAGAATCTCTACATAATTGATGGGGAAGAAGCCTGACTGGCCGTGAAGCATCCCCTCATACCAGTTCTCATCAATTTGGTTAGTAAGTGTGATGATATCGCCCTCTTTAAAACCCAATTCCCCTTCATTTTCAGGTTCAAAGTCGTACAGAGCTCGGCAGCAGGGCTGATCCATGGGGGCACCTGGAGATCAGAGCAGGAGAGAAGAACACAAAAGGACAAGGTGTATTTAATACACAGTATCCACTGTCTACTGCTCCCCGCCAACTGGCTTGCTGCTCCCCTTCTTTCTTCCTTTGCACTCCTCTCCATCTGAAATTTTCCTCTTGCTGGTAGACTCTATTATCCACTGTAAGGACATCTTCAACCCCTGTAAGTTTTCTGATGCTTCCTTAGATCTTTGGATGTTGTTATATATTCCTGTATTTATCTCCAGTATGAAAAAAGGTCACATTTATTCTTATATGCAAAGGAGTTAATTAAGGTTTGCCTTCCTGACAAAGCCTAGTGATGGGAGACCAAAGGATTTAAAGAGTTTATAATGAGATCCAGGTTAATAACACAGCATGGTCAGACTGTATATGGCTAGTCCTGGTAGCCAGCTAACTTCAAACCCACATCTCTGATTACACAACATACTGGGAGACGAGCACAGAGGTGAGTGTAGAGGACATTGAGCTCTACCTAACTGCTTAGACCTCACCTTTTCCTTCACAGTCTCCTGAGACAATCTAATACAATGTTTTCTATTGCAGAACATTTACCAGCTGGGATACAAGGACAATAGGATAAAACTGCATATCTGTAAAATCCACATTCAGGATTAAACAGTTCCTGCTTATTTAACCAACCAAGTGTTAAGAGTTGAAAATATCTCAAGAAAAGGCTTTTATGTGATCTCTGTAAAGGAGCAGAAATAAGGGATTATTGGATGTGCCTCAATCTTCCTAAAGAAAACAAAATTTAGCTTTCATTGTGACAACTTTACTACCACAGAACCATGAATTAGTGAGTAGAGGGAGCAGGGAAGGAAACTTAGAGAAGATGCTAAGCTTCAAAATATATTCAACCATATGTTTCTACGATTCAAAAAATCCAGCTCTACACATTCCCAGCTCTCCTGCCTAGGAATGGCTTGGGATGTGGGTGGGCACACATTGCATGGAGAGCATTCATGCTCATGTATGCTGATTCATAGGAAGAAAAAGAAAGACTACCTGAGGAGTTAAGATGATTTACGACCACAAAACAAGGTCAAAGCAAATGTGTTAGCTGGGAGACCAGTGTGTATTGATGACTGAGAGAGAAAAAGGTTCACACAAAGAATGTTTTACTGAGAAATGAAGGGGTACAAATGGGGAAAGGTCAATGAGAAAAGAAAAAAGGACTCCAGAGCTTCTGCCTGACAAATCGACCCATAAAAATTGTATTACTATATATTTCTTAAGCCACTGGACTGGTTTCCTGAGAAATGTCAAAAGATGTGCCCCAGGCTCAGGTAATGGGATGTGCAGCCGCGGCTCCTCACCTGCAGGTTTGGGTGTGCCAGTGTGGGAGAGACCCCCATTTGGCTGAGTGCTGTCTCCAGTGGGAAACTCCAGGCTCATTCTTGGTTTAGGCTGATATTCCCTTCTAGGCTGGGAAGAAGCCTGTCTTATTCTGCATCAAAAAGAAAAGAAAGGGAGAAGATTATGTAACCAACTAAGAAGTAAAAGGAAAACATGGGGAAATGCATGGGTCCCTCACTAATCTAACATAACACAGTGTGGAAAATGTGATAAAGGACCCTGAGTTTCCTTGTATACATGTGTTCTTGGTCTTATCTTCACTGTCTTCATTTTTATTTCTAAACCCTCACTTCCATCCTCCTTTACTCAGAGTAATTTGTACAAATATGTACCATTTTATGCTAGGAACACAAAGGGAAGTAAGTTGGAGTTCTTGCCATCAAGCAATTTAGAGTCCATAGAGGAGACAGAGTATAACAACTGATTACCATGCATTACAGTAAGTGCTGACAGAGATATCTGCAAAGTGCTGTAGGAATTCAGGGTGGGAGTGAGGATAGGGAGGAATCTCCTCCTTCATGAGGAAGTTGGAGAAAGTTTATAGAAAGAGATAAAAACATATGGAAGAATTAATTCCAGGGGAAAATGTGGAAGCAAAAAATTCCATGTAGATAATTTGGAAGAAGGGATGTAAGAGACACTGTAAACTTAAATAGTTAGCAGTTTAAAATATAAGGAGGGGGGAAAAGAATGGGAGAAGACAAAAGTGGAAAGGCATGACCAATAAATGCATAGCACACACCAATGAATATTTTTCTGAGCTTTTGGTGTTTATAAAGGAAAGTACAAAAAATTTCTATTATATTTCTTGAACACCAGAAATTTGCAATGGTTGGAAGGAGGAATGGTATGCAGATTGTAGAATGGTACTGACTTTGAATACATTTCACAAATGAAAAAAAGGTAGGGGGAGTGGTCTCTTTATGCTTAACAGATGTCACAAAGGCACATACACATTTTACAAGCTCCTTTTATGATTTTGGGGAAAATGGTTCCATTTATGTTTGTGTGGGGAAGATAGGGTTATGTTTGTTACTTGGTATTGAGTTTTCAAATGGAAAAAAAATTACTTAACATTTTTGTTTGCAAACTAAATTGTTTGCAAACAGAAGTGTTTGTGAACTGAAGTATTACTGTATGTTTTTTGTGTTTTGAGGGTATAGTTTTTAATCATTCTAGAGGTTTGAGTGTTGCACACATTTCTACAAGGACACACCAAAAAAAATTATACAATCAAAGCACCAATCAAACAAGGCTGAGGAGAAACTGAGGCAAGATTAAGGCTGATCAGCTGGAAACAATAGAAATAGGTAACATTTCTAATATTTTAGCACAATACAATTGGAATCTTCACTGTGTATTTAGCCATAAGATCAGCTCTGACAGTCTTACCTGGCTATGACCTGAGAAAAAACACTGCTGGGTGATCATATTAACATTTATGTTTTGCATAATCATACTGCTTTATCTGCCTAAACAACACATATAGACAGCCCCTCACGATAATATGACTCAGTATTTTTAAATTTATAAAGTGCAAAGGTATACTCATCATCAGTGGAAAGTACATCAAATTTTGATCTTTCCGTGTTGGATTAACAACATGCAGCCCAAGCCAAGTATAGTGGCTTATGTCTGAACTCCCAGCACCGTGGGAGGCTGAGGTGGGAAGACCACAATCTTGAGCCCAGCCTGGGCAATTTAGTGAGACCCTTATGGAAATAAAATCTAACATTGGGCTGGGCACAAAGTTTATCAGAAGGCCCTATCTTCAATTCTTAGTACAAAAGAACAAGAAAGAGAATAAAAGGGGGAAGAAGAGAGGGGGGAAGAAGGGAGAGGAAAGAAGAGAAGCTAAATTTTCTACTTGCAACCTCTTGAAATATGTAGTCCTGACATACTCTCACAGTGCTGGGCAATGCCACTAAGCCACAAGTCTGTCAGCCACATTTTTCTAAGTATAAATGGTGGCTACATTACAGAGTACTGTGTTGCTATAACCTATTTTATTCCATATATTAGGCTTATTAAATGCTTGTGTTGCTCTGTGTTTCTCAGAGTGCAATCTCATTGTAAGTTGGTCAGAGAACATCTGTACTGCAGTTCAGGGTGGCTACATGTACCTGAGCTCTTTAGAGCCCCACTCTCACAGAAAGTCACTATGGCTTGCTGTGGAATACACCTAAGGAGGCAGAACAGGCATATGAAAATGGCTCTTTCTCATAGTGGATGACTTCACTATTCACAGAAACACAAACTGTGAAAAGTTCTTTTTGAGGGTTTTAAATAGCTTATACTTAATTGTGAGCCCCAGACGCACAAGTATATGAGACCCTCTCTGAGTTTCAGATTTTCATCCACTAGTTGAGGCTAAGAACACTTAGTCTACATAGCTGCTTTAAGACTGATTATATGCATCCAAACTCCATGCAGAATAGCTTTTCAACAAATTGCATACATCATCATAATTAGTAGCATCTTGATATCCTACTGTGGCAGCCAACACATAATCCAGCAGTCTCTCATAAACACAAAACTAGACTCAAGAGAACAAAGTAAAATGAAACACGAGGCAAACGAAACAAAATAAATAAACAAAACCCCATAAGGTGTTTATACAGGATCAGCAGGAATTCTGGCATAAATTTTTCTCTAAATGTATTATTTCCATTTCTTTATACATCATTTTATAGGGATAAAATGCAAATGCAGGGCTCTACAGCCTACCTTTCCTCCAGTCTGACAGTGACTTGCTGCAGAATCTGCACTGCCTGTTTGTGATACTCCAGCTGGGCTTGCACAAGTGCGGAGAGCTGGCTCACCTGTTCAATCTGCAGATGGATGGAGACATCATGCCTCAGTTACCAGGTTACCACCCTGAAGCAGTACTGCCCCCTACACAGTGCTGTTCCTAGCACACACTCTAGTGCTTGGCAATGTTAATGACTATGTGGCAAGCCAGGCTAAGATGTTTCTGTGGGTTCCTGATGAAGAGTAAGAAAGCATCCTTATGCTTGGAAGCATGTATATCAGTGACATGAAAAGAAGCAGTAATAGAAAGAATCCTCATGAAGATCACACAACTCATATTAAACAGTTTCATGCTTAGCTATGTTCTTCTGATAGGATGTGATTTTTATTAATTCTCTATAGGAAAAAATGCATTGGTCGAATAACTTTTTGTTCCCTATATTTTTCATGCTAGGTTAATATTAGTGCTATGGATAAAAATGTGGCTACGGACTCTCTCACAAAAGGCACCAAAGGAGCCAGAATGGTATCACAGAAAATCATTTGTACTCTCTGAGCCTCATTAGCAATGTAAAGAAGCAGGTCATATCACATCTTGAGTTCATTCCAGCTCTAATATTCTGAGTATCCTTAGATATTGTTATTTTGGTTTTATGCTATTCCTGTGATCCAGCTGAGTAGTGGCTCCCGAGATAACAGAGGCATGGGGTAGAATCCTGGATATAAGGAAGAAGTATTATGATTCAGAATCTCCCAGAGTATCTCTCTTAATTTTATATAAATACAAATGTGTACTGCCTGTGGGTAGTAGAAAAGACAAGTCAGGATTAAAGCAGAGAAGAAATGTGATGGTTAATTTTAGGTATCAATTTGACTCGATTAAGGAACACCAAGATTAACTAACAAAACCTGACTTCTGGGTATGTTTATGAAAGTGTTTCCAAAAGATACTAGCATCTAAATCACTGAATTTGGGAAGCAGGGGTACTGGAAACTGAACCCAGGGTATTGCTAGGTTTCCCAGATTCTCCTCAAACTTGTGATCCTGCTGCCTCAAGCTCCTGAGCCTCTGGAATTACAGGTGCAGGCACAGCTCCTAGTGGACTGAGTAAGTAAGAGTTGCTATTATCCACTGAGGACAAACACTACCCAATCAGCTAAGGGCCTCAAGAGAACAAAAAGACAGAAAAAATTGCTTTTCTTTCCCTCTTTTTCCCTATTTTCATTCTCTCTCCATCCCCTTCTCTTTCCTCCCTCCTCTCTTACTTTCCCACCATCTCCTGAGGCTGGGAATTCATCACCTCCTGCCCTTGGGCATCAGGGTTCCAGGTTCTCCCGCATTCAGACTTACACTCCAGGACTTGCACCAAGGGTTTCTCACCTCTGCCAGGTTCTCAGGCCTCCAGCCTCTGACAGAGAATTATATCTTCACTGCTTCTCAGGCCTCAGAACTTGTACTACAACATGACACACTGTGTTCTCCAGCTTTCAAGAAATACACTGTGAGACTTCTGAGTCTCCATGGTCTCCTGAGCTGACTTACCTAATATGTTTTTTCTCCCATATCTGTTCATTTATATATCTATATCTACGTCCTATTGATTTTCTCAGTACAAGTACCAAGTACATAAAATATCTGTCAATATCTCAGTGGAAGTTGATCAGCAGCTGATGGAGTTGGAAGTACAGATGAACAAAGATAGGAAAGCTGGTTTAACAAGTTTTACTATGTGAGTGGAACAAGAATGGAGAGATTGTCCTCATGGTTTTGAAGTTAACTCAACAGAATGTAAAGTCTAAAGCCATTAATACTAATTAATACTGAAGATACAGATGCAGCTTTTAAACTGTCATATCTAAGCTCCAAGTATATTCCCTATGCTATAATCATCAATCTTAATAAAAATTACTTTTTCAAAGAAAATGTAAGCTTTACTTCCAAATACAAAACATTTTAGTCTGCTGGAAACTCAATTCTAAATGTATTTTAGTTGATATTCAATTATAATTTAAAAATCTATCTGATCTATACTGCCACAGACTGCTTTTAGTAAGTAGTGGATTTATATATGGACCACCTCAAATACTCCTCATCTCTGCACCTACTAGTAATATATCAACATTCATTAGCAGGCAAAAATCTATTTACTCAAACTACAAGGATGAAGAAAAATCTTTCCCATTTCTCAATCTACTTTAGCATTTAAAATTATTTAAAAGATATTACCATCTATGTGTTGCTAGCTCAGAGTATAACTAGATATTAACATTTTAATGATGGATTTTTAACACCTTATTTTTGTGCTCCAGATAAAATTAAATTACAAAACCATAGAAGAGTCGCTTACATCCATCTCCAAGAGATTAAACATGCTTGACTCAGCTATTTCTTTAGACTCATCAAATTTCTCCAGAGCTTGACGGAGCTCTTCATCTGGAATCTTGCCTTGTCGTTTCTTCTTGTAATCAAAGTCCAGGCGTCGACCTTCCAACTTCTTTAGATGATGCTGAAAAAGTCAAGGACAAGAATATGTTGCAAAGGCCTTAGGGGAAAAGTCTTCTTTGCAGTTTACTTCTCCATCATGCTATCAGCCTCTGAAATAAGATAGTGTATGTTTTAAAACAGCAGATCATCAGAAAATGAAGAAATGTGCATCAGTGGGGCAAAACTTCCAAAGACTAAATGTGCAGAACTATCTTTAAAAACAATTAAGCATGAGAAAGAAATTATGGGAAATATCAATGGCCTTTATTTTTTTGCTTTGTAAGGGCAAAGTCAAGTTGGACTATGTCTTCTCCTCCCAATGATAAGAAGGGAATGTGGGTGCATAACCTAAACTAATTGAAAGTACACACTTAGGGAGCCCCCGCATTCAAATCTTCAGAAGGGAAAAATGCCTTTCCTGAAATAAAGGGAAAAGGAATGACGTTCTTGTTTCTTGAATCATCCAGTCTATAAGAATCACTTAAGTTTTGTATTAAGAATATGAATTCCTAATCATCTGAATCAAAATATCCAGGGCCAAGTCTTCAGCATTTGTATCTAGTTGACTGGCACAGCTTTTGGGGAACCACTGATAGCTTCCACTTCCCACAGGTGATACGACTCTATCATAAAACCTAACTTGCCTGGGGCGACCTCAGAAAGTACTTTGTCTAAGTTCCTCACTGGGGACACCCCCAAGAAGAGTCTCCAACCTCTGCCCATCATCTCTGGTGGCCAGATAGGAATAGTTTCCCAGACTAAAAAAGTATTTTTTGCCTGAGAGCTGTGGTCTTCCACTACTAACAGGTGGGAGCCAAAGCTGGATTTTCCCTTGTTGCTGGTTATATGCAGTGAAGGGAAGGATATAGAAAGAGTTGGGAGTCATACAGAACCAACAGGAAAGAAGGTAAATAAACTAGACATTCTCTGCCTCTGCATCCATTGCCTCTACTCGACACCGTCATCCAAATTGAATGTTTCTTCTTTTGGAAGGAACACTTAAAACATTTGAACTTACAGCCAGCTTTAGCGTGGGGCACTGGGTAAGAGTTATAGTTTAGATTTAGGGTGAGTCTCCCACTTACTGAATGATAATTTTAGCTAGACTGACAAGAACCTGAGTTCAAGTACATAAGTCATTTATCAGCTGATGAAATGAAGTTTCAGACAAGTTCAACAAAATCTTGTTGAATACATGAATGAGCAAATATTACAATCCCCAGTGAGAGACAAAGTCAGTTAAACTTCATTTATTATAAAGAGCTCAACTCTTCTATGTTTTACAAAGAGGCTCATTGGCTATTATTCTTCAATTGCAACAATCATTATGAAAATATATATTTAAGAGTGATGTAAAAACTATTTATTTAAGCTACCAACTAGTACGATGCACTTTACGTTATTACATCGGCTCAGCGCATCATTCTAATGAATAAAATTGTCCATCTGCATGTGAAGGACATTATCTGGATGAGGAAACAATTTAATATCTATGTAACACTCTGAAAGACAAAAGCAAAACAATGGGCTATGGAATGCTGAATTTCTGGTTTCTCTTAGTCTTTGCAAGGCTGTTTTGTTGTTGTTGCTGTCATTGTTGTGTGGTTTTTGTTTTGGTACCAGGAATCAAACTCAGGACCTCATGCTTGCCAGGTAGGCACTGCCCCTCTGAGCTAAATCCCTGGCCCTTGCAAAGCTGTTTTGAAATTCATGTGTCCAGTGTTATCAACATAAGCACTAAACTAAAAAGAAAAAAATGCTTTCTGAGGAAAGTGAGCATCTGAATCTATACAATTTTAGCTACTCACTTGGCAGAGTCCTTGACATACCTGAATTTCTCTCAGATCTTTGTCATGAAGATTCTGAAGGGGATCGATAAAGTTCTGCTTCACTTCCATATCCAATGAGTCTTTCACCTCTGAAAGCTCTCTCATGGCCTCTCCTACCTCACCAAGCGCTGGACCTGGAGGGAGAGAATGAAGCTCTTGTACCTTAAAGAACAAAGACTGGATTCTTTACAACAAAAAGGCCTCTGCAGATAAAAACACAGGGGTTATGCTCATGTGCTGAAAACAATACAGACAAGAGGAAATACACAACACCCCCAAGAACAGTGTCTTTAACACTTACACAATTCATTCTGGGAACCAAACTCAATGCCCCTCCAAAGAAGGAATGTCCTTATCATCAATGTAATGTTTTCGTTTTCTTTTAAAAATAATTTGATATGCTCTCTGCCCTCTCTTATAAGAATGAGCTCATTAATATAGGATCAGTTTCAGATCACTGTGTTTAGCAGGAGCAAATCCCAGGAATAAAGACTAAAATTCAAGCAAGGAGGATAATCATTTGTTGAGACCTCACATCATGAGGGGATGTAACAATGTCAAAGGACAGGGAGTAAAGGAATAAAGCATATCTCACCTGCAGCATGGAATTAGGGACCATAAATGAACCAGCAAAGGTCTATGAGAAAACTCATGTAGCAGGACACTGTAACAGTGGCTGCTCATTCTGCCTCAAACCCATTTCTTGCCAACACACCCAACAGAAGGTGCTGAGGAATCTTGGGTATCAGCCAAAGCTGGCATAAGGACTGGGAATTCATCAAGGGAAAGGAAAAAAAAACCTAAGATGAATCACCTTAAAAATAATGAAGCCACTCTAAAAACAAGCATTGGGCCCAAATGTATAAGATCTAAAACCAGGATTTAAATACAAAATAATTTCACTAGCCTCCTCCAGGGTTTCTTACCAGCACTACAATCCCAGAGGATAACCAAATTATAACGTGAGAAAGCACTTGTTACCAAAATTGCATTCCTCTCCCAGCTCCCTTCCGAACTTCAGCATGGCCTCTGCAAGCAATGCCTCTGCCTGTGGGTAGCCGGGTCCTTTCTCCTGGCCCCGGATTTTTGACATGGTATTGATCATGCTGAGCTTAGCTCTGGAAGCTGAAAGCAAATAAAGATCAGGCTCTCAAAGTAGGAATTTTGATACAGTGAAAATAGGGTTGGATGGAGATCCTGACTTCAAACCTGTTCAGCTATGGAAAATCACACATTCGCTTTCTTTAGTCACCTAATTTTGTAGTATGTGGATCCTGGTATACTTATAACCTAAATTCTGCTTTCCCTTAAAATCATATGAGGAATTAAAAGAAATATTGTCTCAAGAAGACAAGATTAGGTACCATATCCATTTTCCCTTTCCCACCCTGTATTAACTGTGGTCTCAGCAGTGACTCTGTGTACTGGGTGCCTCCAGAAGATCATCTGGTAAACTTATAAAATTATGTGATGACCTCTAAATTTTATTTTAATTTTATATCCCCATTCTAAGAGAAGATGGATAAAAGTAAGGAATCAATGGTAAATTTGCAGTATTCCTGCTATGTTCTACTTATACCATATATAAAATAGAACTATTTTCAAAGTTGTTTCTCAACTAAAATTATGACCATATACAGACCCATGAAGAACAAAAATGCCGTAGTCATTACAAAGATTTAATTCTTTCTCCTATACACAACTGCATTTGAAACTTGTTTTGTGTCTCAAAAACAGCATTTCAATTTCTTTTTTGCTTTTTTAGAAGAGAAGATGCCACAAAACAGTTACAGCTTAGTGGAATAAAGTGCTTTAATAATAGATTGTTAAGGCCTATCACTTAATTGAGGCTCGATACCTGGGTTCCTCAGGTTCATTATTAGAGTTTGCACTACACATTAATCCAGGCTGTGCCCAGGATTCCATGTGCATGATGAACCACCCCCCAACAGAATCACAGCTAAAGGTAGTTCTAGCATTCACTGGCTGTAATTTGATCTTGAATATATAGTTCAAATATGCTTTGATTTAAACTTTGGGCCTTAAAAACTTGGACTGGAAATAAGAATTATCAGGAGAAAGGACCTCCCCAAGCTCACCTGAAATAATTTAAAATAAGCAAGACAATTTAGGTCACTGGTTTTACAAAGTTTATAAGGAACTTTGGGAAAGTCTATTTTAAAAGCAACTAGAGTAAAGTCTAAATACTAAGTGCCATGGGGCAAGACTATAGATTCACAGAAATGGCACACTGTCTAGCCTATGGAGGTAGGACACTGCAAAGGATTCCTGGACAGAAGCATCATCAAGCTTAGGACCATATGATGTATACCAGCTGGGCTAACAGCACTTGCAAAACGGGCAGTGACCGTAGAAATACAAAATTCACTTTTTTTCTTCATTTTTCAAAGAAAAGTATTTAAAAATTAAAAAAGGTTTCTCATAATCATCCTTTTATTTTTTCTCTTGTGGTACTGAAGACTGTACCCCACAGACACACTAAGCCTACATACATTATTAAGTCTTATTTATTCATTCACTCACTCATTCATTTATTTTTAAATTTTGAGACGTCTCACTAAGTTATCCAGGCTGTCTTTGAACTTGTAATCCTACCTCAAACTCCCAGAGTTCTGTGATTATAGGAGTGCATGCCTCACCCTACTATATCCACACAATTTTGAGGGGACAATGTCATTAAACTGCAAAACTTTTTCATTTAGTTATGTTCAAGATCCAAGAAACACATAGACCCCGACCTCACAGTGCTGACAGTGTAGTGAGGAGTCAGACAGACAGAGGCAAGAGTTATGAATCATACTATCATAGCTATTATGTACAAGATGCCAGTGGAAAAAGTAAAAATGGCACACATATAAATAAGCAAACATCAGATAAGAAGTGACAGCAGGACAGGATGGAAAGAAGGAAAAAAGTAAATGGAGAAAAAAGAAAAGTAATGAAACCACACATAATGGTTAACCCTTCAAATACTGTTTTGACAATATTTTACAACCTAAAAATATATTCCTTCCATGAAAGCTGGCTATCAATCAATTTGTACTTATATCTTTGGTCTGTTAAGAATGGTCTTTTGTAAGCAATGTTTTGTTGTTTGTTTGTTTTTGTTTTTTGTACCGGGGAACAAACTCATGACCTCATGTTTGCCAAGCAGGCACTTATGCTGCTGAGCTAAATCCCTGGTTTTGTAAGCAGTCTTAAACAGGGTAATATACTTTAGCTGACTTTCAAATTCCTCATTTTAAATGTCATTCAGATTAAAAAAAAACTATTCCCCTATAAAGTATTTAAAAACATTTTAGGTACATTCTACATCTTCATGAGGAGGAAGAAAGCCATATTCTATTAGTTTATATATTTCTTCAAATAATTTAAACAAACTATTGACTTACATTCGAAGAGTCTGATATTTAAATTCTACCACAAATTCATCATATTTTTTATTAAGAAGCCTGGGTTAGTGAAACTTCTTTGTTCATGAAAAATATCATCAATTCTCTGAATTACTTGTTTGCAAATATTATGACAATTGTTTAAGAATGATTTTCTAAAGACGTACTTTAAGAAACTGAGAGTGGCCTAGAAAATACAAATATAAGGCATTCAAAATCCTATATTATACTCTCAGCCTGAATTGTTTTATCAAATTATATGTGACCATGGAGATCTAAATCCTTTCTCCTCTATAAGGATCTGATTCCTCTTCTTCAAACCATATTTTTCTCCACACAGTTATATATATAAATAGATAGATATAGATCTATATATCGATCTATATTTATCTATATATACTGTTAAAATCTCTGAATATGCTTCATCTTTACTTTCCCACCATCACTACCCTAATTCAATTGGTTTACTGAAGAAACAGCCTCCCAGTAACAATCTTTCCCTGGTCCATGAGAGCAGGACCCTGGTGGGTTGATCTGTTTCTCCTAGTGAGGAACAGCATAAAGCTATGCATACAGGATATGTCCAGTATTTCTGCTAAAGGCATGAAGCAAGAGTAGTTAACTTGGAAAACACAATTAATGGCAGTGGTATGCAGACAGACTGCTCATATGCTTTGGCTCAGTGGCTGAAAGCCTTCTGAAGCATAACAGGGAATAAGAACTAGAATTTTTTTACTTTGGTTGAAAACTAAGTGAAAACTAAATGGAGTACTTGAAAGTGGGGTGGGGATTGAACCCAGACCCTGCTGATGTCAGGATTCCATGATAGTCATTGTATAACTTGTGAGGTGATCACTCATCAGTTGATATGACTAGAATGCAGGTGGTGTACCTGAAGGGTCCCATATATTGAGTGGTTGGTCCCAGGTTGGCATTACTGTGAGATGACAGAACCTTTGGGAGCTGAACTCATAGGAGATCCTTAGGTCACTAGGGGTGTGCCCTCCCAGGCAATTGTAATATCTGGTGTATATGTCTGCATCTCTCTGCTCTAGTTCAAGAACCAACCATTTGTTCCTACATATGCTCCTACTATGACTAGCTCCACCCACTCCCTCAACAGAGGACAAACCAGTGGGAATCACCCAATGTTGTACCCTGAGAATCCAAAAGTTTTAGCTAAATAAACATGTGTCAAGTATTTCATTATAGCATTGCTAAGCTGATTAATACCCCAGTCTACACTGCCCATGTGTCTACAAAAGAACTGGCAGTCAGATTTGTAACCTCTGGGCAGAGAACTGGGAGACTGCTTTCTGGGAAATTCAACTCTTGTGAGAGAAAAGATCTAGAGATGTTCATAGTTGGAAGCAATCAGTGCTATAAATCTAAGTTGATCATCCTAGAAAGAAGCCCCATCTACCCACATAATCCCATAGAGCACATGGCTCTGTGATACATAAGTTCCCAGGGAGCTGTATACTCTCTGCCTCAACAGGACAATGCCAAAGTAGCACTTCCCATCCTTCCCAATGGACTCTTTGCCCACCTCTGTACTCTGCTTTATAATGTACCTCATATTGGCTTCTTCTTTTTCTCTATCTCCCTTACAGGGTTTTAAGAAATCACCTCCCTACCGAACCCCTTGTGACCAAATTATATTCCAGAGCTGCTTCTGAGAAAACACAATTTAAGGGAACAGCTAATCCAGAGTGCTGCATCAGGCAGCTCTACAATGAACACTTGAAAGGTTTACATATATTAATAAGAAATTCATGTGGTAGAGGGTATCTGAAAGAATTAGGGAAAGGTACACACACACACACACACAAATAAGAAAACAATAATTAAGATTGTTTTTGTCACTTTCTTGTCACTGGGACAAAATAGTTGATACTGCAACCTAAAGGAGGGGTGGTTTATTTGGCTCACGGTTCCAGAAGTTTCAGTCACGTTTGGCAGGCTGAAACACTGAAACAGCAAGATGGAAGGTTCTATGTGGAGGAAAAAGGCTCACAGCATAGCAGCCAGGATGCAGACAGAGAGGGGAGGAGCCATGAAGGTAGATATACCTCCCATATCATGCTTACCAATGACCTACCTCACCTTCTTGATGTCTCAGCAAGTCAGCTATAGCACCCTCATAATTCAATCAAACTTACAGAGCCACATCTATGAATTCATGAGACTTTGGGGGAACATTTTTGGTCTAAACAAGTGAGGGCAAACCTTTTAGAGTTTTCAGTGATAATGAACAGCCTGCTGTGACATGCATACCATAGGTTCACCACCACTGTTCTAAATCATAACCAAGACAAAGAACAATTCCAGGAAAACAAAAAGATATATAAGAAAGAAAATATAATGATATCATTTTCTATGTTTCAGGTTCCTACACACTTTACATAAACATACAAATTAAAATATTGAATAATCATTGAATAAAAGTGATGGCATAAACATACTTGGAAAATGAGACAACAGAAATATGTGGAAGAATGAGAAGACAGCAAAACTTGTGATTTTCGAGGCATGCTACTGGCACAAAAACAGATATGTGAATCAGTGAAACAAAACAGAGGATATTGGAACATCCCACACACATTCAGCTATCTGATATTTGACAATGAGCCCAAAAATATACATTAAGATAATGTAGCCTATTCAACAAATAGTGCAGGGAAAACTGGCTATTTGCAGAAGATTGGAACTTGACCTGTATCTGGCCCAGTGTACTGAATGAAAATAAAAATGGATCAAAGATCAAAACATTAAAATGGAAACACTACACCTACTGGAAGATAAACTAGGTAAAACACTTGAAGTCATAGGTGTAGACAAGCATTTTCTGAACAGAACTATGCAAAAAATAAACTCTGCCTCAGCATGAAAGGATGTGATAGTTAACAGGGAAAGTCAAAGAGATCCACACCTGCTGATGTAAGGCAGAATGTGGCCCATATTCCAGCTGAAGTTTAATGTGTTTACATCACAGAGAAGAGGACAACAATTCCACCTAAAACAGGAAAGCTAATAAAATAAGTAGAACATGAGCTGGGCCTTCTGGAAGAGTAACTACAAAGGAAGAAAGTTGGAAAGGCTCATTTTAAGAATCTAGAGAACATGAGGACACTACATGAAACAGACACTGCAAGTGTTCACAGGATGAAGAACCACCAGAACTCTCAAACACTGCTGGTGAGAGAACTAACTGGTAGAACATTCTGGACTGTAATTTTGCAATACTGACTGAACAGCCATATATTCTATGACCCTGCAATTCCTCTTCTAGGTATATATCCAATAGTAATATATATATATAGTAACATACTTACAAAAATGTGCTATTCAAAATAGCTGGAGAATGGAAACATCTGGATGTTTATTGTTGTTAAATGGAGAAATAAACTGTGCTGTTTGCATGAGGAAATAATAAGCAGCAGTGAGAATGAAAGAAGTACAACTTCGAAAAGGCAGTTTGCTTGCCCTCCCAGTAAGCTGCCCACACCTGAGCTGGGAGGAGAACTAGCTGCCCCAGAGCTCTGACCATGGAGGGACTCAAGGCGCAGCACAGAAAGGCAATTTGCCCGCCCTCTCGGTAAGCGGTAAGCGGCCCAGGCCTGAGCTGGGAGGAGAACCAGCAGCTCCAGAGTTCTGATCATGAAGGGACTCAGGGTGCAGCACACAAAGGCAGTCTGCCCGCCCTCCCAGTAGGGGCCCCTGGCCTGAGCTGGGAGGAGAACCAGCAGCCCCAGAGCTCCGACCATAGAAGGACTCAAGAAGCAGCACAGAAAGGCAATTTGCCCTCCCTCTCGGTAAGCACCCCTGGCATGAGGTAGGAGAAGAATCACTCAGTGGCTCCCATGAGCCTACTGGTGAGCAGGCTAAGAATCAACCCACTACCACCATCTCCCACCCCACCCCCACCCCCGTTAGCAAGTGAGCCAGAGATCTAGACATCTCTTGAGAGGCTGACCATATACAACGTAGTAAATAGGGGGGACTTCCATCATCTCTTTTGAAGGCAAATATTGTTATCACTGTTTTGCTTTGTTCTGATTAATGATATTGCTCTATTCAATATTCTGTTTTGATAATTTCTAGAATGTCTTGTATTTCCTTTGATTTGGCTATACTTTACTGAAAGAACAACTGTTGTGAAGATAATGGAATATACTATGGTACCTATTACTGTTATGCCAGTAACCTGTTGAGGGTCTCTGTACCAATTTCACAGCAATCTCTCAGTTGGCTTTGTTCCATCCTGTTCTGTTGTATTTTGCTACCTTCAAAATAATAAAAAATTAAAATAAATAAAAATAAAAAGTAAATAACAACAAAACAGATCAGTAAGGTACTGAGCAAGCTGAAAGATGATATAAGTAAACAGATAATGGACTTGAAAACCAAAAGGAGGAAAAGAAAGCACTCTAAAGGATATAACTGCATGTATGTTTAAGTGTGTAGGACTGATGACCATATTGCTGGGTTTTTGTTGGATCATTGAACGAACTGTTCCCAGCCTCACTGTTTGAATGTCCACCTTGTATGCCTTAATTTTGTAACTTGAACAACTATATCTAGAACACAATATGTAATTTATCAACTAGTGATTTCTTACTGTTTATTTTTTTTTCTTTGAAATTCTGTATTGTTTCTTCCCTTTTTTTGTTTTGCTTTTTTCTCTTTAAATAAAATTTTAAAAAAATATAAAAAAGGAAGTGCAACTTCAACACAACAATAACAAACAGACAGTTGAACAAAAGAATCCAGATCATAAGAGTACTATTATGTGATTCCATTTGAGTAAACTCCTAAAACAGACAAAAGTGTGTAAGTTGATGATCAGGCCCACTTTTATCCGCAAGGTTTCTAGGGTCCTGACAGTGTTCAGTTTCTTGAATAAGGTACTTCTACACAGGAGTATCAGTTATAATAGGTCACTGAGCAATACAATTATGATTTGTACACTGTACTTTTTGTATGCTATAGGTAAATTTAAAAAGTCCAATGTCAGTAGTGTCTGCCTCTCCCAAAGATCTTGAAAGAATATGGTCTGAACATCAACAGTTTTTAAAATCTCCTAGGTCAGTGGTGCCAAACGTATGGCATGCACATGGCAGTGGGCTATTTGTATAACTGAGCTCTAAAAGGCTCACCAGCACTGCCTTAAGTGATTCTAACATTCAGCTAAGGTTGAGAGCCACTACATTCAAATCTCTAGACTAAAATTCAGTAATTGGGAAGTCTAACAGAATATTATATGTATGTATATCACAAAACTAAAAGAGAAAGCTTTTCTGACAACGTCTGAAATCTTGAAGGCTGGGCCATTCAATATTAGACAAGGTAAAGAAAATTCTCTCTAAATCAAGATGAAAAAAAAATTTTGAAAAGTTCTCTTTTTCTTTATGTGATGTTATATTTGGCAGGGAACACTGGGTTTTAAGCAGCATCTGCTGCAAGTCAGGGACTCTAAGAAACAATTTAACTTAATCTTCATTAACAGTTCTTTCGGGCTGGTTATATTATTCTTGTTGGCTGAAAGGTGGAAGGGTTGTATCCATGAGTACATGTGGTTTAGAGAGGCTAAAATACCTACTTAAATTTCTAAAGTTACTAAGAGGCAAAAACAGGATTCAGAGAATTAGGTCTGAGTCATTCTAAAATCTGTCAAATGTTCTAAATGTTCTTAAAGTTGCAGGGGGAAATCCCCAACTCTACAAGACTCTAAAAAAAAAAATTAAAACACTTTATCTAAAGGAATTTAGCAGTGACTTTTAACCTTGTATCAGAATTACTTAGAATTTTTCTTAATAGCTTAGATATGGCGACCCAATGACTATCTTGATAATTTGGAGTATTCACCAGGTCAGACCACAGAACATGCCTCCAAGGATACTCCATGCGGTCATGAGCAACATGATCTTCGAAGTATGTTAGAATCACCTGAAAAACTTTAAAATTGTTGATGTCCAGACCACATGCTTCAAGCCTGCAAATGTATTCAGCAGGCTTCCCCTCCAAGGCAATGGAATTCCACTTCTTATGCAATCACTTGTTCTCCCTGAGATAGTAGCATGAAGATTCTCAAATGTACCTCTCCAGCCCAGCTCTTCCTATTGTGTTACAGATTCATATATTCTAATACCTACTTCACTACCCTAGGATGTTTAGGCATCTCAAACATATTCAAACTAAACTCCAGATTTCCATCATCACTCCATAACACTTGATACTCCTACAGTATTACCAATACTAATGAAAAAACTCCACCCATTTTTCTAATCACTCGTGCCCAGCATTTTGTAGTCATCTCTCATATCTCCTTTGTCTCACATTCCATATGCAAGTAGTAAATTCCGTCAGTTCTGCATTCAAACATATCCCTGCTCTGGTCCAAGCTACCATCATCTTTATTGCATATCTATTCTGCCCTCCCTGATCATACTCTCATTCCCTATAGTCTCTTCTCCAAAAAGGAGTCAAGTGGTCTCTGTTAAGTCATGATAATGCCACCATTCTCCTCAAAACCCTATAATGCACTCTCACGTCACTAGGATAGGCACTCAAATCTCAACAATAATGATGAGATCCTATGTGCTCAGATCCTTGGTTCATGCCCCTCCTACTAGGGCTCTTTGTTGTTCCCTGAACACACCCAGAGAACCATCTTCCTGAACCCAGTCCCTCTGTATCTCCCTTACCTTTTATGTTTCTTCACTGCACTAATTACCACTTGACATTAGGTTTTATTCAGTGTTAATCTTGCTTTAGGAGAGTAGGGGCTTTGTTTCATTCACCGATAGGTGTCTGTGGCTTAAAACATTGCCTCAGAATAAATATGGCAGAAAACCCAAAAATTTGAATGGGTTCCATCATTCCAGAATGAATAAACCCAAAGCTACTGTAACAATTATAAATGATGTTTGCAGAATACCTGGAACTGTGTATGGCACATGTTTTCTATGGATTTTGCTCCAAAGAACAATCATGCCAAAGGATGAGGTGCTCCTTTTTCAAAAGAAAACAGGGAGTCTATTGTCTTTTTTCAGTTTCATTTTTAAAATCAAACTTTGTAATAAATGGGATGTCGCAGCTCTAGAAATCGGCACCACTGTGGAACAGGAAGCTGCAATGGAGAGTCCTGGCACATTTATAAGCACAGGACAGAGTGGGGAGGGGCACAGGGATGGTAAAAATGAGCAGTTATTTCTAGAGGGATAAGGATGAGAGGTGTATCTGCCCTTCTGTACCTATCTTCCTTTCCACCCTAAGTGACTGGAACAAGAATTATGACACAATAGAGTGTCAGGGAAAGAGCATTTGTAAATTCTTTTTGAAAAACTACAACCTACTTTATGCTCCTTCCTTCTTCAACTGTAAAATTTCAAGTAAGAGAACATATTAACAGGGCATCTGTCTGTCACAACAGGGAGGAATAAAATTCAACTTCCTTTCTTAGGCTACATGATGAAAGCTGCTGACCCTTGCAGGGAGAGCAGATGGTGAGAGAATACCAAGTCATATCTTCTTGTTCTGGTTGTTAGGAGAAAGTTAGTGGATTCCACATCTACTAGGGAACACTGAAGATCTGGATGTTTTCACTGCTTTTAGGAACTTTTTTTTTTGCCACTGTTATCTACCTTATTGAAGTCAAATCTTATTACTCAAAAGAGCAGAGATCATTAGCAGGTCAATGTTGAATGATATGTGCTGGTACTAATAAATGCAACTATCTGGTCCAAAAACCTAGAAAGAACCTTAAAATACCTTTGAAAAACAAAGATCACATTTTATTCTACAACTATCATTTCATAAATGTCTCCTAAAAATAGTTTATACACATCATCTCTTTAATCATTGAAGTAACACATGAGACAGATTTGATTTCTCCATTTTATATATAAGGAAAATGAAACACAGAAAAATAATGTCACTTGCCCCAGGAAATATAACAAAAAACGAACCAGATTTAAATCATAGTTATCTCTTTCCTTTCACCAGTTCTTACAGCTTTATTATACCTTCACTAAATTAGGTCAAATTAGGGTTTGTCACAACAAAATGAAAAGCTTCAGCTATATTTACACTTGTTAGGTGTTTTAAAATGCAGGAAATGCAGGTATTTTGAAATGAGGAAATGTAACCACCCAGTAGTCAGAATAAATGTTGCACTGTATTTTAGGATACTGGAAGTCTTTCTACCAATGTGACCTGATGCAAATTCTATTAAGACAACTAGAGTTAACAGCCAATGAATTGAAATCATCACAAAGAGCTAAAAATCCACTTACCTCTTTATCACCAGTCAAAAGATAAAAGTTAGTTTTGGGGAAAGATAAATAATATTGACAACTAAGAAATAAAGAATATTAAATTACTAAAATCAGAAATTAAATGGGGATATGATTAGTGATTTTACAAAAATAAAGACTACAATGGTACACTGCTTCACAAACTTAATTTGTTCTGATCTTAGAAAAGATGGCCAAATATATGTTTATGTGGGAAAGATGGTAGTAGTCATGTTTGCTACCTCATGTTTTGTTGCAAACAAAAACAAAATTTTGGCAAATGCTTCTGTTTGTGAAACAAATCATTTACAAAGACTTTGATGAACTGAGGTACCACTGTGTTGAGAAGGTATTGTGGTTACTTGTGTACCAAAAATTTGGATAATCTAAATGAAATGGACAAACTCTTAGAAAAAGAAAACCAACCAAGAGTAACTCACAAACAGAAAATTGAACAGATCTACAACAGATCTATAGTCTGAATCAGTAAAGCTGACAAAGTCCTGGATCTGACAGTTTCACTAGTTAATTCTACTAAATATATAAAGAACATGTTCTCAAACTTTTCCAAAAACTGAAGAGGAAGGAACACTTTCTAACTCATTCTATGAATATAGCATTAGCCTAATTCTAAAACCAGATAACTACTGGTATAGATATCAGGATATAAAGAAAACTCCGTATCAATATTGTTTTAAAAAATTCACTCAAAAATTCTCAACAAAACACTAGTAAACCAAATTCACCAGCCTATTAATAGTCTATGTGTTATTACATAGTACAACCGAGTAGAATTTTTTCCTGGAATTCAAAGATGGTGTGGGATATGAAAAATTGCCAATATAATACATTATATCAGTAAAATGAAGCTTAAAAATGTATGACCATCTCAACTGTGTAGAAAATATATTTGACAAAGTTCAACACCTCTTCATGACTAGAAAAACACTCAGCAAACTAGAATTAGAAGAGAACTATCTCAAAATAATAAGGCCACATATGAAACTCCACAGAAAATGTCATACTTGGTGATGAAGACTAATAGCTTTTTCTCTAAGATAGAAACAAGGCAAAGATGTCCACTTCTGAGACTTCTATTTAACACAGAGATTATATGTGGAGCAATTGAGAATAAAAAGGACTCCAAATTGGGCATGAAAAAGTATAATCATCTACCTGAACATGATATGCTCTTACAGGTTAAAAAATAAATAAATAAAAATTTTTTAAAAATTAAAGGTTCATGTGGTGAGTTGATAACTGGAGGTCAATTTGTTATACCAGCTGGACTGAGTCAACATGGTGCTGAGTGTGGATGGCCCACCTGAGGACTGCTGCCAACATAAAAAGGACAACTGGAAAGGAAAAAGTAGTGTTAGATCCCCTAGTTGCTGTTGGTTCTCCTGGAGGAGCTTGTTGAGCTTCTTTCCTGATATGAACTTGGCTGTTCTTATTGTCAGAGGAACTTGGGACCTCGCTGTCACTGAGAATGGTGGCAATTCACTTTGCAGGAGCTCCGATCCTTACTTTACCACTTCCTGGCTCCAGAGGGAAAGATGTTGTGCTGTTCAGTCTCCAGAAGCTTGTCATGCTAGCTTCCTGATATGAACTCGACTGTTCTCATAATCAGAACAGCTTGGGACCTTGTTATTG
Source organism: Hydrochoerus hydrochaeris (assembly GCA_004027455.1). Lineage (NCBI taxonomy): Eukaryota > Metazoa > Chordata > Mammalia > Rodentia > Hydrochaeridae > Hydrochoerus > Hydrochoerus hydrochaeris. Next base: position 58,233 of record PVLA01000518.1, on the reverse strand, counting down.
CTGAGGATGGGTATGGTACTTTTCAGGGGAGCTTTGATCCTTATTTTGAGCATTGCTTCATGGCTCCAGTGTAAAACCCTCAGCCAACTGGCACAGTGGATCCTTCATCCCACTGGCACAGACTTTCTAGCTTCCACCACTGAACTGTGGGTCTTTCCAGCACAGATCCATGAAACAGACATGCATAACTCACTGTCATGGGCTCCAGGCCTCCAGTCGGACTCATATGGGGACACTTTAATGGTCTTTAGGTCTTTAGCTGGACTCATGCAGGACACTGTTGTGGGATCTAGGCCCTCAGCTGGATTCCTTGTGAACTTTAGTGTGTAGACAGATTCCCTGAACTTTTTGTGTTTGATTCTTCAGGTGACTATTATAAAATAATTCTAATAATTATGTATCCTGTGTTGGCCTGTTTTCCTTGCAAACTCTGATTACAATAGTTCACAAGAAAAAATTCAGAACAAATAAATCAAGCAAAGTAATAGCATACAAAGTCAACACACAAAAATCAGTTGCATTTCTATACACTGACAAACAACACAGAAGAAAATTAAGAGTTCCATGTAAAACAGTATTAGAAAAAAAACAAGATATTCAGAGACTACCTAAGGAGGGGAAACAATAAAAACTACAAAATACTACTGAAAGAAATTAAATAAGACTTAAATAATGGTGATGCATCCTACAGCCATTGCCTGGAAGACTTCATAATATTCAGATGTCACTAATATTACAATGTAATCTCTACGAAAATTTCAATAATTTTTGTTACAAAAGAAGAAAAAGCAAAAATGATGATACAAAATTTCAAAACAATATTAAGGGATTAACAATGGTCAATGCATTGCATATTGTTTGCAAAGTAATTGTTCAGATTAACAGATATGTGAATAAAAAAGATCAAACAATGAAAGTATAAACCATTCTTTTTGTTAACAGAGAATAGTATAATTATTTATCTTGTATACACACATATTATATCTTTATCTATTGTCTCCTCCCTTTCTTTTCTCCTTTCTCTTTCCCAGCCATTCCCTCCCTTTTTAGCCATTTCCTTCCCATTCACTTTCACACTATGTACTGTACATTTTGGATCTCACTACCTCCTTCAGTTTTTATACTAGAGAGACAACACTATGTTCATCCTTATGAATTTGAACCATTTCACCCTTGAGCATGATCTCAACTTGTATTCATTTACCTACACAAGCTCTTTCTCTATAGCATATTTTCTTATCTATTCTGTGGCATTTGGGCAACCTATGCCTGCTTTTTTCTGGTTCTCTGATGCATGAAGCATTGTTTTCTCTCATTTGACTTTCAGTCTGTGAATTTCATTTTGAGTTAAATGTGTTTGGTTTGGTGTTTTGTTTTGTTTTTTGGGGTACTGGAGATTGAACTCATGACCTCGCGTTTGCCAAGCAGGCACTTACACCACTGAGCTAAAGCCCCAACCCCCTAAATGTGTTCTTATATACTGCACAGTTATGGATCTTGTTTCTTGATCCACTTTGCCTGTGCTTCTTTTTATTGGCAAATTGAGGCCATCTATTTCATGATTGACATACACTGGCTCATCTCTGCCATGCTTCCTGCTTCCTGCTGTTGGCTCCCTACTTTTCCCCTCCATTCAAATGCTTGCCCCAAAGCAGCAATCCTTGTCTGCTGCTGTTCCTAGAATTGTGGTCATCTTTCTCTCTCTCTAGAATATCCTTCAGTATTCTTTGTAGGGTTGTTTTGGTGGTCATGAATTCCTTCAGGTGTTTTTTTTTATCATGGAAGTATCTTACTTACCCACCAATCTTGAAAGATAGTTGATAGTACATCTTTCAATCTTGAAAGATAGTACATCAATCTCAGATGGAAGTTGTTTTATTTCTGAACTTGAAATACTTCACTCTAAGCTCTTCTTGACTGGCTGATTCATGTTGAGAAGTCTGTTGTGATTCTGATAGGTTTTCCTTTGTAAGTGACCTATTTGTTTCCTCTAACAGTCTTTAATATTCTGTTCTTGTGCTGAATTTCTGGGATGTTGATAATTATATGTCTAGGTTTAGATTTACTTTGGTTATGGCTATCTGGCTTGGTTAGTTAGAGTTCTTTATGCCTCACTTATCTGTATGCCAGGTCCTTTTCCTATGCTTGGGAAATTTTCTGCTATTACTTTTGTAAAAAATCTTCTTATATCATTTGTGTTAACTGACACCTATCAGTCTTAAATTATTTTTTCTTTGCATTGTCATGCAGCCATTGAATTATTTTCTGGTTCCTTGTTATTTTAAGAAATCTTTCCTTTCATGATTGTTAGCTACAATCCTGTCTTCAAGGTTTGAAAGTCTATCTTCAGTTGCATTTGAGCATTTGCCAGCATTCAATGGAGTTTTTAATTTCTTGGATATTTCTTTGAATCTGTTGCATGCATTCTAATTCTTTCCTGTGTTGTTCAATCAAGTTTCCCATCATTTTCCTATACTCATTTTTTTCTATGTCTTCTTTAGATATGCTCAGCAATTCTTTATGTTTGCCATTTCTTCTTTTACCTAAGATACTATTTCTAGTCTGGTTTCTTTTACAGCCTCGTGAAGCTGTTTCTTGACTTCAGTTGCTATTATTTCACATGTAAGACTTCCAATTTATTTTTGTCTATGTCTCCTGGACTACTTCTGTGTGGACTGGAGGTCTGAGTTTGCCTTTTATTCCTTTGTCTTGACATTTTCCTGTGTTCCTCTGGATGAGCCAGGTGTGGGATCCCAGGCACGTCCCACACTGGCTGTCCATCCAAGGTACAGATAAAAGGATCAGGCACCTGACTTTCTCCGAACCTAGTTTCCCAGGGAGGCAATGGGGTATCAAGCAGGTTTCTCCAGTCCCTAACAGCTACACCAAGGTTTCCCTGATGGTTGTGGGCACGAGGGATCAGGACTTCTTCTTCTCCCAGTTTGCTCTGGCTACTGATGGGAAGGTCTCCAATAGTGGCCAGTGGGCATGAGAGGGGGTGGCTGAATGCTTCTCCTGGCCCATGCTGGCTATTTTGGGGAGGGTCCCTAATGGCAGGCATATGCAGGTGTGGTTGGCTGCTTCTCACAGTCTGCACTGACTCCCTGTGAGAGAGTCCCTGGTGGCGGCCAACAGGAGCACAAGATCATGGTTGGCTTCTCCTGGCCCACTCAATGATTTTTTTTTTTTTAAGAAATAGAAAATTTACCCTGAAATTCATATGGAATCTCATGGGACTTCAAATAGATAAATCCTAAAAATGATTAAAGTGAGAAGACTCATACTTACTGATTTCAAATGTACTACAAAGCTACTTTAATCAAAACAGAATGTGATTTAGTCTGGTTTGAGCTTCTAAAAAGAATCCCTGATGCTAAGTAATGTATAAAGAAATAGTTTTATTTGGCTCCAGATTCTGGTGGTCAGAAAGTCCAAATGGCACAGTGCTGGTGTTCTGGCAAGGGTCTCACTCCCAACTCCTTACATTACAACATGTCAGAGACACAGAAAGGAAAAATGATCATAAGCAGAAGTAGCATATGTGCAAACTAAGAAGGAGCTGACCAGGGAAGGAATATGCTCACACTTATAACAATCCATTCTCACACCAACTAATCTGGTTCTCCAAGAACTACATTAATCATGGAAACCCCCAGAATCTAATCATTTACTTAAAGGCCAACAATCTGAATCTCATTTCATAGGGGACTAAGCTTAGTTTCCAATCTATGAATCTGTGAAAGACATACTCAAATCATATCCAAACCACAGTAGGGTGGTACTGGCATAAAAACAAGCACACACTAAGGGAACAGAATAAACATCCCAGGAATAAACCTCATGCATACATTTTTGACAAAGGGAAAAAGACCACTCAAGGGAAAGGGCAGTCTTTTCAACATAGGGTACTAGGAAATCTAGATGTGTACATGGTGGAGGCTGTTTAAAACTAAAGATTTAGACCTTTTTCTAACAGCATATACAAAAATTAACTGCAAATGGATCAAAGACATCAAACTATAAAATCATTAAAATATTGCAAAGGCGTCATGATTTCTTAATGAAGTCATCAAAGTGACAGGCAACAATATAAAAAACAAAATAAACTTCATGAATTTTTTAAAATTTTTGATATTATAAAACACTGTAAGCAGTAAAACAGAAGCCATAAAGACAGTACTTTGAAATAATATCTAATAAGGAGTTAATACAGAAAATATAAAAAGGACGTTTAACTAAATGGCAGCAAAAAAACAAGCAAACCAAAAATGGGCAAGGACTTGAGAAATATTTTTCCACAGAATATTCAAAATAAAGTGGCAATAATCACATGAAAAGATGCTTAATATCACCAATTATTAGGGATGTGCAAATCCAACTACAATGACTTATCAACCCATTCATATGGCTACCATCGTAAAACCAACAATAACAACAAAATCAAAAGTAATCCAGGAAATACAGTGATTGCAATGCTTACATATTTTATTAAGGAAGGGAACTAGTGTAACCATTGTGGGAAACAGTGAGGCAATTCCCTAAAAAATTAAAAACAAAATTATCGTGGGATTCGACAATTTTATTTTGGGTTATATAGTATATCCAAAAGACTTGTAAGCAGGGTCTCAAAGACATATCTACAGTCATGTATGGAGTAGCATTATTTTCAATGGCTAAAATGTGGAACAATCCACGTTGATGAAATAGATGAAATCCAAGTTGATGAATAGATGAAAATATTCAAAATGCAGTGTGTATATATCCAATGGAATACTATTCAGTCTTTGAAAAGGAAAAGTCTGACATATATACCATGAATAAACCTTAAAGACATTAAGCTGTGTGATATACTGTCACAAAAAGCCCATCATAAAAAGGCAAAGGCTGTATGAGCCTACTATATAAGATACTTTTAGCAGTCAAAATCATAGAGACATAAAATGGAATAGTAGGTGCAAAGGGCTAAGGAGAAAAGGGAATGAGCCACTATTATTTAACAAGAACATGGTTTCACTTTTACAAATGAATTAAGGAAATAGATTATAGGGATGATTGCACAATATTATGAATGCATTTCTCAGCACCAAAATGGTTAATATAATATTTGCTATATATATTTTACTACAATAAAAAATTTAGAAACATTATTTAACTAGATTTTTACATTCTACTATAGCAACTACAATTGGAGTATGAGTATAAATTCTCAAAATTATACTAAATCAGATTTGGGACTAAATACTTGCAACAAAATATATAATAAGTAACAGCTGAGCATATATGTCATATCAGCAGCATATGATGACTGCTTACAATGGCCTTATTTTCCTGTATTAAATCTCAGAACATCTATAAATCTGAAATGTAGCTCCAGGCACTGAGAGTAATGTGCTCTCTTGCCTTGTATGGTAACAATTACTAAATAATCCAAAAGATGTATATGGTAATGAAAACTTAGGTAAATGTACTTAAATTAATGAAGCTTGCTTTGAAGTTAAACATTACAAGGGATTGAGGAAGAGGAAGATATATCTGCTGATAACCCTGGTACTGAACTAAGCCACCTTCAGCCCAGTTCTCTCTAGAGGTAACACAGCTTCTTTATGCCTATGAGTGGCACACAGCAGGGAGATATTTTAAAATAATTGGCTATAGTAGTCAGCAGCTGTAAGAACTCATGATGGAACAGCAAATATTTCCCACCTCAGGATGGGGCACTGCAAGGTGTCAACACAAATCTCACAGCATGCCCTGGAAAGCAGGCAATCATGTTCCAGAAACATACAACAGTTTATGTAATTTGAAAATGTATACGAACTTCAGTGTACTGATATTATGAGCCTTTGCTTCCTCAGGTATCCAGATTAAACAAGAGGGTGGCACTTGATACTATGACATTGTTGGAGTGTCTACTGTGGAACTTTCTCCCAGGGACCTGGTTTACAGAGAAATTGGTGAGTGGCTACCTGATTGTTGGCTAGTTACCTTTATGTTCTAGATACCCCGAGCCCCAGTTCTCAGCCATTAGGCCCTGTCCTTGGGCATTTACAACAGAGAAGCTGCTTCTTTGAAGTCAGTATTATTTCCCACACTCCAGTCTGTGAAGACAATTATGTATGATCTAACATGAAGATCCGAGTATCATCCCATCAGCTGTATCACAGAGTGTCAAGGAAGCAAGGGAGTGGTGTGTGTCTGATTTTATGACCTTATATATGTCCATATGTGCTGGTTAGAAGCAAATCAGAGGTTCTACTCAGTCAAATGAAGAAACTGCACAAGTATATGAATTGTTTCATTCCAAAACTGAATGTATGTTCATATTTTGTAGCATTTGACAGTGAAAACAAAATAAACTTTGCAGATACATGTATCTCAATGTAGGTTCTGGTTCTTCTGTTGAATCACCTTGAGAAAATTAATCTATCAGTCACCTACAGTTTTCTCATCTAAAGCAGATCAACTACTTTCTGTAAATATGAATGGTTTGTAATTAGCCTCGTTCACCCAAATGAGTTTATATTATATGAGAGTATACACATCCACACTTTTCCAAAAGCAATTCACTGTGAAACACATTAACTGTGTATGACACCATGCAGGTTTAACAAAGATAGATTCACAGTTCTGATCTTGGCCTACATACATCTGCAGATGAAGACTACCTGAAAGATTTGCTACTCCTAGAGGACAGAGGTTATAGGTTAAATATGTTTAACCTGATTTGATTCATTTACTCAGCAAATTAAGCAACTGCTAAATACCAAATTCTGTGCTACCCAGTAGGTATTTACAAATGAACAAAACAGGCACAGTTGTCGTCTTTGGTGAGTTTATTACATGGTGTGAAGGATAAATAGCATTTATTCAGTAAATATTTATGGAGGACATTTTGCTATATTAAGGGTATGGCTCATTAATAAGACAGCTTGCTATTCTTGCAGAGATTCCATTGTAAATGGGAGATGGGAGTGATGAACAGATAATAAAAAGATGAGGTAAATTCAAACAGTAATAGGAATAACAAAAGACGACATAAGAGAGGTCGGGACAGGGTGTTTTACACAGAGTGGACAGGGATAGATCACATAAGGAGAAGCTATCTAAATGGAAATGGAGTGATAAGAAGCAGCTATTACAGGATCTAGGAGATATGTCCCTGTGCAATGCCCCAAAACTGAGACAAGAATGGGAGTCTGTTTTTAGCCTATTTCCAGTTCAATGGAAGCCACTAGAGAGTTACAAGAGAGGAGTGAGAAGATATGGTTTACATCTTTAATGGATAGAAACAGCTTCCAGGTGAAGAATGTAAAAAAAGGAGAGTAAGAAAGGGAGAAGACAATACATTAAGAACATAACACATAAGCACTATAAGGAAAGGAAAAGAATTGGGCTTTCTGTAGTATACAACTAAGTCTAAACTCATTCTACATTATGATAGCAGAGGCAAGCAACAATTTAACAAGTGAACACGTAGTAAATGTAATAGGAAGTTCTGTGAAGAGAAGTAAAACAAGAAAAAAGGGTTTAGAGAGTGATAAGGGCTATTGTTTTAAACAAGATGGCCAGGGAAAGCCACAGAGCCAAGATCCAAGTGTAGACTTTGAGAAGACCTGAAGAGGACATGATTCAAGCAGAAGGACAGGCACAGCACAAATGAAGGGAGAGTTTGTGTGTCTGATGTGGCTGGCAAAGGCAACACAGAAAAAACAAGGTAGAGGCTAAAGGGAATGTAAGAAATGAAATTGGATCATTGGGGCCTAGTAACTCAAGGCCCTAATGATGACTTTCAATTTTATTCTATGTGTGGAGCTACTTGAGGTATCTGTAGAAGATGTCAAGGTATTACAAGAATGCAAAACTTGAGCAGTCTGAATTTAGACTGGGACTTAGCAAGGGCCTCTCAGGAGGGGATATTTAAGCCAAGACAGGGAGGGTGAATAAGAAGATGAGAGTCACCATGTCACAAAAGAATCAGGCAGGACATTCTAAAATAAGGGAAAAGCCATTGGTAAGTTTTCAGGTATGAAAGAGCATAAAGCACTGAAGAAACTACAAGGCCAATGAGGCCGCAAAATGAGCTTGCAGGGAAGTTGAGGGCAGGCTACCACACGCTGAGGTGTAGTCCAGTGGTAGAACATATGGTGAGCCCTCAGGAGGCCCTGGCTTGATCCTCAGAACCAATATAGTAATAATAATAATAATAATAATATTTTAGATAATGTCTAGATTTAGCATCTTTTAGCATTCTTCAGAGATGAGGAAATAAATATCATTAACCACCTAATTCCAACTGACTAATAGCTCTGGATGACGAAGATGTCTCAAATATATTAGGAACCTAGTAGCTTTCAGTATTTTCCCCAAAGATGTAGTAAATGTAGGAAAACCCTCCAGTCTTTTCAATACATGTAGTATAGGAACTGTGCTGCCTATTGTTTGACTTACATTTTCTTCTTTAGAATGTTTATCCTTTAAAATCCCTATAACTGAAGTTATGCAATATTTTGCTCACAGCTGCTTTTATAATTCATCTTTTTTACACATTTGGATTATTTTCTGTATCAAGATTTGAAAAAGCAAAAGCTTTGGCTACTGGACTCAACATACATCCCTTTAAGTGAAGGATGGATGCTGTATATTCAAGCACATGCTTATTCAGCAGACACACTGGAACAGCAGGCCTATCAGCACAATGCTAAGAGCACTGAAAGACACAAAATGAGTATAACTCAGGCCTTGCCCCCCAGGAAATACAGAAAATACAGCGTGTTGTGAAATCAGGGGTGTAAGCAAATGAATGACAAATAATATATGTATTAATGTTAAGTACCACTCTGACAAAACAGATCTTATAATCTTAAAATCACTCTCTACTAATCAGTATATGTATTTATCTCTGAAAAGAGATGTTTGAGATAGCAGTCTATGGGAAAGAAGTGTAAATCTGATGGAATTTTTTAGGGACTAATGAGACATTTTAAAACTAATGAAATTAATGTTTATTTTCATAGGCAGTTCATAAATGAGATTTGAAATTATTATTTAAAATTCTTGAATAGAAATCTAATGATTTCCATTTAACACCTCAATCTCAGACATGCTGGGAAAGGACCATCAAGGCATTCAAAAGAAAAGCATCTCTATACAGAACAAAATCCCTCCCTATGACAGTATTTTTAATATTCAAATTGATTTTTGTTTTCTCATCATCTTTGAATTTTGTATTGGATTTTGACATTAGAGTCAAAATGATTTCTCAGTGCAAAAAGACTGCCATAGCAAGTTTATTAGGCTGGAACAGAGATACAGTCCAATCTGTCGGTTACTCTATTTGAAGGTGAAATCTCCACTACACTGTTATGAAATGAATTTTCAGAAGATTGAACTATTAAAACTTAAAGGTATCTTAACCCTAAGTCAATAGTTCATTTCTCTATTGAAAATAAAATGTTCTAATATAATAAATCAAGGAACTAAGCATTAAACATACATCACACTATAGCAAATAGGCTCAATGGAAAACTGTTCAGTGCTGTGCTGTCCATTGTAGGAACACAGGCCCTATGTGTCTACAAAGGACTTGGAATGTGGGAAGTTCAAACTGAGATGGGAAATTAGTATAAAATACACACTAAATGTCAAAGATTGAGTAACAATGGAAAAATAGAAATCAAAATATTTTAATATTTAACTGGTTAATATGTTGGATATACTAGGTTAAATGAAATATGTCAATCTCACTTTTATTTTTACTTTCTAGTGTAGCTACTGTAAAATTCATATATGGCTTACATTACATTTCAATTGGACAATAATTGACTTAGCCCCTTTTTCTTCCCTCTTCCCTGGAATACTTAAATAAAAAAACAGATTTGTATTTTCTCCAATGATCTTAGCTCTTAATATGATGGTTTTACAACTAGTAGAGTGGAATGTGTGCACAATACTTTTCATGTTCAAATTATTTCTTACCTAAAAAAAGAACACTTACATAATACTGATGAGAATATAAATTAGCACAGCCCTCATGAAAAGCAGTATGGAGATGCCTTAAAAAATAAAACTACCATCTGATAAATCAGTCCCACTAGTGGATATATTTCTGAAGGAAGTGAAATCAGCATGTCAAAGATATGCTTTCATTTCCATGTTTGTTGCTTCACTACTCACAATACTCAAGAAGTAAAACAACCTAAGGGTTCATTAAGGGATGAATGGATAAATAAAACATGGTACATGCACACAAACATTGTTTTCCCATTAAAAGAATTAAACCATGTCATTTGCAACAATAGGGATAAACCAGGAGATTATTGTATTAAAGGAGAAAAGTCACACACAGAAAGACAGGTACTATATGATCTCACTTATAGGTCTAATAGAAAAATAAATGATCTAGACATTGAAAGCAGAATGGGGATTGCCAGAGGCTGGGGAGAACAGGAGGCAGAGATAGAAGAACTTCGGTCAATAGTTAGTAAGTTACAGTTCAGTGTAAGAAGTTCTGGTGTGTTACTTTTTGCACAGTAGAGAAACTATAGATTATGATAATGTACTGTATATTTTAAAAAGTTAAAGGATTCAAAATGTTTTTTCACCATAAAGAAATGATAAATACTTGTGTAGTTATGTTTAATCTGATGTTATGGTTGATATACTGTATCAATTTGAGCAGTTTAGAAGTTTAAGAGACTCAGCAAGGAGCTAGAGTTCTTTGTAAATACCCTCATCAGTGCAAGAGGAGATTTTTGAGATTTGTGCACAATGTAAAGGTGGGAAAGAGGCTTTCTCTGCCCCCTTTATGCTTTTGTTGCTTTTGCTGCCTTGAAGTGTTGCCCCAGTGCCATGCCACGCAGCCTTTGAGCCACCTGATTATGGATTGACACCTCCACAACAGCGAGCTAAATAAACCTTTCCTTCCTTCATTTTGGGTATCAGGTATCTTGTCCCAGCAACCAAGGAAAAGTAACCAAGATACCTGATTTCAATATTATACAGTGGATACATGTACTGAAACATTATATGGTACCTCAATGTGTATACTTCTATGTTTTTATAAGTCAAAATCTAAATTTACAAAGACTATTTTTTATCCAAGCATCTTGGAAATCTGTCCTGGTTATGTTCTTCCTGTCATAGTACTGTTGCACACCAAGCTGTGAGACTTTACAGTTCTGTTCCACTTTTTTGTTTTTGTTGTTTGTTTTGTTTTGCTACCAGGAATCACACAGGCAGGCATAGTGCTGCTAAACTATATTCCTGGCCCTGTTTCACATTTTCAACAGTTCTGCCTCATAGAGCAGAACTTCAGGTCTATGAGCCCACTCCTCCTTCCCTGCCTCATCAGTTAACTAGAATTTTTAGAAAAAAGCCCTCTAGGCCACTCTCCTGAAAATGTATGTAACTTATGCTGTTAAGACTCTTAAGATTCCTGAGGACTAGACCTCATTTTGGTCTTATGTTTACTCCCACCATAACTAGAATTGATTTTTGCAATGAAGAAAATGCTGGTTACATGTGTGGAAATGATGGTGTGGGGGAAAGGAAAGCTTTTATTCCTCTCTCTTTTGTAAAAGCAGTTTTATTATATTTGCTGTTAACTGTGCTTCATATTCATTTATGCAAATATCAAAAAGCCTATTGGCTGCCCGAAACTGAGCTGGATACTGGGGATATAACAATAAGACAGGCACAGTTCCATACTCAGTGGGGAGGAGAAACAAAACCAGGCATATTATGACACATAATTTCAACAAGGGTGACATGTGCCATTAATAAAAAGCAGCTAAAATTATGAGGAATACATTGACAGGGGCCAAAGAAGGCTTCCACATGACCTTCATATTGGATATGAAAGAGGCAGGAGCCTAATAAGGTAGGGTATTGTTACGGCTTGTGTCTAGTGTCTCCCCAAAGGCTCATAGGTGGGACTTTTCCAGAGGTGGCTGGATCTTAGTGTGTGATACTAGGATTAAGGGTGTATGAATACTAAATCACTCCACTGATTAGTTTGGTACCACCCAAATCCCAGCAGTTTAGATAGAATATAAAGGGACAGAAAAAAGCTGTCAAGGTTCCTGTGCTCTTACCTGTCTGCTTACCAAGAACTACTTCTTCACTACAATTCCTCAGTGCCATGCCACCCTGCTTCAGAGCCAGTCAACTACAAACTGAAACCTCTACAAACTGCAAACCAAAAGAAACCTTTCCTCCTCCAGTGTGCAGTATTTTGTCTCAGCAATGAGAAAAGCAAGATAGGTGTATACTCAGGCTGGCAGAGGACCATTTAAGCCATATTGAACATTGAAAACTTAATCCTAAAAGCACAAACAACCACTGAGGGTTTTATACAAAATAATAACATCAGATTTACCTTTTTAAAATATCACTCTGGAAGTAAACAAGAGGTGAATATGAAACCTTCAAACTATATGTATGTATATCTGAAAATTAATCAAACTCTCTAGGGTCATCATTTCAACAGGAACTGAGTTTTAAGAATATAAAATACACATAAGCTCCAAAACATAAGATCTGAACCCAGACAATATCCTAGAATATTAATCTAATACAAAGCACTCTCAAACTACATCCCAACCATTAACGTCCAGTGATTCCACTGCCCTGTCTATGTAAATTTGTTATTTGGCATCAGTCTATGTTCTAAACTAAGCAGCATCTTGCTTATTCAGAACAAGCCCTCCTGTATTCAGGCTGGTTGACCCAGATCTGGTTCCTGAAAGGCTGGGTGGTTAAAGGATTTAGCCATCTGCACTGGTTTGGCAATATCCTTTTTGATCTACTTTGATCAAGGACTGCTTGCCTCCAGGTATTTTTCAGATTCTTGTGCAAAATCACTTTTTAAACTTTTTTTCTCAGCTTTTATCTTCATTAGAACATGTTAATACATAATAATCATATTCTTCATGGAATAAAACTATTATGTAGGAACTAAGCAAAATATGTCATTTCTAAACATTTACATATATCTCTCCCAATTACTTCCTCTTTTATTCTTTTTATCAAAGTAAGTCTCACAATGTTCTCCTCCTGAATTTCCACTGTACCCATTCTGAAAGTGACAGACCCCTTACATCTAAATGAAACGGAAGCCATTCTTCTCAGGGGCAGGGCCCTGCAACAGAAAGTGTATGGACTGAGGAAACAATCAGATCTGGGCTCCAATCTTGACTTCATCCCTCCCTTCCTGGTGTTCTGCTATCCTTGGGGCTCAAGGCATAACCAAAGTTTTACCTGGATCTCTTTTCAAAGCATACATCTATTATTTCTATTGCAATTCCTTTCTCATAGAGTATAACAGGTTAGTAGAAAAATTCTGACCTATGATGTATGTGGAAAAGAATCAGAACCAAAGATAAATTTTTGATTCCACATCAAGAGACCCCTTGCATTTCACAAAAACTCTTCATCTTTCTACTATTTCATACCTTACAGAAGTTATTATATCTTAACATGTCTCCAAACTTGTACATAAATGCTGCTAAATATATTATGGTTAAAATAACATAGATACTCCAGTTACTTCAATGTGAGGTTTAAAAACATCCCACCTTACATCTCAAAGTGATGTCACTGAACCTCCTGTAAAGTGAACTGAGGAAGTAGATGTTTATCAAACCTAACAGGTCCATCAAAGAGAAGCTAAGATTTCCTGTATGAGACAGCTCTTACCTGGATTGGGTTGAAGGTATTCAATTGTTTTCGTCATTATTTCCATCACAGCTCTGCTGGTAACATCCACTTTCTGAAATGAGAAAATAAACAATCAAAGTTTCGAAAGCCATTAACTTTGTTTATTTATTTATTTATAGTTTTTTGAAACAGGGTCTAACTGTATAGTTCAGGCTGCTCCTGAATTCACTATGCAGCCCAGGCTGGCATTGACTTGTAGCAATCCGCATGTCTCAGTCTTCTCAGTGCTGGGATTACAGGCATACACCATCATGCCCGGTTAAGTTTTAGAGCCTTTGGTTTTTTCTGAGTCTGTATACAATCACCAGACAGGCAATAAAACAGTGACAAGTCCTGTAAGAGAAAGTGAGTAACTCTGTGGAGCCCTTGGGGAAATGCATTTAGCACTTGTCTATCAAGATTTGAAAAGCCTATTCACCCAAGAAGGAAGCTGGTAATTTCCTAGTATTTATTTGAACATATAATTATCTTCTGGTAAAAATAAAGTAGAGGGAGTCAAACATATTTTGTACCCAGAAGCATTTTCTGGATGAGGCCAGGCATGGAGGCAGGTTTTGCCATCCTAAAGAACAATGCATGAGAGAAAAATTTTAACTTCTGAGAACATGCTAAGGACTTAAAACCTTCAGCGAACAGTTGTAGTCAACCTTTAAATTAAATAGTTGATAAATGCTAAAGAAAAATCTTGGTGTTGGTCTATCTTGAAAAGTTGAGACTGGTCACTGACTGCCCAGAAGTTTTCCATGCCCCCTTCTCCCTATGGAGAGATGACAGGAGTTGTATAATGCAGTCAGGTCATTTCTACCTTCACCACAGAATCCTGTTCTTATGAATATGTTGAGTCATTCATTTATCCTACAGGGGAAATGACTGATGGAGATAAATAAATACATCCTCCTGTATGTGTACATAATACATGATATAAGATTTTTGAAAGGAAATAATTTAATAGTGAAATTCAGAGATAAAATTAAATTTATGAAAACTTTTTGATGTTATCTGTTTGTTGTTTTGTTTTAATGGAGTTTAGCAGCTTCTCTTTGAAATGGAAGAAATTTTCATTATTTATTGCATCCACATAAAAATCAGCTTCTCTTCCACAATCTCATTAAAAAATTTTAATTTTTCAGATGGGTGTGAGATTCATGCCTCTAATCCCAGTACTCAGGAGACTGAGGCAAGATTGTTGTGAGTTTAAGGTCAGTCTAGGCTACATAACAAGACCCTGTTTCAAAAAATAAAACAAACCAAAAGGAAAGATTTTAATTTTTTAATACTTAGTAGTTTCCTATTCCATGGGAATCATATTACTGGCATGTTTGCCATTATGGGGATAAAGAAACACATTTTTTTAATGAACTTAAAAGCTCATGAAATTAACATTAAAAGTATCTTATTTTAGATATATCCATGGATGAATCCTGCACCATGTTCTTTGAATTGACTCGTATTTTAAAGTCAGGAGATAAAATATTAGAATATTATGTTTGGTCCCCAGAGTGGGGTTCTACTTTGAAAGGGAATTGGCAAAAACAAACCAAACAAACAAACAAAACTATCCCAATGTCCCCTGTGCTTTGACTAAAGTCCCTCCAAAAGCAGTTAATACCACCCAGACATTTATAGACTTTTGATTCATTCATGTAGACTCCTTCACCTGTTTTGGTTACCTAATCCAGGCATAATTAAAGAACAAGCTCTGTATAAATATTTTCAAGACATGTACTCAACAAGGAACAGCTGTTAGAAAATTTATTCACTAAGCTCTTGCTCTTGCTTGAACTCTGACAGATAATCATTTGATAGAGTTAAAGAATATAAGAGGAAGAAACCAGCAACATAACTAGCCCAACATCTTAATTTTTTAAATGTGAAGTTGAGGCCAGGAGGGAAATGAGCTCCCTGAGGAAATATAGCTAGTATTACTATGGGAAGTAAAGTTGTTCTCAGGGTCATCATCACAGGTTTCCAATGAAGAGAATTAAACTGTCTCAGGACTATCTGCCAGTCTCCAAGTCATCTGTTAGCAGGAGGCTTACAAATTTCTAACTTCCTTCTACCTCTGTCATCAATAACATTTAGTACTCATCAGCTAAACTATGCTATTATCAGTCACGAATAAACTGATAGTCATAACCTGCTAATATACTGACTGTGCCTTGCTTAAGGAACTTGTTACAAAAGCTATTTATATGTCCAAACTGGCAATATATAGTACATATTCTTTATTACCAGGCCTAATAAAATTAACATGAAGAAGATATATATATATATAGATATATATATATATAGATATATATATCACTTATTATAAGCAAGAGCTTATTCCCAATGAAGAATAGCACAATTTAACTTTGAACGTATGTCATATAGTTGTTCCTTTCCTCAGTTTCCAAATTTTTCAATTACTTGAAATATGTAAGTTCTGATGTATCCTAAATTACAATATCAATTCTTATGAACTCTCAAGCTTCCATCTTTAATTAATTTTGCCTGGGACTACAGAAGGGAGTCAATGATAAACAATGCTTTGAAACAAATACATAAATAAAGTATTAAGCTGAGATTAGCCCAATGTATTATTTTTTTTTAATCTTTTTTTTTTTTTTTTTTGCAGTACTGGGGACTGAACTCATGACCTCACACTTGCTAGGCAGGTGCTTATGGCACTGAGCTAAATCCCCAGCCCCCCAATGTATTATTATTATTATTGTTATTGTTTTGGTAATCTTCTTGGGATTCCACCTGGAAATATACTATAAACATGTAATTTACAGGAAGCTTGTCTTCATAGAGTTTCAAGCCAACCAGAAAGATGTCTTTAATGTTGACCCTCTCTGGGGTTCTGCCTTTCTCACAACTCTACAACAGCAAGTGCGTCTCTAAGCCCACTGATTTACATCTTCACCACTACCATGAAGGAGATACCTACTGATATGGCAGGCGCCCTTTACCACCAGGGAATGCATGTTACTCTGAGCATCCTGGCTAACCTTTACTCCTTTCTCTCCCATTTGACAGACATTGCTGCAATCCAGGTAAGAGTGTCACCATTAAACTGGGTGTGATGGGGTATGCCAGTACTGTGTAGGACCACCTGGACAACTCTCCTTGAACAAAGAACAATTACCTTCACTTTGGCAGAACTTGGTCCTATCTCCATGTACTGCTACGTACAGAGCTGGCTAGGCCATTTCATTTTCTCTTCAATTGGCTCTAAGCAATATAAATAGTGCTAGCTGAGAAGCTAATGCATAATCTTTGAAGACAGCAACAGTCACTGTTTCCTTGCCCTGTGACTCCCAAAACATGGTTGAGCCAGACCCAGATGAAGAGCCATAGCTCCAGGGCTGTCAGCCAGGACAGAAAACTTTGTACATCAGAGCTAAAGAACAAGTCCCCAAAATATTAAATGCTACCTCAATTGTGCTTTGCAGATTGGTCTTTCTGCATATCCTTCTCTTCATATTGCAGAGGTGCTTTGAGACTGTCTAGCTAGCTCAGCTCACAATACTCACATATTTCCTATCATTCTCACAGTCACTCATCCTCAAGCCACTCCCTTCCTCAAGAAGTAATAAAATCTGAGCAAAGTCCTGAGTTGAGGCCTTTGTTCCAATGAACTTCTTCCAGGCTAGACTTAGGACTCCTTGACTCCCGAAAACTGTAAATATGTCATAGTGTCTCTATTCTTGCCATGAGTTGCACTGGAAGTGATAAATTGGGATTAATTTATTTGAATTACAATAACTTTTCCATGGGATTACAAATATAAACTTCTCAGACTGTGACTAGGTCTGGAAAGGGCTCTCCAAATGTATGGTGATCCAAACACTCTGGGAACCTGAGGCAAAAGGATCACAAGTTCCAATATGCACTATTTAGTAACGTAGCAAAACCCTGTCTCAAAATAAAAATTAAAAAGGGCTGGGGACATAACACATTGCAAAAGTCCTGGGTTCTATCCCCATTATAAAGACAAAAAACAAAAACAGTAATATAATCAGAAAATACCACTGTTAGTAACAAATTACTTGCTACAAAATTCAGCAGAGAATTAATGTGCTTTACATGACAGCTGGGAACTATGAGTTTAGCCTGTTACAATATAGGAAGTGAAGGGAATTAAGTCATTTCTGGGGCTGTACAGAAGAACTCAATAACTGAACTCAATAACTAATTAAGCACATGAAGATAATAACCATGCACATTGTCCTGTCAGCTTTTCCCCATATCCCACTTTGCCAACAATTCTCATTGTTTTTTTGTCATTTGGAGTAGTAGTCTTTTGTTATTTCTTAACATATTTTTCTTAAAATCTGAGGCTGGCACATCAGAAGAATTCAATGTTTGTTAAATGGCCTACCCACATATTTCCAACCCTAGGACTCCTACTGTTTCAACAGAAGGAATTTCCCAGGATACTTTTCAGGTTGCTAAAAGACACCATGCTGTGCTAGAACTCTGTGTTACCGGTTTATATAGAGGGACAAGAGATGGTTTCAGAATTTATCTCAGGTATTTTCTCCTCCAGGAAGCTTCCACTGATCAAGAGTGAGTTAGGCATCTCTCCCAGGTCTTCCATGCGAATCTTCCCCAGGGCACAAAATACTATTATGTCCTGTTAACTACTGATTTATGAACCTTTCCCTCCCCTCATACCAATCAAAACTACAAGCCCCTCAAAGGCAGATGTGGGTCTTACTCATTGTTGTAATCCTAGTACCAAGCACAACGGCTGATACATGAAGGCATTTTACAGATTTCCCAAGTGAATGAATGAATGTAATTGCACACCATATAAATTATTGCAGCAGCTCATAGAAATTTGACAAGAAACCAGATTCCCCATAATTTCAGAATTTTCTTTTAACAACAAACCTGCAGTTTTTCAAGGAACAAATCCATTCAATGTCTGAAAAATGGTAAGGAATTAAGCTGTGCATAATGAAGTGTGTAAGTCGCAAACAACATTTAAATCTAAAACAGAAAAAATTTCACACAAGGTACTCAAGAGAAAGAGAGAAATCATTATGGGCTGAGTTCCTACAGAGACAGCACAGCTACAGGAGTTCAGCTCAGAGAGGGTTATTCTGCAAGGCTGGGAGGCACACCAGGGATTCTACTGCATCTCAGCAGGAAAGCAGTTAGGGCTGCCCTTAGAGAAACAACCTCTGGGAATATCCACTTCTTTCCCAGTAATACTGCTTGATGCATATCTATAATTTATTTCATTTTGTTGTCTAATTGCACCTCTGAGAACACAGCCAAAATAAAAAGGTTTCTCTATCTCATATAGTTAATAAGAAAAACAACAGTGGAAACATAGTTCCTCTGCAGATTTGGAAACATTGAGGTGAAATATTTTTATGAGCCCCAGACAAATTAATGGGAGAAAAGATCTAAGATTCTGAACCCAAAGAAATTACTTTTTCAATTACCCACAAAAATCCTATAAAGCATGGAGAGAGAGAACAAAAATGGCCATAGTCACAAATAAGACAAAGTATGGAATGAAACAATATTTCTACTGCACTGAAATCTAAGTCTCCAATTTACTTAGGTAAAAATCTCAATGCCCAGCACACACCTGCTGCCCTTGGGGACACTTCCCACAGGTAACCAGCACAGGTCCAGAGAAGCAGCAGCCAGCCCCACACTTGCGCACACAATGGCTGCCATCAGGGAACTTCCTGCAGGTAGCCAGTGTGGGCTGAGAAAAGTAGCAGCCAGTTCTGTACCAGAGCACCAAATAGACACCATCAGATACTCATGACCAGCAGTGGCTGGGAGAACCAGCCAGCCATGCGTCAGTGAAATCGTAACCAATGCGGGAAATGCCTGGGACCCCACAACCTACTTCTCTGGAAGGACCCAGGAAACTGTCAATTCGAAGATGCAAAAGGCAGTCTTTGGCCTCCAACCCATGAAGAGCAAGTCCACATAAACATGTAAGAGATTGGAAGTCACACATCTAAAGTTTCTGAAGTGATGGCAACTGAAGTAAAGAAATAATTTCATGAGACTGTAAATGAAATTAGATTAGAAATACTATCTCAAGTAAAAGAAATGAAAAACATAATACAAGAATTCCTCAACATACCTAAATAAGACAGATAAAACAATAGAAGAGCACAGGAAAATGAGAAAAACCTTGAATGAACAATGTAAGAAAGACTTAAAATACACAGAACAGATTCAAAGAGATATATATCCAGGAAATTAAAAACTCCACTGAAAATGAGAAAAACCTCTGGAAAGAAAGTGAAGATAAACTTTCAGACCTTGAAGACAGGATTGTAGCTAGTGATCACAAAAGGAAAGACCCCTTAAAAATAAAAAGGAACCAGGAAATAACAATTAAGGGTTGCAAGACAATGCAAAGAAAAATAATTTAAGAGTGATAGGTATCAGCCAAACAGCATAAAAATGGCATAAAAAGACTATTTACAGAAGTAACAGCAGAAAACTTCTGAAGCATTGGAAAAGGACCTGACACACAGATAAGTGAGGCATACAGAAATCCACATAGCCATAATCAAAATAAATCCTAGATATATAATGATCAATATCCCAGAAATTCAGCACAAGCACAGAATATTAAAGACTATTAGAGAAAAGAAACAGATTGCCTATAAAGGAAAACCCATAAGAATCATGGCAGACTTCTCAACACACATCATCAAGTCAAGAAGAACTTGGAGTGAAGTGCTTCAAGTCCTGGGAGAAAGCAACTTCCAACCAAGACTGATGTACCCTGAAAAACTATTTTTAAAAATTAATGGAGAAATAAGCTACTTTCATGATAAAGGACAACTGAAGAAATTCTTAAGCACCAAACCAACCCTACAAAGACTACTGAAGTATATTCTAGAGAGAGATAAAGATGACCACAGTTCTAGGAATGCAGGAGAGGGTGTTCACTGAGCAGTACAGGCAATTGAATGGAGAGAAAAAGTGGAAGGGGCATTGACAAAAGGACAGCATGGCAAAGATGAGACAGTGCATATCGATCATAACCATTAATGTAGGCGGCCTCAATTCATCAATAAAAATAAACTTGGACAGAGTGTTTTGAGAGACAGGATCCATCAATATGCTGTGTGCAAGAAACACCTTTGACTCTAAAAGAAATTCATGGACTGAAGGTCCAAAAAGAGAAGACAATGCTCCATCAATAAAGACCCAGAAAAACAAGGTTAGCTTGCCTATCAACCACACAATAGATAAAAAAAGATATATTATTTTTATACAACTGAAAGTTACTCAGCTATAAAGAAGGATAATCTTGAGGCTTCAATAAGTAAATAGATGTAATGTGAGAGCATGCTTATGGGTTTGGACTCATGTTGTCTCCCTAATATAAAAAACTGAAGGAGTTAGTGGGATCCAAAATGTACAACAGACATTGCAGAAGTGAAAGGGGAAGAAACATTTAAAAAGGGAAGGTGGTAGCTATAGTTAATTTCCTATTATCTTTTTTTGAAATCCTGTATCACTTTCATTGTTTTGTTTCAACTGATTTTATTCTGTTCTGTTTTGGTTTTATTACGGGCAGCTATTTTGAAGATAACAAGATACATTATGGTAGCCATTGTTGATTTCCTATTATCTTGTTTTGAAGTTCTGTATCACTCTCACTGTTTTGTTTTGATTGGTTTTGTTTTGTTTCATTTTATTTGGTTTTATTCTCTTTAAAAAAGAAATGAAAGATTAATTCACTTATAATGAATAAATTAGTTTTAAAAATTCAAATATGGGCAGATTCCTCAAATAACCTATTTTATTATAGGAATATCTAGATTTTTAAATACAAGCTTTAGAAACTTTCTATGAAGTAAGAAAAATAACTATTATACTTTATTTTCAGACATCACAGGATATCTGTGGACATTTGCTTAAAGTAAAATACATGCAACATTCTCTTTTCATTTGTAAAATGGGAATAGATTTCAGAGCAATAAGTCTGCAAACGTCTAATTAGATTCCCTGAGATAAACTGTATTCTGTGCTCCAAATTTGCTATTCTTTTTAGTTCTATTTAAGAAACAGAAAGTAAGTTAGTCTTGGCTAGTGAAAAAATCCTGGCTATTGCTAAAGCTGTCTAGTTTCTGACACTTGATACTTAGCTCCAATTCCCTAAATAACTGGTTAATATATCATAACATTTTGGCAGCACACTAAAAATTCCCTTACAGGAGATGAGGGAAGAGAAGCCTCAAAGGATTAAGAGAAGACAAACAAGATTGGTTATAGACAGACACTGTTGCAAATTAACAAACCCTTTGGGCAGTCTATAATCAATGATAAGGAAGTCCAATATTAGTATTTTAGTAACTGGAGGAGTTAAAGTCAACTTATTCTGGGAATGTGTCTCACTGTCTAGAGACTTGCATTCTGTAAAAGCAGGATGAGGAGAGTACTACTTCCAGAACAGTGAGTAACAGTAGTTACCAGCTTTGGTTGAAGACAAAGATGAGATATAAGGACAAATATATAGTTCAGTCCAGTTGGGGAAAGTAACTGGAAGGTACTACATGTAATAGGCTGGTTTCCCAGGCTGCTGGCTAAGAGTCAGGATTCAAGCATAAAATTCTCCACCATAAATAATAGCCATCAGCAAGCCTAATCACAAGCATTGTAAAATGACTGGCTAGATAAATAGTATGTATAATCATTTCACCAGACTCCTCCTTACTGGTAACTCATTTGTTTTTCAGGAACTTAAATGTTCTTTTTTGCCTACATGCACGTTATTTTTTATCAGTTGAAAAAGTACAGCAGGAATGCCTTAGGTTGTTCTGTATTGGAGATTCTGGTCAGAGCTCAAAAGACCAGAAAGCCAGTAAAGACCAGGCTCCAGAGGTTTCTGCTGGGAAGGAGGTACTGGCTGTTGGACTCCAGACAATGTGTGTTTCAGCTTGGCAGAAAGTTTGTCTACATTTTGTTCATGTCCAGTGACTTTGCCTGAGACTGAGATTAAGAACAGCAGACTAATTAATCCTGTAGAAGAAATTTCAAAGCAGTGTTGAGGCAGTGTCATTTGTTGGGGGCTTTTAGCCAAATCTATGTCGAGAATCAAGAGTAAAGAATGCAGCGGAGTCATTCAAATGTTATAAGTTTGGCCAAAAGGAAGCTCCAATAAAGCTTTGGAGTGCAAAGATAGAGTAGGGGAAATCTGATTGCAGTGAAGGAATAGGAGAATATAAAGGATGGCCTGAAGGCATCACAAGAAGCAACAGGACTTCATCCTTCAAAACTGCAAAAGTGAAAGACTTTGCTTTAAGATGAGAGCCCCAAAGCACCATGTTCCAGAATGGTGGAATGGAGAATTCATTCTTCAGAATTTGATTCAGAGTGTCCTATAATCTCAATTGAGCCCAACAGGAAAAAGCCTACTTCCTTCTCATCTACCTTTGTCTGTCTCTCTCTCTGTTTCTCTCTCTGTCTTTGTCTGTCTCTCTCTCTCTCCCCTCTCCTCTCCTCTCCTCTCTCTTCCCTTCCCCTCTCCCTCCCCCTCCGCTTTTGCAGTCTTCTGCTGCCATGAAATTAGCCCTCTGCCACGTGCACCCTGCCTTGAAGTCAACCAATCATGCAATGAAACATCTACAAACTGTGAGCTAAACAAACCTTTCCCCCTTTAAATTGGGTGTCACATATTTTGTCTCAGCAATGAGAGAAAAGTAACTAAGACAAACATCATGGCAATAGAGCATTGTGGAACAAAGTCGCTCATTTCCTGGCAGTCAGGAAGAAGACGCTGAGGAAAAAAGCTAAAGAGGAAGAGGCAACAGACCAGTTATAAGTCCCCAAGTTGTATCCCCATTATCTGCTTCCTCTAGTTAGGTTTCCATCACCTATCAAAATGCCACCAAATTAGGATCTCATCAATGAATTGAGCCACTTGATGAACTCAGAACCCATCAGCTGGCAACCAAGCTCTCAGAACAAGAGTTCTGAAAGACATTTCAAATTCAAATCACAGCAAGACATAAAGAAATATCTGTTGAATTCATCAATGGACTTCATCAAAGTATCTAAAAAAAGACAGGAAGAAACCATTTAGGAATTTACACATGATAAAAACAGCAAAATTGAGGTATCCCCCTAAATGTTTTTCAATAGATTCAAATTCAGAATATAATGAAAATTCTTTTTATAATCATGCACAGAAGTAATATTTTTAATAATGCTTAAATGTGGTTTCCCAGTGTTGCAGGCTTAGAATATTCTCTTCTAGTCAAATATAAGATTTGTACTTTAGATCTACTGCTTCCCAGAAAGTTAACAACAGACATATTTCTTTGTACAATTTAATACATCCTCTCCTCATCAAAAGCCTAAAAATCATTTGGTATGAGCAGCCTCAAAGTGAAGCAAAAATATGGCTATTCCCAAAGAGAAATCAAATGAGGTATTATTCCACTCTGCCTTGTTGAGAACCTGCAACCTTCCAGGCAGGGTGCTAAAATTAGTTATATTATTTTTAATCTTTAATAAAACATCTCCAAGGGGTATTCTCACTTGCCTTTCATTAAAAATAAACAGAGGCTCCAAGCCATAAATGGACTTTGCAACAGCTGTCAGTACTGGAGTTGGGTTTGGATTCAGGTTAAGACAGGTTCCAAAACTGTATTCTTTCTACTATGTTCTGCTGCCTCTGGATGGCACCATTCTGTCAGGAAAGTCCTCTACAGCAAGAAACTCCCCTTCCAAAACATTTGGGACACCACATTCTATACCTTCTCCTTTTTTTTCTCTTTATCTTCTACCTCCCATAATTCCATCACCAGCTCCACATTATTTTCATCCATATAGTTATGGCAAAGAGATGTGGCATGTCATAACAGTAAAATTTTCTTTGAGGTTTTATTCTCAGAATAGTACAAAGGGAAGACAGGATACCTCACTTTTTCTGTTTTAAAATATATACTAAAAGTACAGTACTTTTAAAAACAACATAATGTATGCTCAGACACCAACTGAGACTAGGAGCCCATTTCCCTCTTTTTATGGCAGACAATTTTACATCAAAGGGAAGACTGTGTTGAAGACTTACCCTTTCCATCTCTTTAAAGTCATCATCTAGCTTGGTTCCTTCTGCTCCTCCAACCTTCTCACTCACTTTCTGTAGAAAATAACCACAAAAAAGAATTACTACAAATAGTCCCTTTTATAAAAATGAGTTAAAAATTGTAATCACTTTCAGAAATACTACCTAATATAATCTTACAATCACTCTCTGACTCAGTCTTTCATAGAAGGAAACTGGCTCAGAAGGGTCAAATGACTTTCCAAAGGTCAAATACCTCATAGGTATTCAATAAGAATTTAAACTTCTATCTTGTGACTCCAACCCTGGGGCTCTTTCTCCTACATAAACTATTTTACAGCCACTTCATCACTATAATTTTTCTTTTTAAAGTTCTTAGGAAGGAGACAGTCATACAACTCTTTTTCTTCTGATAATGGATCCAAAATACTACCTATGTAGAAAATTGATGTTTTATTCCTCAATGGACTATTGATCAGATAACCACAAGCATGTACCAAACTATTAACATGAAAGAAATGAAGTCAGCCCAACTTACGTTCAGATAAAAAAGATTTGATTAGTCTTACAAGCACTCTAAATATATTACATATCCTTACATATATTAAATACTCTCTATGTAAAAATGTTGAAGGGATGTAAAAATGTTGAATAGATTTCTAGTCTATTATGCCATATTGTCACAGTTTGTTTATGAACTAACATGTAAATTATCATTTTCAGCATGTAAAATTCATATTAATGAAAACTGAAAATCCTATGCTTTTCTAAAATAAAAATTCAAATTACAGATAATAATAAGACAAAATAAGAGCATTACAAACATAGTAATATTGAATTCTAGTTAAATGACTCATCCCCCTTAAAATAAACTAACTATAAAGGTCAATAGATGTTTTCTCCAAGGACATGATATATTACATAAAGTTATCACACAGAAATAGTAAAATATAACTTCTGACTTCTTTAAATAGCCTTGGAGTTGAGTCTTTGTAGGGGACCCTACCATGGCCATCTTGTAACAATCTCAGCAGCAACCTGAATTGTTCATTGGGTATGCTTCCCCTCTCTTTTTAAAGGGCCAGACTCTGGGCATGCAAGCTCTGATAACCCTTATCGGAGTTTAACACATATTTCTTACTCTCTCTTTTTATCCACCTTTCATGGCTGATTTCTACCATCAAGGAAATCTTCAGAAAAGACTATTCTTAGAAAGGCTGAAGACTTGGAACTCTTCACCATTCCAGCTCTGCATATGAGGTGCCATTTCTTTTTGCATTAATAGTAAGAAAAGGAATATAATATAGGAATAGAGCATGACAGATTGATTCCTCCACTCTTTGGTATATTCATGTAGCTGTTATGAAAACTATACTGCATAACAACTGTAAGAATTTGTATCTGAACCCACAAGTATGCATCAAATCCAAGTTCCGTCCTCTTACCAAGAGAGTATGTATCTGCTTATAGTATTAAGGTTTCTCTCTCAGTTTATTTAACTGTCACTTCATACTTTGAGAAGAAGCTATCAATTTTCCCTAAAATAATATGATCTTAGGGAGCTAAAGGTCAAAAATTCAAACTGAAAGGTTTAGTGTCTTTAATTTGTATTACTGGTACAGATGTGTTCCCTGAGAAATATGTAGAACGGATATTATTACTTTGCTGCAGATCAAGAAACTGAGGGTTGCACAAATTAAATTATCAACAGCAGGCTATTTTAGCTAGGAATAGGTAGAATCAGGACTTGAATGAATGTTTTCTATTTCAATCCTCAGGCTTTTTCAGGTCCACATCTCAGTTTCAAAGAGCTGTCCATGGTGCTACATTTCCCTGCCTGGTAGCCCATTTGATTCACTAACTTGCCTCTATCTTTAATATCAGCCTTCTCACTTCACCTATGCTCTGAGTGATGCTGATTATCAAGTGCTCATCAATCTGTATAGATTCAGGTTTTTCCTGACAATAATACTACCTAATGTAGGTCTATCTAAACCAGCAGCCAGCTTCTTTGCCTACATCTTAAGATTTTTACCAGACCTAAAATGATAGAGAAAAACAAGAGAAGTTCTACACTAGAATTCAGTTTAGAACCCCTCATATACATATACCCTCATATGGCAGCAAATGATAGATTTAGTTTCATTTGTAAAATGGACACAAAAAAGCGTGTAGTGGCAAAAAAAACCCTCTCATTTATATAAAATTAGAGATCCTTGGTAATCTTAGGATATTCACACTTTTATGAACTCTAAAAACAATGACACCATCCAAATTACAAGGGCTTACATTACATTTCCTATACTATATTGCTGAACTTAGAGTTTTAATTATTTCCCCACTTTCTGCATTCATCAACAGTTTAGCACCACAGTAGCTGGCTCACTATATCAAGTGAAATAATGAATTAACACTGGCCATTAGTAATTTAAAACTAGCCCTGAAAACCCACAGTAATGTCAATTCATCAGTCACTTACTTTGTAATACACCAAACAGTAAATTCAATGGATGCAAAACTGATGGGAAGGTAAGAAGAGAGACAGAGCAAGAAGGCAGAGCAACACAACACAATAGGGAGCAAGAGAGATCATTTATTTTTTTCTACAAAAACTGCCACTTAAATTGTTATAAGAGAAACAGTTCACCAAACACAGTGAATGATGCTAGGCACTAGACACTGATACTGGCCTGATTGGATAGTTGATATAAAAGTTTCTCATCTAATTATATTCCTGAGGGGGGCACATATTACTCAAAATGACATTTACATTATTTTTCTAAGTCACAAAAGATCTAAATATACCAAGGCAGTGAATTAAACACTGAGCTAAATAACAACTGACTCACTGCTTAGAGGTATGGCTAATATCTTCTGTTATTTCAATAAATGTTACTAAAACTTCATTTGTTTTATGTATAAGAAACAAAGTGAAGAACACTTGCAGAGCCCATATGGCCAATAACAAATACATTTGTTTTCTTTACCTGGTACCATTTAAAATTTTGTGTTTTTATTTTCAGTGAAATGGTTTCTAAAAGATTTCACAATAATGAATATTTTCTGATGCTGTTTAATATTATTTGACTAAATGATTGCTACTTGAGAAATTGATAATCCACTTAAATAAATTTTAGGAAATATCTGAATTCAACAGAACAGTGAAAGCAGGCCAATGCTTGCTTGTCTACCATCTACAAACCAAAAACAACTCCTGAAAATAATTCTACAATCCTTTATAGAAACTTAAAAGTATTAAAAGTTCAAGACCTTCAATGAGACCCTTCTGGTACAAGCTTTCAGAGAGTTTGTACGTCTAATCTTATCTTTAACTTCCCATTTATTCTGTATTCCAGTCAAACCAGAGATCTTACCTTACTCTAGTTCTTCATTAATTTTTCATGAGAAGGATTCAAAAAAACCTTTCAGACTAGACTGCAATGTACATTTGAGAAAATTGTCATGAGATAGGAGAGAGAAAGATGCCATAAAGTGGGGCAAATAAAACTAATCATCTCACCTAGGGACAGTTTTCAAAAAGTCACAAAGTCCAAAACAGAAAATAATGTGATAGGCTCAGTTTTAAATTAAGTGTTCATTTTGAGTCTTTATAGTGATTATTTCATGCTATTTTCTTCTACATTACCTAAGAAAAATGACTAAGGGAACCAGTAGCAAGAGACATCTTAAATAAATGGCTGGTCTCAGCCCAAAAGATTCTGCTTTCCAGAAATAACTACCCTCAAGTTATCTGTCACCTCCAGGCAAAAGATACTTTATTTCCAGGTGCAATCTTGATTCTTTCCAGTAATGCACTGCATACACTAAACTCTTAGAAGCTACCTATAGTTATCTTCAATGAATTCTTAAGATCCACAACTTCATTGAAATTCAATAGGTATAATACAAATACTATCCATACACTCCCACGCCTGGAAAATTATTTATCTCCTAACTCCCCTATTTTTGCTCAATTTTATCTCTTATTATTACAGACAGGTTTCCTTACCATCTATAAAATGTGGTGGATTTATTTCTTCTATTGAATCTATTTCTTCTTCTGAATCTATTTCCTTTTACTCTCCAAATCACTGAATATATTAAATGTTCATTCAGATTCACCTCCTCTAACATCTGTGATTACCCAGTCTGGCTGAAGTTATCATCCTTTGAACTCAATGAAAGTCATCATTTCTTGGACTACCTGGAACTATTTAATGAGAAAAATTGCTGGGGATGTTGCTCAGCTGACTTATAAAATGCTAAAGGTAGGAATCATATTTCATGCATTTTTATTTGAATATATCTGACACTTCAGTACCAAATACAATGACTGTATAGAACAGAAAATTATCACAATGAGTCATTCTTAAACCAAAACATTAGGTTAAAAGAAGACACTTGACAATGAATAAGCAACTGGTTCTGTATCTACTTTATGACAGTATAATTTCTCCTCTAAAATTAATATCCTTCTCAATCAGAACACCAATAAAATTAGGATATGCAAGTATCATGTATGATATTTTATTCATAGCCAAGGCCAAAGGAAATTCTATCTTCACTGTAATGATCCTACATTCATCCACTATATTGCTTTTAGTACAATTACAATTCAATTAGTACATTATTCCTACTAATTTCACTGCTACTTAAATATAGAACATGTGTTTTGTCTTATTTCCCTATTTTTATATACATATGTTGGTATATCTGTGTGAATGTGTATAATCATACATTTATGATAGAAAGGATAATACCTTTCCAAAATGCCTTTTTAAAAATCATTAAAGTTTTATAAAGTATTATAGTACATGTTTACTCATATTAAAACAATTCCTGTAATACTACAATTAAGTATAGCTTGTTTTTAAGACCAGAAATCAGAACACATATATCACCCTGCTAATCTGTATTATAGCACAACATATAATATATGTTTAGGTACAAAGAAATTTCACTGACAATTCAGTAAATGAAAGTCACAGAAGCAAAGGTTTTAAACAATTGAATTGAGTCAAGACAAATTTCAATCCCAACAATATTACCTAGTAGTTGCATAAAACAAAATACATAAACTCTCAGTGTCTTGATTTCTTAACCAAAGAAATAAAAATCAACTTTATTTAATACTGGATATTTTGAGAATTATGTGAAGAATATATGTGTAAGAGAACTCTGTAAGCTAATAAAGATCATTATAAAATGTCTATTATGTGAACTCTCTTTCTCTCTCCTCCCCATCTACCCACCTCCCTCCCTCCCTACTGGAGAAGGAACACAGGATCTCATGCATATTAAGCAAGTGCTCTACCACTGAACTACATCCCCAAACCAAGGATTATTATGTTTTGATTAAACCATCTTATTCACATGAAAGCAGCATTAAGTTCATTTTGCATTTAGCAAAAAAAAAACCCTAAAATATATTATTAAAGATAATAATACACAAGCTCATTTTTAAAAAGTTATAATAACCTCTCCATTATCAGGATGTCCTGCTTTCCTAATATTTATAAAAAGGCATCACCTCTGAGAACAAATAAGTAGTTATTACCTATTTTAATCTATAAAATAAAAACTATAATGACAATACTTGATTACATGTCAAATACTCAGAGGGAAACAGAAAATTAAAAATTATAGCAGCACTTTTTTAGTACTGGACTAAATACCAGATGGTGGTATTCTCATGTATACAAGACAGGGTAGACTCACTTTATGGGATACAAGTCTCACACTAGTTTTTCTCAGCTGTCACTAAACTGGAATGTTTAAATGCCATGATGTTTTGAAAATGAATTTCAAAAAACTACTAATTTTCCTGTCCTGAAATTTGAAACTTTCTTAGAAAATGAGTAAAGCATTTTTGTTTACCTAAATTAAACTAATTCTATTTCTCAATTCCACGCAGAATTTGTATGCTAAAGAATATTACAAAGTTTTCTCTTACACAAAAACCAGTGATTTACTTCCCATGACTTCTACAGGATGAAGACTGATTGCTTTTGAATATCTGGAACTAAAAATTTTAAAATGAGTTTGGGTAGAGTATTTGACCTTTTTTCAACTTCCCAGTCTATCTTGTTCCTTGTCAAATACCACAGAGAGAATCAGAAATTGATTTTTATATTCCTAGTGTGGCTCACTGGAGGTTAAAAGTAATAACCTTCTAAACCCTGTTTTTCTAAAGTGGAAAATATCCCTGACTATAGGGTTACATATACCCCTCAAAGGGAAGTCAGTAAAATTTATTATAGGAATAGAGCTTTCATAGTTCTATTGGTTTAAAGATACTTTATCACCTACAGTTTCATTTTTAAAGTCATTTTATTTTTGTTTTATAGAAAAAAGCCCAGAGTAAGTACAAATGAAGAATAAAAAATCAGCACCTCTAGTTTTCAACAGTCCCAAGTAATTAATTCATCATTAAAGAAAAGATAATTTGAGAAGGCAGTTTAACATAAGGGGAAAAATTTCCATAATCTATTTCCTTTCTGGTAATAGAATTTTATTCATTTTCATAGACCACTGAAATAAGCCACTGAAGTTAAAAGGTAAGACAGTACCTGCTAAAAACAGACTCTTAAGACTCGAGGCAGGAATTATGTAGTCATTTTTTAAAAAATAAACTTTAGTGAAAATTTAGTTATACATCCCCTTGAGTAGAAAATAATCAGAACGCCTTATAAAGAGGAAACTGTGGCAAATAAAAAATTTTATATTTCAGATCTAGTTAACAAATGATCTAGAACCATAATACTTGATGACTCAATCATAGGGCAAAAAGGAATTGATCTGGGCTTTTGTTTATTGAGAAAAATTTCCTGGAAAGCCTTTCTAGGGAAGTTTACATGTTATTTGAGAAAACTAGTTGGTTTATAATTTATAAACTTCCCTGGGCCTTTTTTCTCATCTACAAAATAAGACCATAGTACAGTAGGAGTGAATAACCCAAGAGTGTACTAAGTTTATAACTAAAAATTTGGTGTCTATTTCTATGGTGGCCAGTTTTATGTATCAGTTTTGCTAGGCTATGATACCCAATTTTTCACACTTGTGAAGTATTGCTGTGAAAATATTTAATAGCTACAGTTGATATCTACAATCAACTGACTGTAAGTAGATTATCCTTGATAATATAGATGGTTCCCATCCAACCAAATGAAAGAACAAATCTTTGATTACTCTGAAGGAGAAAAAATTCAGCCTCAAAACTGCATCACCACCAGCCTCTGAATTTCTGATCCTGTGGGCCTGCATACAAATTTCAGATGTGTCTGTGCCCACAACTTAGAGAGCTAATACCTTGAAATGAAATTCTCTCTCCCTTCTCACTTACATAGTCATATCTATATCCAACTACTTTTAGTTCTCTGAAGAACCTTGATACAAGCTCTATCAGCTGCAGTACTATTTATAATGAAACAAATTAAGAATTGGAGGAAAAAATAAGGATTGGAGGCTATAAATTAGGAATTGGAGGAAAAAATAAAATGCTATGGTGCTTTTGTTTTCCTTTCAGATGAAGGTTATTCGGGTGCAAATGTCATTTTTAAGGAAAAAAATCATCTTTAGATTAAACTCATAAAATTTAGAAACACAACAGAACTCAAATTACTACGCACCAAGGACTTTGCTAGCACTGAAACTCAGATCTCTCAATTCCAAAAAAAAAAAAAAAATCCTTCTTCCCAGGAAAGAGTCTACTTGGATTGGCTATATATAATTAATCTGTAAGTTTAATGTGCAAAAATACTTTAATTTTTGAAATCGTTTTCTGTAACTCTTTATATTATTAAAAATTTATGGAAACATTTTCTTGTCAACAAGAAGAATTAATCAACATTAATTCAGTTTTACTGTCCTTCAAAAATAAATCTATATTTTATTTCATCCTATAAATAATAAATGAAACCTAATATCACTAGGTCAATTATACTCACCCAGAAAGACTTTCAAACAATTGTGTGATACCATAACCTCAAGGCCTAACTCCATTTATGTTGTATTTTGTAATATGATGATTGGAGTGCCTAACTCTTTGGCGCTCTTGAAAAGCAGTGATTTTTGATCCTATTCAATTCTATTTTCCAAAGTCTAATGGAATTCCTGCCACACAGTTGATCTGGAACCATCAAGGAGATAGTGAGTAGTACCAAAGTCAGCACCAATTTTGCCTTGTTTTGGTTTTCCTTTAACCTACTTTTTCTATTTAAATCTCTTGATGTCTTTTCCAGAAAAAAACACTGTATTTTCTTCCTTTCCCCCACCAAATTCTCCTGTGCTGGCAGGAAAGCTTGGGAACAAAAGGTAGTTATAGAAAACACGCTAATTAGTAGTCAGATTCTCAGGTTAATCAGGCTCTTTTAAAAGGAGCAACATGTAGTAATGACTGTTGGTAAGAATATGATGGGAAAAACTTGAAGACACACAGCTAAACGTGAGTTTACTCACTCAAGCCTCACTTAAAACAATAGTACTCAGACAAGACAGTCAACATGATGCCCTTTTTATATGCTTTGCCCTGCAACTACATGGCCTCTTCCTCCTGGATCAACTCCACTTGCGACCACCATGTAGAACATGGATACCTGCTAAACTCTGCCACTCATTCCAGAACTGTTTACTGACTGAGCTTTACATGTTAGGCACTGAACATACTACAGAGAAGATGTGCAAAGGATGTGGGGTATACAACAGAAGCATGATTCCAGCAAGAGGTGGCATGATGAAGATTAGAGGAGGGAAAAGCCATCAAGATAAAGTTGGAGATGTTTGCAGGATCCAGATTCTGAAAACTTTTAAAAGAACTTCATCCTAAAGGGAATGAGGAAACATATTAGTCAATTCAGGCTGTCAAAAGAAAAGGTTCTGGTCTGGGTGACTTAACAATAGAAATCTATTTTCTCGTAGTTCTAAAGGCTGGGAGTTCAAGATCAGGGTGTTAGCATGTTGGGTTTTGGTAATCTCTCTCTCTCTCTCTCTCTCTCTCTCTCTCTCTCTCTCTCTCAGATAGCTGACCTCTCATTGCACTGTCACATGACTTTTCCTCTATGCTCATGTGGAGAAAGATCAATTTTCTTCTTCTTAATAGGATTCTAATTCTATCATAAGCACCCTATCCTTAATATCTCATCTAACATTGATTTCTTCCCTAAGAACCCATCTAAAAACAAAAAAACACATCACATTGGAGATAGCAGCTTCAACACATGACTTTGAAAGAATATAAAAATTCTGTCCATACCAGGGAGAAACAAGATAGGATTTATGATGCTAAAACACTGCTCTAGATATATTTAGAGTACAAGCGTAGCATTACAGAAGGAGCTAGTTTAGGAAAAGGCTTTAATCCTGCCAAAAGGGCTACAGAGCATTTTACTTTAATTTGCAGGACCACAGAGTCGTGACTGTTACAAGACAGGCGTACAATAAAGAGCATATGGGCTCTCTCTGGAAGAAGCCCTACTTGCCTCAAGGCCCAAATTTGATAATAAAAATTCTGTTAAGTATGCTGGGGGCACAAAGTTTTTTCAAATTGTTACCGTTTTTCCTTCTTTTTTCCTTATTTATTTAGTTTTATCTTTTTGGTGTGTTCTCATCCTTACACAATACATAAAATCTTCCAGTGAGATTTAATTTTCTGTAACTTAAGAGAAATTTTCTCACTAAATCATTTTATAGTTTTCTATAAATTGTGTTTATCTTGAGCAAATTACCATCTACTGTTCATAATATTTCCTAATTTAGAGTATGTTCATTCTATTGTTCAGACTCAGGAAATATTTTTTTTTGCACAGCAGGTTTTAGATACCATGCTACTTTTGAAACAGAAAATTACATAGTACTATGAAGTACATTTTTAACAAAAAATGGAGAAAAGGCCTCTTCTATTTAATTGCTATTGTACATCATATCCTCTACTGGTTAACTATATACACCTTTCTTTTACTTATCTTTGTATGTACACATGTACTCATGCATGGATTTGCAGTTCTGGGGATTGAACTCAAAGGCCGCCTCACTATGCTACATAAATCCCCAGCCTTTTTATTTTATTTTGAGACAGAGTCTAACACTAAGTTGTCCAGTATAGGCTCAAGCACATGATCTTCTTGTCTCAGCCTCCCAGAGTGCTGAGATTACAGACTTCTGTAATAAATTATTTTTATTCATGATATGATCATGCCACAGCAGAAACAAAGTTTTAAGCAACACTAGCGTTAAGTTCCTGAAAAAGAATTAAAAGTCAAGAAAAAAAAACCCTAATTTTACATGTAAATCTAGCATACTATTTCAAACTCAAAGATGTATATATACAGCTTTTTAAAAACTAACAATATGCTATATTTGTTATAAATATTTTTAAGGAAGTAACCTGTAACAAATACAACTAAAACCATTTTAATGCTCTCTTCCTTCTCGTAGATCACAGCTCTCCTTCCTAAAGACAATTTCTTCTTTAACTGTCCTCATGTCTGTCTTACTCTAGAGTTCTCCAAAGCTGAGCAGGGAACACAGGGAAAAGAACTGTAGTTTACTGGGTGTGTTATCAGCAAGCAGAGGGAAGGAGCAGGACGACAGGGGCCGGGATAAACACAGGCCAGGCCAATAAAGGGCATGTGGTAGAGCTGGGCAGGGTAGGCAACGTGGCTTACTCCTCTACGGACTGCCAGGAGGATCCACACAGAACACACTGCAGAATCACTCCTTAAATGAATGGTAAACTAGTTACTCTCATTGGCTGATTCATGTTCCTACTGGTGAGAGGATGCCTTGAGATGTCCATAAATAACAAAGATTCATTTGATTTGTTAACAGATATAAGTGACATTATCTTGTAAATATCCTTCCTTATTTGCTACATATCAAATCTATTCATTTTAGTACGAGTATTGGTAGGTCATTTAAATTTCTATATGGTGTTCCACTCTAAGAATATATCAAAATTTGTTTCTCCATTTCTTCCTTGATATACATTAGTGTTGTTTTACATTTTTCACTATCGTAAAAATTCAGAAAACAATCCCTTTGTGTTTCCTCTTTATATGAGTGAGAATTTTCTCTGAAATATAAGACTTGAAGTAAAGTTAGTACCATAAGGAATGTGAGCATATAACCTTCAACTTAATTATTGCCACATTACTTTCCAAGTATCTGCCAATTGATAGTTCTGTATAAAGTGTACCATAAATTCTTATACTCTACATCTTATCTAATACTGTTCACACTTGCAAATCTTTGAAAAGCTAGTGATTATGAGTTTATATGACATCATTGTTTAAATGTCTTACTCTTTACAGGTTGAACACGTTTTCATACTGTTTTTTTTTTTTTGCAATTCCTATTGTCTGGGCTGCTGATTCACACGTGTGTATTTTGTTATTGGTGATAGTGTTACTGTCATTCATTCTGCTCTTTGGTTGTCTTTTCTTATTCATGTGTTGTATAGTAGGTTTTCATACCACTTTTATCATTTCTGGCTGGCAATAACTGTACTGGGCCAGCAGCGTTACCTCCATACCCAGAAAAGTCCCATAGTGGTCTGCAAATCACCACTGTTAGCATCAATGACTTTGGATAAAAATTAACATGTTCCTTAAAAACTACAGTGTCAACTCATACCCACATTTACAATAACAGAGACAGAGAAAACAAATTTATAGGAGGTACCAATCTAATGAGCACATGTGATGATATGTATTAATCCACAGATGAACCAAGTGACAGGCTTGAAGAAAAGTACTGAAACATCAGGAAAAGTAGAAGATCGTACAAACTGGTAGTGAAAGACCAGTAGATACTCCCTCTGGAACAAACACCATTTATTTATGTGGTTAAAATTATTACCAACAAACTAAAAATACTTTTAAATTTCTGAAAATCTTACTAAATGCATACAGCAAATAGAGAAACATCTCTCCAAGAAAGCATACTAAATCTTGCTAAGAATGGAGAGTGACTGTAGCATTGGAGTACGACTTGCTCTCATCCTTTCATGCAGCTTTGTGCAATGGAAGCTCTACTCTGGGCAGACATGGGCAAGCACAGAGGTACTCCCATTCTCCCAGCTCCTCATAGTCTAGGACTAAAGTTCCACCTGAGGAAGACAGGCTATCAATGCCTTTCACTGCCCTTTATCCCAACCATTAGCTGCAGAAGCACAGTTCCTGACAGATGCTGCTAAAAGGACTCCATCTCTCTTTCCCCACTCAGTTCTCAAT
Organism: Hydrochoerus hydrochaeris; assembly: GCA_004027455.1. NCBI lineage: Eukaryota > Metazoa > Chordata > Mammalia > Rodentia > Hydrochaeridae > Hydrochoerus > Hydrochoerus hydrochaeris. The sequence continues at coordinate 21,237 of PVLA01000518.1, read as the reverse complement.
TGGAGAGCAAAACTTTGCCCCAAGAGCACAGGCTTAGAATATGGTGGCCTTGATCACACCACAGGATAGACATTCCATGAGGAATTACCTCTTTATTTTCAGTGTCTATTCACACTACAGAGTTGTTACTAGCAGTAGCAGACCACTGTTCCTAGCCCAAACTCTGGTTCAGTGGCACAGAGATTCTGTCCAGAAGAGGCAAAGCCTACAAGAGTCCCACATTGCTACCTAAAAGGACTGGCTTAATCTAAAACACAAAGATAAGAAGATCAAGCCTAAGAGTATTGTCAAAAACAATGGAGATTTGGGTAACAGTTATGCAAAGGTTAGTACCTTCATGACTCAGTATCAAAAAGTGCAATAGTGACCCAACAATAAATTTAACAGAGAGAAAATGAGGCATGATGAAAGAATATTCCTGTATCACACTCATTCCTAGGGGTCCAGAAGCCTGAGTCCATGCCCCAAGACAGATTCCTTTCATTTTCATTTAGTAATAATCTGAGTTGGATGTGGGTGAACTCAGGACAAACTATATTCCCTGAACTTTAAAAACCACACATACATCCAATTACCTAGGCAGCTTAAGCACAAATGCGATCAGCAAGTGTTTTAAGGCAGTTCTTAGGTTGACTCCTGTGAAACCAACCTACTAGATAAAGACACAGAAAACAAACCTAAGCAGGGATGTCGGGGGCTACACACTGTCAGGAAAACAGACTTCAAAAAATTAGTCCACTCAAGTCACTAAACAAATAACCAAAGAAAAACATAACTTCTTCCAGATAGGGGAGCGAATCAGTATCTAGAGATGCTGTATTATTTAAATATGAAGTTTCCAGTAACAACCAAAATGAGACATGCAAAAAAACATTCACACACAAAAATCTCTTTAGGGATATGTGACCTTTATGCAGAAACAACAAAAAACAGCCACTAGACACTTCCTTTGATGGTTTAAAATCTTTAAATTAGAAGATAAAGATGCAATTAAAAATATTTCAAAGAACAAAGGGGAAACCATACTTAGAAAAGCAGGGCATGATGCCAACATTTTATAAAATAGACTACATAAGTAAATACATAAATTGTGTGAAGATCAGAGTTGAAATGAAAAACTCATTAGAGGGACTAAGCAGTGTCCACTGCCAGAAGGAAGAATAAGCACCTATGATAATAGATGAATGACAATTAGCTAACTCCTAAAATAGAACAGAATAAAGAAAAAACATACAAATCTTCAAATACATGGGACACCATTAGGCACATCGAAACATTCATAATACAATGGAGGTTAGTGAGAAAATGTACAAAAAGAATAGTCAAACAAATAATTGCTTAAAATGTCCAAGTTGATAAAAATAAACAATTACCTATATGTTCAAGAGCTCAATGAACTCAATATAGGATAAATGCAAAAAGCAGCACAATAAACATCAAAATGTTGAAAGCCAAAGATAAACAGAAATTCTTTAAAACAAGAGAAATTTATTTATTGTATTGTGTCACACTCCCAGTAAGACTAACAGCTGACTTCATGTGAAAATAAGTCAGAAAGAAATCAAGGCAGATGCGTGATTTTTTAGCTTGCAAGAGAAAAATCTAGAAAAAAATCATGATGAGTCTTTGGGGTAGGAGAAATCTTCAACTAAAAAGAATAAACACACCAACAACAACAATAACAAAAAAACAAACAAAACAAAACAAAACATGGAGATCATGACAAGAAAGTGTTGAGAATCATTTCACCTGAAATTTATCTTTCTAATAAAGGCTAAGTGGAGAAAATCCCTTGTGTGCATGACTTGGAAGTTCAAGTTAATAACTCTTTCATTTTAACAGATTACCCAAATTTCCTAACCAGATCTGTCGGTGATGCATTCTGAATTTAAAGCTGACATATAAAAGATGCACAGAATAATTTATCAACTTTTCAAAAAGTGACATATTCATGATAACACTTAAATACGTACCATGTAAATCATACTGAAGGCAAAAGTAATGTGATATTAATAGTATAACAAGAAAATTTATTCATTTAAATGTATTTTACTGAAAATATAAGATACTAAGTTTTGATAAAAAGTAATGGGTATAAAAATGTTAAACGTTCTCTGAACGCTGATTAAAAGACTATAAGAAATTCATAAGGTGAATTTTTGAAACTGAAATCTTTGTAGCAGAAGTAACTAAACTTTACTGCATGTAAAATCTAGAAAGATTACTTACACGAATTACACTATATGGCACTGATGAGTTAGATAAAAGATATCTGTCAGAGAAAAGGGGCATGATAAGTCAGTGAAGCTGATATAGCTAACAACCAGCTCATTCTATTTAGAGTGCTCTGGATACATGTCACCTGCACATGCCACATCTTGATGAAATCCTAGTTGTTACTGACAGATATAGACATAAACTACTGACAGAAGAAAATTACTAACTGGTGAAGAAATAGGTAGTGACAGTAGCATTCCTATCAAAGAGTGGAGGGCAGTGACCTTGAGGTATATAAATACTAATGAGCTATTAGTAAACAGAATTCTTTACAAATCAAATTTTATTTCACACTCAATAAATAAAAGGTTAGATTACAAATATGCAATGCATATTTTCAATGAATGCTCCAAATGAGTGCTTATGATTGCATGCAGAAAGTGTTTTTTCTTGAAAAATGGAAGGTAAACCACATATATTAACAAGATCTTGACCAGGCTCAGAGGAAAATAAAAACACGCTTTTGGGAATTTGTGAGTTGGAGTTACAAATACATGAAAAACTAAAACTTTGCACTGAAAGTGGAAACTAATAAAGCTTACTCAGTACAAGATTTTCATGGTCACATTTGCCATCTCTTGATAGATACAGACTTTGTGCACATTAATGTAAACAAAGAGAGGAAGTGCCCAAACTACTCTTCCTTCATAGGGCACCAATCCTGCCACTTCCTAACTACACCATCTTGAGCAAATGTTTCACTTTCTCATTTTTGTATGCTTCATCTACAAAACAGAGGCTGTAGATTGTGTTTCTAAGTGGATGTGGAAACTGAGAGTTAGCTACAGTTACAAAAATTACACATGGCCCTTGAGTTGCATTCAATTCACCCATGGGTAAGAATGTCACTAAGAATAACTTGCCATCATTTTATAAGAATTTTTTTTCCTCTTTTAAAGGGTCAAGGATTCTTACCTTTCTTTAAACAGGACATTTAAAAATAGCTACCTGTGAAGTATTTATATGCCCAGTACTTTTTTCTCCTTACAGCTCCACTGCTTCCTCCTTTTGTTAGGTTCACTGAATGAACAATTAGCACAGTGATGCACTGGTGAGAAAGTCTGTGAAGTTTTCTTGTATATCACACATCTCTAACTCAGGAAATCCTAAATTTCATATTATAGATTTCTATAATATATAATAAATTGCTCTATATTTTTCTGAGAAAGTATGAATTATGGCTTAGCAACCTGAAATACTTTTATATCGTTGTGTTTGAGGACCTATGCCTTCCATAAGACAGTTGAAAAGATTAAAGAAGCAAAAGTATGTAAAAGCACTTCAACAAGTAGAACTTTCCGTGAATGTTTAGTGATCATAGTTATTGTATTACTATACATCATTTATATTATTGGCATAATCATATTTTATTAATGCAGAAGACATACTGAAGAGTCACTGGCTTTGATTTAACCTACAAAGTTTATTATCTCTCTGATAAAACATCATGCAGGATCACACAGGTAGGAAGCACCAGCACTGCTAATAACATCACCACTGCAATCTGTCCAAAGCTGCCCCCATCTCACAGTCCTAATTTTCCTCACTGGAAAATCAAAGGACCTACTGGGGGACTTGCAGAATAAAAAGCCATATGAAGTGATTTAAAAGCTGATAAACTAGAAAGCTGGTAGCATACCCAGTCCAAATCCAAAAAACCAGAGAAGACAAAGCATAATTTTTCGTCTAATGCCAAGGGCCTGAGAATCCAGTAAACTTTGGTACAAATTCTGGAGTCCAAAAGTCCAAGAACCTGGAGCTCTAATGCTCAAGGGCTGGAGAAAGTTCTCCAGCTCCAGAAAGGGAAGAGAGAACAAGCTCACTTTTACTGTTTCTCACCTCGCCATCTTGGCCCTAGCCAAATGGATAGATTTTTTTCCCACCTTGTTTAGAACACCATTCCTTATACAGTCCAGTAGAGTTCAAATGCCAGTCTCTCCTGGAAATACCTTCATAGATAGCCACAGAAACAGTGTTTTACCAGCTATCAGAGTATTGCTTCACCTATTCAAGTTGACACCTAAAATTAACCACCAAACCAATCAAAGGCACAAATCCACACTTTAAAAAGTACATTTTAAGTGTTTGTGTGAAATTACCTATGAAAATATACTTTATTACTTTAAATCAGTTATAATGGAAATGGACATTTAAAAGAAACTCCCAACAAAGTGAGAAAAAGCAAAGCTGGTTAAATAAAATATGGTACATTTATCTAATGGAAAAATCATTTAAAATAATAAAATACTTGCATCATAAAGTAAAAAGAAGTTAGAATTTAAATTATTATCTGTTAAAAATGTATAGAGAGAAAAAATGCGAACACTTAGTATTTAATATATCAAAACTACCTCTGGTGGAGAACTGTAACTTACCTAAATTTTCTTATTTGTTTATACTGATAAAAAAATAATACATATCATTTTTGTAATCCTAACAGAAACTCTGAAATAGTTCAATTTCATGTAAACCTCTAGAGGTGGCCATTTCAATACTAACTTCCTAAGCAAAACAAGGGGTTAGGTGGGTTGGCATCTTTAGGCCAAAATCAAAATTAAAAGAGAAGAATTCAGTTTAGTTTTTCACATAAAAGAATTCATGCAATATTAAAATCTGTGTATGAGTTATTTCACTTAATATTATAGTCTCAAGGTACATCCATTTTCCTACAATGACTCATTTATCATTTTTTATGGCACAGTAGTGCTCTATTGTATATAAATACCATTTATCTGTTTATTGACATAAGCTGCTTCCAATATTTAGCTATTATGAATAAAGCATAAAATAAAAAATAGGAAAAAAAGAAAAAGATATTATAATGCAAAGAGGACAATGCATCTAAATGTGTACATGGACTTAGTACAATTGTATTACGTTTTACACATTCTTTGGCCTATTAGTCTGGTTTTCAATCTGTATGTATGATGCTTAACTTTATAAAGTCTTATAAATAAATGAATCTGATGGTGGAGAAGTAAAAGGGTTGGGGGAGGACGGGAAAAGAAATTAAAATGTGTTATATACAACTACAAATCCCCTACAGTGAATGTAATCATTATTTACTATAAACATGTACTAATAAAAGAGGGGAGGGAGAATTCAGCTGCCAATCTCAGAGGGTTGCATAGACTCTGAACCCAAGAACATTAGCAAAAAAGAACCAGGAAAGAGTAAGAAACTTCATTGAGGAGAACAGATATGGCCAGAAATACTGATCTCATTTTGCTTCCAATCTGATATGCCAATAGACTACCATTATGGTTTGGATCAAAATATTCCTCAAAAGGTTCATGTGTTCTGAGATGAGGCTCTTGGAAAGTGACTAATAATGGCCATGATCATCAATTGGTTAATCCACTGATAAGTTCATAGCTGAAGAAACTTTTATGAGATGGGGCCTAGCTGGAGGAAGCAGACCACCAAGGTTGTATCTTGGCGAAGTATTTCTTGACCCTCTGCTTCCAGGTTGCCATGCTATGAGCAGCCTTCCTCTGCTAGGCCTTTCTGCCGTGAGGTTTCTGCCTCCCTATAGACCTAACAGCAATGGAGCCAGCTGATTCTGGACTGAAATTTCTGAAACCCTAAATCAAAATAAACTTTTCTTCCTTTACATTGTTTTCTCATTATTTTGTCGCAGTAATGGAAAGCTGACTCATCTCTTCCTTACCACCAGCTGCACCCTGCTCCACCACACACTGCCTCTCAAGCTGATAAAAATACTTCAGGAAGATACTACAGTGATTACTTTAGCAAACACCAAATGTCCATACTGGTCAAACTTCAGTGGATCTCCCATGAAGAGGTCAGGGTACTAAAACACACTATGCCTCATAAGCCAGGAGCTACTAGTGTTAATAGCTACACATGTTTAATACTCAAAAGTGCAGGAATTTTTAATTAACTTTATAAGGTCTTATAATGTTTAAGGTATTAATTTAGAAAACTGAGTGGTAATTCTTCTGCTTTTTCCTCATACTTCCTTTTATTTCATTTTACCTAAAGTATTAAAAAAAATGCCAGAATATAAATTTCTTGTTTCTTTTGTCCCCTCCTGCCTCCAAAGATCCAGATTACATACCTAATTCACTTTCAGGATAATCTTTTGTTGCACCTTGCCTTATCACAATTTAATTTTACAAAATGGTTATTCCCCTACAAATAAATATTTTAAACCTAGCAAAATAAATTATTTTTCTTTCTATGGATAAACCACAAATATTAATCACTTTAACCGTTGTGACTTTGTGTATTTTGATTACCTACAACTTTACAACCAAGCCCTTTAACCTATCAAAAAATGTAAGGGAATTTTTGTAAGTAAATTGAAATAAAATTCCACTTATTAAAAATATATAACAATATATAAGTGTACTAAATCATCACACTGTACTCTACAAAGATACATAATTATTATCTCTCAGTTCAAAATGGTATGCAATTTATAGTTTTTAATATGAGGTAGAGTATAAAATAAAATGTGGGAAGGATTCTTCACATAGTACTGTATTTTAAATATTAATAAAAACAAGGGCATTAAAACTTCCAGATAAGATTGTGATGCTTCTTTTTAAGTTCCCTGAAGTTGGAAGATCACACACACACACACACAAAAAACAACCCACGAACCCTGATTGAAGTTCAGCCTAGACACAGTTCCTACAAACAGTCTAGAAATAGTTGTTTTACTCTCATAGACAGTGCTTTACATTATAAAGGTTAGTCTTATTCAATTAGCTTAACCACATTAGAAAGAAAGAATACTTAAAAAGAATGACTATTAAGAGGATGAAGTAGTATATGCTACACTGTAATAAATAGGCATTTTTCAACTGGTTAACTGGTTTTCATAACACTGAATAGGTGTACTGCATTAACCCAATTATACTCAGTGAGTTGAAAAGTAACCTACTTGAGGTCCAATACTTATGCTACACCAGAGAGACTATGCTGAAGACTTTTGAGACAAGAACTGTCTATCGCATTTGATGGACAAATCAGGATTTAAATTCCCCATAAAAAGTAAACCCTCAGAAATTAATAGAAGAAAGATGGAAAGGAAAGTATAGGGTCACAGCCAGAAGAAGGGAATCTGATGCTGCTACATCACAGATGCACTTCCTGCCAGTTTTTCTCTTCACATCCCACTTGCACCAGAACCAAGAACCACCCAGAAACTAAATATTCATTGTACAATTCATTCCCCTGAACTACTAAAGAAGAATGTTTGGAGGTGGAATCCAGCAATATACATTTTTAACACACACTCCAAGAAATGCTGCCACATTGTACATGCTACCAAAACCTGACCTTAAGAATATGTCAATATATAGATCTTAATTTCATATAGTATATCATTGGCAACATAATAAGATGCTTTAAAAACCATGATAAGAGACTCCAACACCTGTGAGGGAGGCGCAGCATGAAAAACCATGAGATCTGAATTTGTCACTGCTTTCTTAGGAGAGTTGGCTTCTATTTCACCATATGGTAAATGATAAAGTATCACCATCGCCATCTGGATTTGTAAAGTTTTAAGCAATAAAACCTCAGTAGAGAGTTACAGTGCTCATAGTTACAAGATTTGAATATACATAAAAATTCACTGGTTACAAACTGTGTTTTGCAAAAGCCAAACCTGTATCACCTGCAAAGCAGACGAGAAAATGGGTTCCCACCTTAAGGGGCATCATCATACACCGAAGCTCATTAATTAAATGAAGCTCAGATGTTTCTAACAGATTCTTAAAACTGAAAAGGTCAAAAGCATAACACTTTTCAGAAAAAAAAAAAACAGTATAGGTCAACTGTTGACATATCTTTCACTACTACCACTAATAATATCGAACGCAGTCCTTTATTTCATACAAATACACTTCAGCTGCCTTCATTAATCTGACCTTCTCTAAAATCCTGTGAAGTGACCAGCAGATTGTGCATAATTCTATTAGCATCATTTAGCTGAATCATTTAAATGCTCTTCCTCCAATGTGCCTTTGAGTTTCTGGAAAGAGAAAAAACATTCTATTCTTCATTCTTGGCATCTGCCATGGCATTCATGTTCTTTAAAGAAAAGAGAAAAACAGAAGTCCTTTTCTACTCAATATCACATGTTAGTAATGAGATGATTGAGGTTCACAGGCATCAAAAGTTTTTACTTTGAAGAGATGATCTGGGAAGGGAGGGAGCAATAAGACCTCAAATATGAGCAAAGCCATTGTATGGAAAGGAGGTGAGACTAATTTCACATGGTTTCACTGGACAAATTTGGATGGAGGTTAGTGGCAGATTGATTTATGCTAACATAAAAATGTTTCAAACCATGAAGGTTATCTAAAAGAAGAAACATATGCTTCAAAAGAGAGAGTTGTACAACATAAAGCATAGGAAAGAATGTGTGTAAATGGTTTCATATACTGTTGGAGGCTTACCACATGACCTGTAAGGTTCCTTACAATTAGGAAACTGCATGAGACAAGTCATATAGCAGATAATAGGTACAAATAGGGTGGAACTCTCAGCCTTATATCACCATTCCCAGTGGACCAAAATGAACAACTCTGCGATCATTTAGCTAACAGGTTCAAGCAATTCCAAAGGAGTTCAGCAGACCTCAGCTCCAGGGTAAGACAGAGTAAGATGCACTAGATTTATTCTTCCACCTGGAACCATTCCACTGGTGGGGGGGCATTTTCAAGACTATCAAGAACCAAAGACAGTGATCTCTGACAGCAAACAAGATATGCTCTATACTGTCACAACAGACAGAGCACAATGCAAAGAAAGAGAACACAGGTGAAACTTTGGAAGTCAAGATCAGAGAAGACCGAGGTGGGTAGAATTTATAAAGCAGACTCGAGTGAAGAAAAATGCACAGAGAAAGAACCATGATGATTTACAGTCTCTCTTGACCATTCAGAAAGCACTGTTCAACAAATTCATGTGAGGAGGGTAACCAATACTGCAGAAAGAATCATTTAAGAAGATGAGAGAGAAGAGTAGCCTTATAGAGCCATAAATAGTGCATACCTCCATCATACATATTAAAACACAGTTGACCTGGAATTGAGTAGAGAATTCAAAGAAGTATGAATGGTGCAAAGGTATACCATAAACAGTTTTCTGCCACCTAGCAAATATTTAACACAAGATCCAAAAAGGCTGTTTTCAAGAAATTTAATTGTACTCCAGAACAAAGTTCAATAATTTTATAAGAATATAAAACTACCCAACACTCAATAAGATAAAATTCTCAGCATCAAGCAACCAAAGATTACTATCCATATAAAGAAGAATAAAAAATATGTACAATGAGAAAAATCACACTGAACTCATGAGATGGCACTAAAGCAGTATACAGAGAGAACTGTAGAACAAAATATCTATTTTAGAAAAGAAAGGTCTTGGTCAGCATGAGATTGCAAGTCATCATCCCAGCCTCTTAAAGGCTCAGGTAGGAGTCTCACAAGATTGAGACTAGGCCAGCAATTTAGCAAGACTGTCCCAAAATAAAAAAGAGCTAGAGCTGCAACTCAGTGTAAGGGCTTAGGTTCAATCCCTGGTACCACCAAAAACAAAGAGAAAAAGAATCTCAAATTAATAGCTTTGGCTGTTGACTTTAAGAAATGAGGAGAATGAGAAAAAAGAAATGAAGAAAAAGTTCAAATGAAAACAAAAGCAGCTGAAATAAAAGTTCAAACAGACAGAGAAATTAAATAAAAAGTAGAAAAAGAATAAAGTCAAAAAAATCCCCCCCGAAGATCAATAAAATTGATAATTTCCTTGGGAAATCTTATCAGGAAAAAAATAAAAGACAGATACTATTAATATTAAGAATGAGATATAACCACTAAAGATTCAATAAATTTTTAAGAGAAAAGTCAAGTTTACTCTAGGAATGTAATATTAACATTCAAAAATGAATCACAATATGGAGAATAAAAAAGAAAATCATCTCAACAGATGCATAAAAAGCACCAGAAAACACCATAAGAAGAATGAAAAGTCAAGGCATAGATTGGAACAAAATAAAGGCATTTGATAAAAGACTTAACCTCCATAAAGTATAAATAAATTAAATAGCAAAATTAAATAGCAAAATAAAAGACAGATAAAAGGAAACAAAGAGAACTTTTGCAAAAGGGAAGGGGACCAAGAGATGGAGGGAAGGGGGACAGGAGTAAGGAATGGGATGAAGTAAAAATTAAGGTGTGTTATGTACATGTTCCAGTTTCCCACAATGAATGTAATCATTATTTATTGCAAGTATGTACTAATAAAAATACAAATCAAAAATCTGACGCTTCACAGCACATGCACACACACATATACACAGAGACACACATGCATATATGCACAAAGATATATGTAATTCTCAAAACTCAATAAGAAGACAAGCCAATAAAGAAACAGGCAATAGATTTGAACACACACATCATCAAAGAAATATAGGAATGACAGGAATGGCTATTAAGCATATGAAAAGATTCTCCATATAGTCAGTAATTAGGAAAATAAAAATTAAAGCATAATTAAATACCACTGCACACCTATCAGAGTGGTTAAAACTAGAGAGCTTGCAGGACAAATGGTGATAAGAATGTAGAGCAACAGAAACTCTTATAATGGTTGCTGTGATATCAGAGAAGACCAAGAGGTGGAGGGACAGGTATGGTAGGGGAGAGGATATAAAAAGAGTAAGATGTGTTACGTACATTTACCAACCCTCCACAATGAGTCTAATTGACATGTACTAATAAAAACATTAAAAAATAAAATTGAACCATCATTCATAAAGCTACTTCATAGTTTCTTTAACAACTTAATTATCCATTTACAATATGATCTAGCTCCTAGATTTACCCAGGAGAAAAGAAAGCATATGTCCATAAAATTTATAATTTGTATACAGTCATAAAAGTTTTATTTTTCATATCTCAAAACTGAAACAACCTGAATAGATACCAGCAAGTACACATGAATAAACAAGTTGTGGCTTATCCATATAATTGCATTACTATTTGACAATATAAAAGAAGGAACTATTCCTACATATAACACATGGATAAATCTCAATATAAATATGCTGACTGGAATATTAGACCAAAAATAATATATAATTCTAGAATGCAAATTGATCTATAAATGAATAAGAATAGCAATAATTGTCTGGGGAGACAGAGACAAAACTATGGTATAGGCAAAAATTGCTAAGGGGATTGAGAAACTTCTGGGGTGATGTTTTATGGGTGCACACACATGTAAAAACTTAAACCTATACTTTATACAGGTTTGTATCACTTGCCATAACATATTTAAGGTTCATCCAAAATGTAGGATGTCCTGAAGCTGAACATTCCACCACACAGGCATATGTGTGCATGCACACACATCCAGCTTCGTCGTTTATCTGCTGTTGGGCATGAGTTGTTTCTACCTTTTGGCTTCTGCGTATAATTCTGCATGAACATGGGTGTACAATTACCTGTTCATGTCTCTGCTTTCAGTTCTGAAACAGAATTGCTGGGTCATATGCTAACTACCTGTATATGTTTAATCTGTTGCAGAATTTCCCTACCCTTTAATTCCAAAGTAGGTGCTTATGTCACTGAGCTAAATCCCCAGCCCTTACCCTTTAATTCCAAAATCATAGTACACAGCAAATTTCTTAGAAGGTAAATCTGATCATGTCACTCTAAGACTTAAAATTCTTTAATTGTTCCCAAATTTACACTAGCGCAAAAATTTAAATTCTTCAACATAGAAGGACCTTTCTCAATAATTCCATTCCTACACCAAACCCCTTTGACTCCAAGGACCTTGTTCTTTCAATGAAGTTCCAAAGCACTACACATATATGTATCTTCTATTATCATGGCCATCGTAGTGTTTATGATTTATATTTCTACATTTCTCATGAAGTGGTAAGCTACTTAAAAACAATATCCATACTTTTATCTTCTTTGCAACTCCCGGAACCTTCCTTAGTGCCTAGACTCTAGAACACACTAGAACCTCAATCTTTATTAAATGAGTGAGTGCTAGTTCAGCTGTCCAAAAGATAAAAATGTTACCATATCATAAGAATATCAGAAGAGACACAATACAGGTCAAATGTCCATACATGTGTGCATACATAAACAAGTTAATATATACTACACAACACTTCATAAGAAAACCTCTTCACACACAACATGAAGTCATTCACATGTTAGTTTCCATTTTCAAGCATAAGCTCCTTATGGTGCTGTCTGGGGTCCTAATAAGCACAGTGGAAAAAGAAGCTAATGGCACACTATCAATTGCAAATCAGACACATGAGGACCACAAATAGGTTACTATCTGGTGCATTTCTCTCACTGGAATATAGATAATACATACTTGGTTCATGGATATGCCACAGACGAAAGATTTTCTGGAAACTGCAATTAGGAACATGAAACAACTTCTTTACTAAATGTTTTAGTAAACTTGTTTTATACTCATAGACCAAAATGATTTCACTGTCTAATGATAAAATACTGAAAGAGTATGTGATTATGCAGCTAACCCTGGTAAAAGACTACGGATAATGGTCTCCTAAAGCAACTATGTCAGCTAAAATAAATGACAATGTCTCACTGTGGATGTTACATGACTGCTAATTTTTTGGGCTTCATCAGACCCCCTGGTAAAAGAAAAAGTCTGACTTTTCAAAAAGGGTCTAGCTTTCCAGACAGCGCTGCCAAGGGATGAAAGCTGTTAAAGGACGTTGCTGTTAGGCTTCACTAGCTGCTCCATTTGGGCTATGATAAGTTATTATAAAACAGAAATCTCTCTTCAAAGTGAGGTACAAGTAAACAAAACAGGCTTCTACCTAGCCTGGGCCTAACTGCATGTTTGTGAGCCCAAACGAATAGCCCTAGAAACATTCTAAGAAGCACAATAAGGAACTTTTTAGATCAGCAGAACCTTTAGACAAAAAACTTAATTTACATAACAAATAAAAATGTTCTGGTATGGTTAAGTCATTGGCGGGGTGAGTGGGGGTGGATCGCTCCAGTGGTGGTGCCTGTAAGGTCCTGCGCTCAGCACCCAACCCAGGGTCGGGGGACACTTGTGACAGCAAGAAGTAACCTATAAAGGTGTATCAAGGCAACAAACCAATTTCTAAAAATGGAGAAAACTAACAAGAGAGCTGCTCACTTAAGACTCAGAATTAAAAGTAATACAACAGTGCTGAAAATATTTTACCTAAACCATTAAAAATAAATAAATTCAGTTTTTTAGTTCTAGTAAAAATTAAGATCTTCAGTAACAAAAACTTCAACTGTACTGAATCCTGTAATCAGGTTGAATTTGCATAGCCTAATTTCTTAAACAGGGCCATGTAGTCTTTAAATAGAACATGTTAAATAGTTCTCAGATGCAGATCTTCACATAGCAAACCAAAGCACAGTGAAGTGCAGCATCTAACTCATATGGGGGATGAGTCTGTTAAAGTCCCTAGAAACCTGATCACATTTTTGGTGAATGCTTAATTCACAGGCAGAATGTAATACAAGATATGTATGTATATCAACTAACCTATATAGCACCTATCTATATGCCACCTGTATATTTGTTGATGAATTTCGAAACAAATCAAGTTCCCATGGTTCCATTCTTAAATTCTGCATTTTTAAAGCCTAAATTAGCATATTTTCACAAAGGACCCTAAGGTCTGTGACTTATTCAAGGTAGAGTTTCTCTAGGAAAAAAAAAAAAAACATTTCATAGGAGAGAGGATCAAGAACAGTCTAATTTAGTAAATGGACAAAATGTGACAATTCACCTGAAGAAAATTCAGAGTTACTTATTATGGGATCCAAAGTTAAATAAAAGTGAATTTTAGAAAAACAGGAAGATGAAGCAGAAAGGAGTAGTGATGGCAATACAATGTCAAGAAACCTGTGCAGAAACTGAAGAAAGCACTAGGGCTCCAACAGGAAGAAAGATGCCAAGATGGTGAAAATAGTTCAGACTGAGATCACTACCTCTCATCTTAGAGGTCCTGAGGGTAGGGCTGTGGGTATCTTTGCACACATAGTGCACTTAATACAGTCTAATGGGAACATCATGTATGAAACCTGCATGTCTGTTTGTCTGTCTCCAGGCACTTGTTTTGTATTTGGACCTTGTTTTGTATTTGGGGGAAACATAAGGACTAAATACACATAATGTTTTAATGTGAACTAGTATATGCTTTTGATGTTACTTCAAAATGTCAAAACATAACCAATCTGTGTTAGGCACAATTTTGACTATGAGTAGCAAGTGAACAGGTTTATTAAAAGACTAGGTTTATATTTTAGGGTTAAAGAATTAGATATAAACTCTAAACAACTCTAAATTTCTGGAATAACTGACTTCATTCTCCTTTGCTGACATGTAAGTGTATTTTCATTCAGAAAATGAATTTTCCATGAGTTGATGATTGAAATGAGACATTTAAATATAATTTGGGCCTCTGTTCATAAATACATTCTAACTGGCAAGGCAAAATGGAACTCTGAAAGTTAGGAATTTTTCTTTTACAGATAAGCTGCTTTTCCAAAATTCCTCAGGCCAAGGATGTAACCACCATCCCCTATTCTCTTAAACCCTGATTAATGAACAGAATACAGTATGCAGATTTTGGCAACAAGAGATCCAGTTTTGTTTCCTCTGAAAAAGAAAAAGAAAAAGTGAAAGGAAAAGGATGGGCAAAGTGATAAATCATGCCTAAAGTTGTCTACTATCTTATTGTTTTCTTCTCTATTTTGTTCCTTCCTATAAAAGACTCTTGTATCCTTGGGCAGAGTGAGATGGTGATTTGTGGCAATATAAGACTCGTCTATCTTCTCAGCTTTGAATAAAGTCTTTTTCCTTTTGGCTATGCCTATGCTTTGGGAGCTGTGAGTGTTAAGGACCTGAAGAGCTTGTAACAAAACCATATTCACAAATATGACTGTGTAACAAAATAAAAGACAGGTAGCATCACAGAGAATGCTAAAAAGCCTTCAGCTTACCATTGTTTTATCTGCATTTATTTTTTGACAACAGAGCCTTCAAATACACAAAGGACAACAGAAAATCCTAACAGAAGGGGTTGATATCTGAAACTAAATACTTCCAAAAGGTAGTCAGTGAAACTGTAAACACGTTCTTTGTGAACCCAAGAGGCAAGATTCAAAAGCAAGTGATTTGAGAACTAGTGAAATGTAAATCTCAACTCAGTTTCAAAGCATTAAGTAATGTGAGAAACTAGCCTAGAAAACTAGTTGTTGCTAACTCATTTAATTCAACTAATAGCCTGATAGGATTATGATAAAGGAAAGGAGGATGGAAAAGTCAAAGGTCTTGCCCAAGGTCACAAAGTATGTGTTTCACATCCAGGATAGAGAAATTTACCAGATTCCAAAGTACAAATTTTTTGTTGCTCAAGGCCAGTAACAGCAAACCTTTTAGAGCTTTCAATGACACAAAGTGCTGTGGCACATGTGCCATTGGTTCACCACTCTTCTAAATCTCTGGTCTTCAGAGTAAGTCAAACAGGTTGGCTGACTACTGGTTAGTAGCACATGGGCTTTAGTTCAAAAGCCTTTGCACAGATACTGCCTAAAACCCCTTCCCATCCTGTGATGCTACAATTCTCTTACAAAGCAAACTGCTTGAATTTCTATTCAGTACTGTTTTGCTGTAGCAAAATCCTAAAAACAAGCTTCTCTACCCCTCTCCTAATTAAGGCTCTTCTATGTGAGAAGGAGGATTTTATTATTTTGGTGTCACTGATTTTTTTTAACAGACAACAGGAAGAGAAATGCATACAGGGAAAATACAAGAACCCTGTATTACCCAGCTATGAAATTTCTAAAGCTGTGAGGAGGAAAAAAACATAAATGACCATTCAAACTAAAGGGCTAGAATGACTATATAGTGAATATCATGTAATTAAACAGAGGAAAAATTAATGTACTTCATTCACTTTTCTGACATACAAGTTGACCAATGTAAGAAAAAGGTAAAATAAAGTGAACCATGGGTTCTATTTTTGTCCCCCTATACTCGGGATTAAACCCAGCACCTTCACTTGGAGCTACATTTCATACATTTTTTAAAATTCTGAGACAGGGTCTCAGTCACTAAGATGCTGCCCAGGATGGATTCGAATTCATGATTCGCCTGTCTAAGGTTTTAAGAGTGTTGCAATTACAGGTGTACACACCATGCCAGGCTTAAAACCAAGGATTTCTTCAAGTATAACAAGTACTCCTACCGAGGCAAAAAAAGACAGGAAGGTCTGTGAACAGGAGCTACCATCACAAGCAATATGGAAAGTGTTTAGGGAAGAATTTAAAAAATACATTCATGTTTATCTTGCCATACTGAAAGCTTTAAAGCACTTTGTAAGGGTAACAGGGATAATCACTGTAAAGATATGAAAAGATAGCCAGGTGCGGTGGCACAGGCCTGCAACCCCCGCACTTAGGAGGCTGAGGTGGGAAGGTGGTTACAAGTTCAAGGCCAGGCTGGGCTACAAAGTGAGCTCAAGGCCAGCTTGAACTTCACAGCAAGACCCTACTTCAAAAAGAAAAACAAACAAACAAACAAACAAAAAAAGATATGAAAAGGAAAAGTATGGTCATGGTCCCATGGAAAGAATACAAGGATACAGATTTGAAGAGGAGGATACTTAGGATCCAGACCTTATTATGGTCTAAGCAATTCCTCAGTCACATCAAAAAAAAAAAAAAAAAAAAAACTAAACCCTCAAATGACACAATTCTAAGTTTAAGCTGAAATATATTACTCTGACATCTCCTACTACTGAATACAGATATAATAGTGGTTACTAAAATTTATACATAAGTTTGATTAGGTTCTAGCACTAGACCAGCAAAAGCCTATTTTTATTAATCTATTTTTAAACAAATTGGATAAAACTGCTACCTCACAATTAGTTGGTTTCATAAGCATTACAATATTTTTATGAAAAGTGGTTTACTTAATTTGGAAGTTTAAAAAACACATTTTTGTTTTTGTTTTCCCTGAGCTATAATGATCCTGAAAATCATTCCCTATTTACAGAAGGCAGCTCGCTTTCATTTAATAAAGGGCAGAAAATTCTAGAGGCCCACAGGTTGGTAAACACCACACTTCATCTCAGTTGAAGCTTCCTTCAGGAGTCCGGATCTCCACTGTCTTATGAATACACACCTTAAGGCGTAGTTATTAGAGAATGGTCAGCTGCTATCTGTCTCAGTGCTAAGCAACTTCTAAGGATAGGATGAGGCACCCAGCTTCATTCAGGTCAGGACAAGATCCAGGATTAACAAAAGGATAATCAAGTGACATAACCAGCTGACAGTGAAGCATTTACAAATTCAGAGCATTTAGAACACTACAAGGGGAAAATATGTCTAAATTTAGTTTAAGAAGAATTTCTGCAGCATATTTCTCTTTTTATTAACATTTTTAAAGTTACAGAATGTAATAAGTGTATGCATTTTTAAGTGAATATTATCTACTGAAACTTTTTTATTATATGTATTAAAATATTCATGGTTCTAAGGGAATCATTAATTTTCTAGTTGTGATAATACATTAATGTGTTAAGGAAAAAGATGTTTTGTACACAAATGCATAAAAGACTTTCTTTTTACATAAGATGACATAAGATGACATAACAGCAAGGATAACACTGAAAATAAACAAATTTAGCCATGAGTTGACAACAGTAAATTGGAGTGTAGGAACATTAAACTATGTTTTCTCCTGACTTTTTCATCTGATTAAATCTTTCTATGAGCAGCTCATGAGTGCTTTTTGAAGGCAGTAGGATCTCTTCCTATAGATGCGTGCATGTTGATTCTTTTATTTCTGGGTCTAAGGTCATAATTAGAAAAGCCTTCACCATACTGATATTATTTCATTCCTTTCCCAGTTTCTTCTAATGTTTTTCTTCTTATGATTTCATCTGTTTACACTTAAACCCTTTCTTATTCCATTTGGTACTTATCCTGGTGTAAGATGTGAACTGAGGGCCCAGCCTTTTTTCTAAGAGGACTAGTAATTTATCCCAATACCATTTACTGAATTGCCTATTTTGTCTTTAATGATGTGAAATCTAATTGTATCCTACATTAAATACAAGTATTTGAGGTATATGGATTTATTATTCTAGTGCACTGATCCCTCTCTTTATGAAGAATGTTTCAAATACTAAAGATTTTTTAATATGTTTTAAAATATATTATGGCTTTTTTTATCCCTTACACTTATCATCTCTCTTATACTTTCCATGGTTATACTTAGCTTTTCTATATAATTTTATACAACTTTATTAGTTAGTTAGTTATTTTGTACTGGGAACTGAACTCATGACTTCACCATTTGCTAGGCATGCAATGCATCACTGAACTAAATCCCTGACCCCTAAGTAGTAACTTTTTATAAAGTATCACAATCCATTTCTGGTTTAATTTTAGGACAACTGATTTATTGTGCTTTTTCCAGCCACAAAAAGAACATTCTATGTCTTTCTATTTTATGCCTTTAGGAAATTTTTACTTATATTATCTTTTTATTTCTGAAGAAAAAAGAAAAGAATCCAATCTTACTTATACCTAGGAACTTATCTCTCTCTAGATAGAATTTAACTGAGGGGTTTTTCTTCTACTATATCTGCTAACTTATGGTTGTTTTCATCTATGTAGGTTATTTCTTTAGGTTAGTATTTCTGGGTTAAAAATAGATACACTGAACTCAGCACAAGCTCGCCTCAGGGGAAGGCTGCCGCCAACCACTACCAAGGGCCTGCCCTGCCACCTGGAGCTCAGCACAAGCCCCCCTCAGGAGTAGGCTGCCCCCAACCACCACCAAGGGCCCGCCGTGCCACTGGGAACATGGAGGAGGCCCGCCCAAGACTGAAAACTGCCCTGGACTGCCACAGATGGGCCTGACCTCCCACCTGGAACATCAGAAGATCTCAGTGGGTTCCAGTTAGTGTGAGAAAATTTGGAACTTTGCTCCCAGGTGGCAAATTTTGGACAAGAGCGGATTAACTGTATGTGTGGTGAGTATACTCCTAAAATAGAGGTGCACAGGGGATAAATAGGGCCAGTAGTAAAACCCCCTCCAACAATAAGACTTTGGTGTGTCTGAAAAGAGTGTGTGTGATCCCCTCCTACACATAGAAAACACCAGGCAGAGTGAAAATGACAAAACGAAAAAGCAAAATGCAGTCTCAAACATATAGTTCACCAGAAACAAGTATAGGACACATTAAAATAGAGGACCCCAAAAAGTAACACACCGGGAATCTCTGAAAAGATAGCAAGTGAAAATAAAAAACAACTGCATCAGGCTATAGAAGAAATCAAATTAGAAATACTCTCCGATGTAAAGATAGTAATAACAACTTTAGTAAAGGAGTTGTTGAATGCAGCTAAAGAAAAACTAGAGAAAAAAGTACATGAGCATGGGAAACTGATTGAAACTTTGAATGAACAATATAGAAAACAAGCAGAATTCATGAAACAAACTCAAAGAGACAGCCAAGAAACAATTCTATTGAAAGAGTGCAAAACCGCTTAAAGGAAGCTGAGGATAGGATCTCGGACCTTGAGGACAGGATCACAGTTGGTGATCAGGAAAGGATAGAACTTTTAAAAATAACAGAGCAGCATGAAATGACAATGCAGAAGCTTCATGATGATGCCAAGAAAAACAATATAAGAATAATGGGCATTAGTGAAGATACAGGAGTCCAGGCAAATGACATACATAAAGTATTTACAGAAATAATAGCAGAAAATTTCCCAAACATGGGGAAAGAATCTGATATGCAGATAAGTGAGGTATATAGAACACCAGTCACAATCAACATAAATTAACACCCAGACACATAATAATTAAGACCTCAGACATACAGCATAAAAACAGAATATTAAAAGCTGTCAGAGAAAAGACACAACTCACCTATCAAGGAAAAGCCATTAGAATCATGGCAGACTTTTCTGCACAAACACTCAAGAAAATCTTGGAGTGAGGTATTTCAAGCCCTGAAAGAAAACAACCTTCAACCCAGACTGATGTACCCAGCAAAACTTTCATTCAAATTTAATGGAGAAACAAGATACTTCCAGGACAAAGAACAACTGAAGAAATTCATGTTCAAACCAACCTGAGAAAGAGTACCGAAAGACATACTAGACAGAGATAAAAATGACCACAATCCCCAAAACAACAACAGAAAGAAACCACCAGGTAGGATAAGCAATTAAATAAGAGGAAAAGCAGAAAGAAACAACTGGAACATAACATGGCAAAGTTGAGCCAGTACATATCAGTGATATCCATAAATATAAATGGCCTCATTTCACCCATAAAAAGAAATAGATTGACAAAATGGATCAAGAAACAGGACCCCACAATATGCTATATACAAGAAACACATCTGATCCAAAAGGAAACTCACAGAATAAAAGCCAAAGGATGGAAAACAGTATTCCATGCAACAGGAACCCAGAAAAAAGCAGGGGTAGCTATTCTATTTACAGACAATGTGAACTTTAAACCTGAAATGATTAAAAGAGATAGAGAAGGTCACTACATACTTGTTAGTTGTAAAATTCAAGAGGAAGAACTAACAATTATAAATATATATGCGCCAAATACAGGAGCCCCCAACTATATAAGACAGATACTAACGGACATGAAAAACCAAATACACAAGAACACAATTATAACAGGAGATCTTAACAGCCCATTGTCACAAAGAGATCGATCAATTAGACAAAAAGTTAGCAAAGAAATAACAGAACTGAATCATACCTGTGAGCAATTGACTTAGTAGATATTTACAGAGTGTTTCACCCAACCACATCAGAATACACATTCTTCTCAGCTGCACATGGAAAATTCTCCAAAATAGACCATATATTATCCCATAAAACA